>OY796880.1:66141856-66225089 GCA_963680785.1 Diplosoma virens | reverse complement strand
CATAAAACTGAGCTATAGTTGCATGCCAAATATGAAATCTATGATAAATAAGCAAAACACTTCACGCCTAAACAACTCGGACAACAAAGTAGACGCCAAACAATGCAATTGCAGATCAGATAAAAACTGCCCACTTAACGGAAAATGTTGCAGAAACTCAGTAGTTTATAAAGCCTCCCTAAAAACTGATGAAACTGACAAGTTTTATTACGGCAGCTGCGAAACATCATTTAAACTCCGATACAATAACCATAACCAATCTTTTAAAGACAGTAGAAAAATTAACTCCACCGAACTATCTAAAGCCGTTTGGAAATTAAAACAATCAGGACTATCGCCAGAAATAAGATGGAAAATTGTGCAACACGCAACTCCATACCAATGTGGTTCAAAAACATGCAACTTATGCTTATCAGAAAAATTACAAATATTCCAGGCTGACCCAAATAAATTACTAAATAAACGCTCGGAGTTGGTCTCAAAATGTCGACATCGAAGTAAATTTAAATTACGAAGTTTTAATTACGCTGGCAGTTAATAAATATATTTACAAACTCGGTTTACCTTATTTTTACATCGCAACTTTGTCCACTTACTTGATCAGCAAATAAATCAATCCATCTCTACACCACATACTTATCGAACTAAAAATACTCTTAAATTATACCCTGTAAAAAAATTTACTGTTTTAATTTTTAATTCATATCCTAATAATTGTCATTTTAAACGCATTTCTTTAGCATCTTTTTATCGTATTTCCAATGTGCAGACTATTTAATTTAATTTTAACGCATTTTTAATGCAAACTTTTTATATTTACCTATTATTTTCAAACAATAGAGCAAGCTACGTAAAAAACACTTTTTCTTTGGCAATAAAATTCATTTATCGATTAACCTGACAACCGTAGTTTTCCTCTTGTTTTTTCTTGTTGTTGTTTTACGCTTTTTCGCCGGAATTCAAGCGCTTCGTTTAAACTGTATTTTATTTATTTATTTATTTATTTTGTTTTTCAGATTTTTAACCGCCCCCTGACGAGCCCAGGCAGGCGAAACAGTCTGTTGGGGCAAATAAAATTAATGTTAAATTAAAAAATTTTGTGGTCTGTGAGTTAATTATCTAACCGCTCTGACTCGACGTCATTGAGCACTTTCCTGATGAGCACCGACCAAAAAATTTTGAAAAATTTCTATATATATATATATATAGACAAAAGGTCACATGATGCAAATCGGCTGGAGTTGTCTCGAAAACGCTTCGGTCGCGCGCGTTAAAATTAGAACGCATTTTCCATGGTGAGAACATTCCAGAGTGCACTTAACTCGGTCATACGATACAGACAAAGCACATTACGTCATCACCGTCTGGCGAAAGAAAAAAAGAAAGTTGAATTCGAATAATTGCAAGCGGATAATAAAAAACACAGTATAACAGCGATTATCCCTTTCCTAAGCGATTTCTGCTTTATAACAAAACTTTGAATTATTTTTTAGGCGGAAAATAAGCTATATAGCCATGATTGAAATTATTAGGAATGAAGTGTGGCAATCCTAGAACTCCAAACGCTTTTTCCTTGTCACACAAACACCAACCTCGGGAAAATTTTTTGTGATTTCGAAAAATAAAAATAGTTCCTTTTAATTAAAGTTTAGAAAAAAATGCAGTAAAACTTAAACTCTTATTTTATGAACTGAGCACCAATAAAGATACTTTGTACTCCAATTTAACACTGTTATGGATAAAAAAGGAAAATAAACGAAATAACAAAAATTTGATATATGTTTAAACTATTATTGTAGAAAAAAATACTTGTTCTGAAAAGCTTTTCTAGTGATTAACTGGTAATAAGGTCGTAAAGCATGCACTAAGTGAGTTACAGCTCTTTACTGCCACTGGGTACTGCATGAGAGGTACACCAAATCGCAATATATTTTATTTATGTCTGTATTATTTATTTATTTCTCCGATCTTTATTAAAGCTGATAGTCATTAGTTTACAGATACAATGAAGACTCAAATAAAAAAGTTATTTTTACTTTACTCAAATACTTTTTTAAGTCAAAAATCGAATCAACTTACATTCATTCAATGCTTTTACACAGGAAAAACTAATATCTAAATTGAATATTCTCTGTTCAGAGCAATTTATTGATTCTCTTTCCTGTTGTTTTCTTTTCTGTCAGCAACAACACAATTTTTTACGCAGTCACCATAGAACAAGTACAGATGACGAGAGCACTTCAATTTTGCACACTTGCTGCAACGAAACTAAATCCTCCATCCCGACTTGCCAGGGCAATTAGAGACGCGTATCAAATTTAACTTGTTGTTTAAGTATGATCCCCTTCTTGACCTTGCAGCACAGTTCTGTTATGGTAGCTCTTAGACAGATCTACTTTTAAATTGTCAATCGTTTCTCTATCGCTCTCTATATTTAGTGTATCCACGTCGTCTGTATTACTTCTGTTTGTCCACGTCATCGGTATCATTACTGTCATCTACAGAAAAGCCTCCGGACCTGTTCATAATGCTTATTAGTTTATTAACACTGAGCTTCTGACGTGAATCTGCATTCTTATATATTATTGTTATAGTTATAATCACGATATACCTAAATGAAAAGATACACATGTAAGGTATCACAAAACAATACGTTCACTACAACGGAAGCAGAATATCTACCGGGTAAAAAGTTTCTTATCCACAATAACGTCGGTTGATTTTTCCCGACATCAAAAAAATTTTTTATATAGTGGAAAATTTCAAGGAGTAAGCACGACCGTACACCCAACCCTTAAGAAGTAAGACAAAGTAGTACAGCCATTGATGCGTGGAGAGCCCGAATTTATTCGGGTAGAAACCACATGGTATTCCATATAACTAGGAGCGGTTCCAAAATTAAATACGAATAATTATACGTACATTAATTCTATATTTTTTTTACTTTTGCAAGAGTTTTAGCACAGTACAAATTGATAAACACAGTCATTAATAAAAATTTAACAGAAAAAAATTGAAAAAACTGTAAAATATTGTGACCTGTGAAAACTTTTATGCAACCCTAAACAAAGTTTAGTTGACTGAATGAACAATCACGATAAATACTTTCCGATAAAAACATTTTTTTATAAAATTTAAGAACAGTTGTCAAGGCCGATCAAACTTTGTATTCAATCGTCATCTTCATGCAATTTAACCTGTTAATAAGCAATTGCGATTGCTTTAAGTTTTTAAACAAATTAATTTTGAACAATTTAACATTTTAGAATCGTTTTTAAAGATTGTTTTTCTGTTCAAGAATGATCGAAGATTTAATTATAGATGAAGTAATAAACGTCACATTCTCTTTCACTCTTAAAATGACTACAACAGAAAAAGCAGAAAATAAAGACCGAACATGGAGACTGGGTTATTCCGACAATAGTCAATCTTGTGTTGATTGTCATCACAACGTTGATTCTCGTGTCATTGGTTCATTATTGATTGACCACCGGGAAGTGGCGAGGTCAATCGACCAACCAAATTGAGAAACTAAACACTGGGTGGTTTACACTATCCTGGTTGTTTGTGCTGCTTGTGCATTGTGCGTTACATAGCAAACGATATCTACATGAACGTTTGGTTTAATTCAAATAAACATGATTCTTGTAAAGTAGCTGGATATGCTATATTCACATCGTATGTGTTGAGTTTGTGGTCAATATTCATGTTTTGTGGTTTCGGCAGAAAGCATTTTACACCAACAACATGTTAGCGTTCAAAACGACCAAATTAATCCGAGCATTGAGTTACTCTAGCGTCTTTTTTATGGTCACATCCACTTCAGCCTATTTTTTCTTAACTATAATCCCAAACTACTACAAGGCCAGCACTTCTGGTTGTATTTACATAGAAAATGACAGTACAAGTACATCTTTTGGTAATATCTTAACCCATATTAACCCAAGGGTAGAAAAAATAGAGAAAACTTTCTGAATTTTTTATTAACAACTAAATAATAATGTGTTACAAGAAGAAACTTGTACGAAAAGTAAAACTGCATTTTATATCTCAAAGCTATTCATAATCTAAAATAATAAAAAAAACAGTTATTTTTAGTTAGAAAATGCATTTGAAATAATGACTACAAATGTAATCATTGGGATAGTTCGGGTTAACTGTTTTAATTACATTTTTGCAATTAATACTTCTTTTGTTTTTTATTTATCCGGTGCTGCAAATAAAAAGAAATTCGAATCTTCGGTTTCTAAAGAGTTTTGTTGTTTTGATTCTGTTGTTTTGAACAAGTCACATGCAAAACAAGGGCGAAATTGTCTCAAACGCCGGATCATCCAACAACAATTTAACAGCGCCTGCTTCCTTGCATCGAGTGTCATCATTGGCTGCACGACCTTCTAATCACGGGATTAAGCTAATAATACGCAATACAATGTTCTTTGCAATGATTTCAATATCGCTTGACGTTATTCTTTCACTAATATCGTACTTTATTCATTCATTTAATAAAAATAGGTGGTTTTTCAATATGATAGTCGACATGGTAGCGTTTTGTAACTTGTTATTACTTGTTTTATCTTTTTCCACGTACAAACGCATGCTGATGTCTTGCATGATTAGAAGAAAAGAATCACGTTAAAAATACGTCCCCAAAATTACATTCCCAGTGATCCCATAGTGTGATTTGAATTGAAAAAAAAACTGATATCATGCTGCTCCCTGAGAGTTGCACAACTAAAAAATACGCCCCAAAATAATAAAAATAAAAAATTTCTTGTTTAATTTTTCATATTAAACAAAAATTTTGAAAAAAAATTTATTATGAGAGAAATAGCAAAATAAAAAAAAGTGTTGCTACGTGCCCCGGTCTCCCTTACATTGGACCACTGCTCTGGTATCTTTTCAAACCCGCGGCACATTTTGAAAGACATCAAAATTTTGCGAAGCACTACTCGAGATCCTGACTATAGTTTATTTATTGTTGCACTCACTGATGATGTTACACTCACTATAAACAAGTAGATATTTTAAGTCTGTAATAGCTTTTGTAACAAGATAAATATTAATATATCGTCTCAAATTGCTTATATTTTTTTTGCAAGGCATGTATTTTGATTTTTTATATCATTTGAAAAAATTACAACACCAATTGTACGCCAAACAATTGAACTGGTCTAAAATATTTTTAATAATTTGACCAATCAGGCGGTAAAGCAAGCTTCTTTTGGCTTCTTCATTTTTTGTACCTGTAATTGTCGTGCGCGTTGACGTCAGTCTTTACGTCCAAACTTTAATGAAGTTTACCACTGTTACAATGGCGAATCTGTTAAAATCGCATTTTAAACTTTTTAAATGAGTGTTTAGACGTAAAAATTGAAGTAACCTTGCTAAAGTCAAATTTAAAAACTTTTTCAGATAAAGTTTCAAAAACTTTTTAGACCTAACAAAAGTTAAATCAATGATTTTTACTCTGTTTAAATTCCGAAACAACAGTTTATGTACAATCTTGAACAAAAAAAATGGGCCAAGCAAGTTTTATACATTTTATTGAACAAAAAGCTACATTGAACAAAATAAATCGAACAAGAAAACATAAATGAGTCTAATAGACACAGAACAAGACATTTACTTTAATATAAACTTAGTATGGAATCGCGTTCCCCTTTGGTTTCTTTAAAAGATCAATCTTTTTAGACATGCTCTCAACCAAAGTGGAACACTGTGAAGAGGAAACGCTGTTCCATTCGCTTTGCACAGCTTCCCACAGTTTGTCTTTGTTCGAAAAAGTTCTTCCAGCCAATGCACGAGATATTATGGCCCAAATATTCTCGATTGAGTTTAAATCGGGGCTTTGGCCAGGCCAAAACATCACATCAATTGAATTATCGGCCAGCCATTTCTTAATGACTTTAGCAGTGTGTGCAGGAGCATTATCTTGTTGAAAAATAATGTTTTGAGATATTCCCAGCTTCTCGATACTTGGTAACAGTCCTGTTTCTAATATTTGAATGTATTCCTTTGCATTAATTGACGTCTCGCATCTAATAAGTTCCCCAACTCCTGCGGCAGTAAAAGTTCCCCATATCATTATCCCTCCATTCCCGTGTTTTACTGTCGTTTTTATGCAATTTGGCGAAAATCTTTCTCCGGGTCTTCGAATGCAGCATTTGGGAGCATCACTAAAAAGACAAAATCTTGATTCATCTGACCAGAAAACATTTCTGAACCATTCTGCATCTTTCTTACCAAAACATGAGGAAAATGTCTTTCTATCATTGATGTTCTTCTTAGATAATAACGGCTTCTTTGCGCACCTTTTTGAAGAAAATCCCATTTCCTTTATTCGGTCATTCTAGAAAGGGATTTTCATCCGCTATTTTGAATTCTTTGCTATGACCAACATAAGTTTTCTTTCTGTCCTTCAAAACGGTCATTTTAAGCCTGTGGTCGTCCTTGAAAGTAGATGCTCTAGGGCGACCAGATCCAGATTTCCTTTTTACTGAACCTTCGATTTCGAACCTTTGACCAATTCGCTTCACAGCAGAGAGAGATGTTGTCACATTTTCTTTTCTTAAAATATCAAAAATCTGCTTGTAAGTCAATTTAGACTGCCTTAACCCTGCAATTCAGTTTTTTATATCTTTGCCAAGATGCGATCTTACCATTTCAGGATTATTTTTTATCACTAAATTATTATATGCTATAATAATAATGATCTGAAAATAGGAATTTCCAGTTAAATTTAACTAAATTCATGCAAAAATATCGAAAAATCTATTTATTGTCTTCTTTCACTCTTGGCCCATTTTTTTTGTTCATGAGTGTAGTTTACAAGTTATAAATCGTCACACTTTGGTGGACTTTTAAAGCCCACGTTAAGAGTCAATTGCTCGAAAAAGTTTGAGGAGAATAGAATTAAATAGTGTTTGTCGGTGCTTTCATTTTTCGAGCTTTTTTGTAAGGACCAATTATTATCGACATCAAGAATTAGAGCTCGTTTCCACTACGAGCGTTGGCTGGAGTACTTTTGGTTTTCTTTATTTTTGGTTTGCTCAGCGCTTAAGCGTTGAAAAAATAAAAAAAGTCAATAAAACAAAAAATACTCCTGTAAACGGTTGTCATGAAAACAAGCCCTAAGCGATAAAAAATTGTCCTCTAAGATTTGAAGAAATTTGCTGGGTCGTTCCAGTTATATACAAGTTAAATACTTTTACAAATATATAAAGAAAACTGAAAGAAAATGCAAGATAAGTTAAGTTTGGAATTATACAACCGACAAACAACTGAGTTTTAATCTAGAAGTAGCCTAAATGCTTTTATTGTTGAGTGTACGAAAAAACATATCTGACCTGAATGAAGGTATAACTACGAAAGCAAGAAAATATCAAAATTGATCTCTATAATAAACGCAAAATTTAGTTATAATATCAAAAATTTTCAGAGCGCTTTCCTCAATCGAACATTTTTGCTAAAATTCTGTCAGACCGCACGCTAAGGCTAA
This sequence comes from Diplosoma virens, assembly GCA_963680785.1. NCBI lineage: Eukaryota > Metazoa > Chordata > Ascidiacea > Aplousobranchia > Didemnidae > Diplosoma > Diplosoma virens. The sequence goes on along the minus strand of OY796880.1, from coordinate 66,217,591 downwards.
GCTATAAGCATAATCACGAGACACAAAGTATTTAATTCAAAAAAAAGCTTTTTTAATTTAGATAAAAACAAAAAATAAAACAATGACATTTGCTGGCAGGAGCTCTGTTTTTGTTGCAAACAATGTTTTTCCGTTTTTCACATAATAGCGAGAAACAATAGCGACTGCAAGAAGCGAAATAATCCGCGATGTTAAAAGCTGCGACGATCAAGACGTATACTCGTATATCCGTCATACGCACTGAGAGAGCGTCTGTCTGTGACGGATTTATACGTCATGCGAACTTAACGGGTTAAAGAAGCGTTGTTTTTTTTTGGGCTATAATAATCTAACACTAAGAAAGCAATGCTTTTAGAGTGTTTTAGAAACAGGTTTGTAAATTGGATTTGCAAATCCTGTACAAACATTAAATAAATTCAATTTTTATTAATTTGCCTGGATCGAGTAGATACCATCTGCTTCAAACAGTGGTATCAGAGCAGTTTTCAGTCGGACTACTGATTCGAACTTCGATAGATGCGAGTAAGAGTATACCGCGCGAAAATGATCTGGTAGCGGAGAGAGAATGGCTAAAGCAGGTTCGGCGCACTCAAAGAGAAACAAATGTCGCATTGGAACGTTTTTGCCAGGTGACCATGCAAAACATTTAATATAGACCTTGAAGCTATTACGCCAGGATTGGCATTATTGCTTTCGCTCATAATAATAAGCATCAAGATATTTACGTGTGAAAATGTGCAGAGGATGGTGAAAAAGACTACTAAACAGATGAGAGCAGTTGAGCTTTTATGACTGTGACTACATAAGAGTTGACCAAGCTTTTGACAGAAAAAAATAAAAAGCAGTCATATAAAGTAAGAACGTGCTATACCCATCTATGACGGCGCACTGGGCAGTGGTAAAAAGTGTGAAAATATATCCGCAAACGGAGGAAAGCAGATTGGAATGGCTTATCATTGGTTCCTTATACTTGTTTATACGTCAAAATGTTTAATAACTTTCCGTTGCTTATTAGGGTTTGAGAACCGGGAACTCGACTTTAAGAATTCCCAAGATTTAGTATTTTTTTGCATTTTTTGTTTTCCGGTTTTATCAAAAAAATTTCCCGTTTTTCCTTGATGTTAAATATAACCAAAAAATAAATAGACAAAAAACAACTTGGAAATAGTAAATTACAAGTTGGGACTTATAAATTGTCTATTTGGAATATTTTATTTTTAATTAAAAATGTTTATTTAGGAGTTCAAAAGATTTTGTGCTGAAAAATTCAATATTAATTGGTTTTTAATTTTAGCTACAAGACGATCATCTTCTCATCTAACAGTTTTTAAAGCCACCTTTATAGACTTACTTAAATCTTCTTTTTGTTTTGAGAAAGAATTTGTTTATAGACTAAAGCTTTCTCGCTTACGGCGCAAGTGAGCGCGCAATCAATCGCATGCTCTCTTTTTCTAAACAAAGCAGAGGTGCCATTACTTTCGATGTTCTTTAACTCTATATAAACTACGTTTTCTAATAGTTTGCCATGGCCAACAATTTCTTCTGACAAAAGTTGGCCAAAACAATTCTAAAGAAAACCGTATTTTGAAAGAAATAATGGTTCAGTCTGTATTATTAGTCATTATAAGGATAAGAAAAATATTTAAAATATTAGTTTTGTTTCAATGTCAAAAGTTAAACAAATCAGTTGTATTTGTTTTTTTAATTCATTGTACAGAAAACCATATTGCTACTCCAAACGACAAGATCAGAGATGAAGTCATGCACAACAAAAACATTGAATGGTTTCATGTTACGTGATTGGGCTAGGGTCATAATGTGTGGTGCAGTGTGGTGACGCAAAGCCTCTACTTCTATTATAAATCATGATAACATACACGTGACGTACAAGAAACAAGTAGGTCAAGATGAGTAATTCGTAATACTCTTATTCAAGTTTGATCAAGAATAGTGAAAAGCGTTTTATGTTTTGTTAATTGCTTTGTTTTCAGTGAGATTAGGTATTTAGTGAATTTTTTAAAAGCCCATTTTAAAGAAAGATTTAAAAATAGTAAGCTAAAACAAAAAATGTTAGTAAAAATGATAAAAGTAATAATGGATTAGTTTTCACCAAAAAAAAAAAAAGATATATATATATATAGTGTTTAAACTTAAAACTATAAGGTTTATGGGCAAGAAATAGGTTTAAAAAATAGGACATGTAATCTTTTATCTTTTAAATCAATTGCAATATTTTGTAACAAAATGTCATAAAGCAAAAATTATTTCATTCATTACGCGAATCTATAAAAATCTTGATTGTCATCATTATGTTTTTTTTAATCGCTCTAAACCGATAAAAATTCAACATAATTTTTTTTATTTTCTTTTCGTTTGTAATTTTTAATGATAGCATTTTTATAGCAGTAGGTAATAGCTTTTCTGCAGTAGTAATGTTCAGTTTTTAATAGCATTTTCATTTACTACATCATTATGATTTTTTCTTTAATTTACTGTGTCAGCAAGTAGAAGAAACAACATAAACGCATTATAATACTCAAACTGTTTTATTTGGTTCAAATTTAAAAAAGTATTCTTCTTGTGTAATTGTATCATTTTTTTTTAAATGTAGTACACCTCCATTAATCCGGATTTGATTTGACGCACAAATTAATCAGTGTTATACAAATATCCGGATTATCCGAAGGCTATTGCTTCAAGTCATTTTATTAAATTAAACATCTTGCAAAACACAAAGCAATTGTTATAAGCAATTACCTTACTTAAACACTGAAACAAGTATTCAACGTCATTAATTTACCCTACCTACACAACACACTTGTAGAATGTAGAGAAGTAACAAAGCTAGTATATTTTAATAGCTTAACTATGCAACACAATTATAGCATACTTGTATATGACAAAACTATAGCAAACCAACGAACACACTCCCTAAGTTGAACTGATATAAATTTAAAGTAACAAGCAACATAGCCAACGCTTGTAAACCATAACGGGAATTATGTTTATGACGTTTGCAAAAGACATCCTGCTACAGCTGTGAAACGGAAAATTCTGGATTTACTGTTCAACAAAAAAATTTTTTTTTTATGTAGCTCAGGGTTTCTTTACTAATCTTGGCTATATTTTGGCCACTAAATACAAATCTGTTTTTAGTTTTTCTCAATCACGTCAAATTTTAGAAATACAACGATACGAGTTATGACAAGATTTTTAATATAGTTGTTGAAACATTACAAAAGTTGTTTATTAGTTCAGTTAAAGTTTAATCGTTAAATTGGAAAAATATGATAACACAAATAAAGAGTTCGCTGGAACTTATAAAACAATACCAAGTCTATTGTCTTTTGACATGCTTCGCACTGCGATGATATTTTTTTTACTCTGTTTCTGTAAAAACCAACAATAGTCTCCCATCATATTAGCATTACTTTTTCCTTTGTAGCGTGTTTTCACAACAGCAATGTCCTGGTGAAATCTTTCACCGTGTTCATCACTCACAGCACCTAAATTATCTGAAAAGAATTCGAGGTGTGAGTGCAATAAATGTAACTTTAAACTCATTCTACTACCAAGATGTCTGAATGCTTCTATCATATTTTCCACAATTTCGATGTAATTTTCAGCTCTATGGTTCCCAAGAAAGTTTTCTGCAACCAACTTCAATGTGTTCCAAGCTTCCAATTCTTTTGTATTAAGGTGTTTTGGAAAATTTTCATCAGCAAAAAGTTTTCGAATTTCGGGACCGATGAAAATGCCAGCAATCAGTTTAGCATCACTTTTATACGATCCAAACTTTTCCTTCAAATACTTAAATCCAGAACCTTGATGATCCATTGCTTTGACGAAGCACTTCATTAATCCTAATTTAATGTGAAGTGGTCATTTTTCGGATCAGCTAAAGGCACATGCTTAACATTAAATCTGCCTGCAGAAAGTGCTTCTCGTAATTCCCACTGCACTTTACTAAAATGGTTACTGTCATCTCGACTATTCCAGAGGCACAAAAAACACATATATTTTGTATAACCCAACTGTAGTCCTAAAATAAGAGATATAACTTTTAAATCTCCACAAATTTTCCGAGAATATTTAGGGTATTTAAGAGCAACTAACAACAGCTTGATTGTTTCATAAGTTTCTTTTAGTTGTAGTGCATGTGCTGGGTATGGACGGGTGAATATTACCATTATGCAAAAGCATTGCCTTTAGACTTGCTTTACTTGAGTCAATAAATAGTCTCCATTTATCACACTTGTGTTCATACTCTAACTCCATCATTAAGCCATCAACATCATTACAAAAGCACAAGCTATTGTAGGAGTCAAAGAATGATCTGATTTTTTCATTGCGATGACGAAACTCTGAAATTTTAGTATTTTGTTCAAGTAAGTTCCACCGCTTTAAGTGTGACCACAAAATTTCAGCTTTGTACTTTGGCAATGCCAGATCTCTAACAAGATCATTCAACATGCTTTGATTTATGAAAACTGAAGTGTTTGACCTAGCCGCAACCAATTCCAAATCACTTGACGTAGCCTCACTGGAACTGTCTGGTTCAGATGAAGACTCTGGATGTTCAAAAACTTCTGGAGGAGGAGCTTTAGGAATTGGAATGTCAGTATCATGCGGAACTAGTTTCAGGGCAGACTGGCAACTTGGATAAACAATTTTAGATTTGTTTTTTTTTTTTAAATCCTTTTATATTAGTTAAACAAAAATAACAATCTGTAACATGGTCAGTTGGTTTACGACAGATCATGGGAACTGCAAAAGGCATCTTCCTTTGCTTACCAACAGTTCACCGGAGTAGATGAGTGTTGCAAGAATTGCAGCAAATATGAGGTGCCCATTTTTTGTCCTGGTCACCAACTTTGCAACCGAAGTAGCACTTATATGCAGTTTTCATTTTATGAGCAATATTTCGTCGATGTGCTGGCAAGGTATATTTTCCACAAACATAACAAAAGCTATTGGAATTAGTTTTACACTTCCTTCTATCCGTCATTTTGCAAAAGTAACAAACAAAAAAGTAGTTGCGTTTTCTAAAACAACAAAACGTTTAAATTAGCGATTTTCTTGTCTACATCAGTTTCAGCATGCAGCTTACTGAAACTTTAAAATAAACTGCAAAATACCATGACTAATACAAGAATTGCGGTAGTATTTGTAGCTAATATTTTTGTATCATAATATTGATGTTAAAATGTCAGACATACACTATATAGCATGTTTCTGATCAAACAAACCTTACATCCCGTGGGGATGAACACATACATTAAAGAATCCAGAAGCTATTTTGCTAATCGACAATAGAAGGCTTTCCAACCTCAAATTTCTACTAACCTGAAACAAGAAGCCTGTACAGTCTGTCCACCTGTATACAGACACACAACTCACTTCATCGAAATAAATTTCGCTAGAACGTGGCAGTTTTATTGCTTGCACACAGATAAAGAATCACATCAAAAGAAGTACCGACGTAGGTTGCGTCGCCTTCAAAGGAAGATTAATTCTCTTTCGCATTCTTCAAAGAAGGATTAACTACAAAAGCGCTGAGCTAGCGTTTCTAGGTTTTTAAGCTTTATAATGACCATAATAACAATTTATAGTTTCACAAACAGATATCTCAAATTTCACTTAGTATGCTTATAACTCAAAAACTAGACGTAATAGAAAAAACCGGTTTTAGATTTGGATTCAGCACCCCAAAATTACCCCAAACTCGTTTTGAACTTATCAGCTACAAAAATTTTGTTAAACAGGGTTATGAATATAAAAAGAACACTTTTTATCCGGAATAGTTGAAGATCCAAATTAAATGATCCGAATTATCCGAAGCTTTCTATTAAGAAAAACATTACAAATCGTTTGTATCTTTATCTGGATTGGGATAATGTCCAGATCAACTAAATACGGATTAACGGAGGTTTATTGCAATAAGCTAAACGAATTAAAATATGAGGGGCGTTTAGAAAGTAATGCAACCAGGTTTCTTTTATAACATTGAGTTTTAAAGGTACACAAATCGTGCATTACAAGAAACTACTGTATATAGCATGAAGATTCAATAGTTACTTCTCGATGTATTCTCCCGCTTTCCGAACCGCCTTTTTCCACCTTTTAACGAGTGCCATATTCCTTTATTGTAGAATTCTACAGGCTGCTTTTACATTCAGAAGTCTGCTTTTACATTCTACAGGATGCAGAATTCTACATTCTACAGGTTGTAGAATTCTACAGGCTATTTTTTAACCACTTCCTAACAGCAGTTTTGACCCCTTCATCACTGGAGAAATGTCGCCCTCTCAAACTTTCTTTGAGGGACCCAAAGAAATGGAAGTCAGACGATGCCACGTCTGGAAAATAGGGGGATGTGAAATTGTTGTCTAGCCAAAGGAGCTGATAACCTCACCGGTTTTGAGGGTTGGTGTGAAGCCTAGCGTTGTCATGTTGCAGAAAAAACTTAGAGACTTAGAAATTTCTAAAGCAGGTCAAACTCTTCGTATTCTTGCTTTCAACTTTTTTAATGTATCGATGTAAACATCTGATTTGATTGTTGCTCCTTTGGACATGAAGTCCAGCAATATCATACCAACACTATCCCAGGACACAGCCACCATCACTTTTCCTGCAAACTGCTGAGATTTAAAATTCTTGAAGCGTGGTGAGGTGAGATAGCGCCACTCCATTGATGCTCTCTTTGACTCTGGTTCGAAGTGGTGAACCCAAGTATCATCTCTGGTCACTATTCGCTGCAAAAAGGTTTTGTCACTATGGCAATACTCCAGAAGTTCAAAACAAGTTTCTAGGCGGGATTATTAATGAGCCTCTGTGAGCCTTGGGGCCTTCATTGCACACAGTTTTGAATACCCAAGGTATCCATGATCTTCACAGCACTCCTGCACTTACTACTAATGACTCAGCAAGCTCATTAACAGTGATGCATCTGCCTGATCAATGTCAGCAGAACTGTGAGAAGAAGATTGCCTACCACTTCTTGGCCTATTGCAAAGACCGCTTTCAGCAGGTTCTTCCTGTCCATCATTGATTCGCTTCACTCACCTCGTCACTGTGTTGTAGTCTATTGCACCGTCACCATGCATTTGCTTTGGCCTTCTGCTTATATTCTGAGCTGTTTCTCCCTCCGACAGTAGAAATTTAATAACAACTCTTTTTTTCTGCCAAGATTGCTTTGGGGCAATCATGCCAGTTTTACCTTCTAATGAATAAGACATAGAGGGATTGCTTAAAATTTAAATTGCAAATTGCAGTAATTCAAACCCTTATTTTTACAAAATCTGTAAACCGTAGTTACCAATCAGTAATCTGTAAAAGTATCAGATGTTAATGAAATGAATGCTGCAAGAGATTAAATCAGTTGCATTACTTTCTGAACGCCCCTCGTAGATCAGCACAAAAAAGTGACAATGTAACGTTTGATAAGTACAAACCATAAGCCCATTAATTAAAAGGTCAGAACAATTAGAATATTGGTTATATGGTAAAAAAATCTCTTTAATTTTAAATAATTTCAAATGCTGCAAAGAATTAATACTCTAAATGATTTTATGTCAAGATAACATTGTAAATGTGAACAAATTTTTTTAGCACTGCTCTAAAAAAAGTATTTTAAGTTAAGTACATTAGTAGTAGAGAATGACTGGTTTCGCGCCCGTCGGGTAAATACTGTGCCTGAAAGCGTGCGAAGCGCATGAGGCACGCAAGCACGCCTTATGACATCAGCGCATAAATCCTAAGAAGTACCCCTAGAATATCAACTCAAAAGAAAAGCACCCAAAAATACGAATCGAAAAAAGAGTGTGTGGAGGTGAAGAGGAAGTGTAAGAGGAGTGAGCGTGAGAAGATGAGAAGGTGGGTAGGGTAGAGGAAGAGGACCTAACTCAAGCTGTTACCATAATCACGAGTTTGATTCCCACTCCAGACATTTATCGAAAGCAAACTAAAAGAACAGTCTAACCCCAGACTGCTGATACAAAAAAAGGTACCTGTTCAATTTTAAAATAGGTGTTTTAAAAAGTTTTCTTATATAAGCTTCATTTTTTTGGTTATAGGATAACTATGTACAAATTTTAAACAATTTTTTCTTGGCAAACTTGATTTTTGTTATACCTATGTTTAATTTTAAAAGTTTTTTTTAGTCAACTTTGATTTTTTTTACAGGATATCTATAAACAATTTAAAAAACTTCCCTAGGGAAGTTTGTTTTTATTCATAGGATATCTATATTCAATTTAAAAAGTTTTCCATGTAATCTTGATTTTTGCTATACCTATGTTTGATTTTTTAAAACTTTTTCCTAAACAAGCTTAATTTTTTTATATATTTATAGAACACCTATGTTAAATTAAGAATTTTTTTGTCCTATACAAGCTTGATTTTTATAAATAAGATATCTACATTCAATTTTAAAAATTTTTTCTAGGTAAGCTTAATTTTTGTTACACTTATGTTTCAATTTTAAACGTTTTTCCTAAGCAACCTTGATCTTTATTCATAGACGTCAAATAAACCATAATCGAGTCTGGGTGAAAATTGATAAAAAAAGTTATCGGTTTATTTGTGGAGAGTTTTCATGTTCACTAAAAAAATCTTCATATTAAAAAAAGCGTTTGAAATTTAGTAAAGACAAAAAACAGGTCTTGATCTTACACAATGAGATGAAGGCCTACTGTAAAATAAATTTTTTAAGTTTTTCAGTTGCTACTTCAGAGAAACATAACTGTATCTCTATTTCAAAAAGTACGTTTGTCCTTTTTCCGCAGCTCACGAATTTCAGAGCACTGCTCTTGACCCTGATTATGGTTTATTTGGAGGTTATCAAATGCCTGCCCATAAACACGAAGGATTAAACGCTTGTTTGTGCCTGCTGCGCAAAAACTTGAACAATCTTGCTGAATTAGGCATCCGTTCTGTATCCAGTACATAAATCACAGATCCAGTACATAAATCAGTACATAAATTATAGATTGAAATCAATTAGATATCGAAACTAGTACAGCAATTAGGCATCCAATAAATGAATCATACATCGAACACAAAGTATTGTGAAAGTACATCCGGCCTTGTGTTTCACTATCAGCGCCTGACCTTACCCGTTCGAAATAGCGTGCTCAGAACAGTTTGAATTATGCTTAAACGCTTTCAGACGGGTTAAGGACAACTGGCCGCAGCTAAATTAACCAGCTTGCTGCGCCTAGTTGGGTGCGCCCAGTCGGTTGCGGCCAGTCGTCCCATTCTTTCTGCAAACTGTAGTTTCGCGTTTTTTTTGTACATGGACAAATGGGGTCTCGTTTTTTTCTCTCATTGCAAATGCGCGCCATTGCATAAACCGGAGATATATCGTTGTATTGCGGTGTCACATGCATTGGGGATTACAAAAACCATGATGTTGGACAGTTTGGAATAAAAGAATAAACGGTTGTGGCTTGGTACATTGCTAACAGCATTTAATCCATCCAATACAATAGCAATTTGCAGTAAAAACATTAAACATGAGAGCCAGTCCTATTTATGTGTTTTTCTTGAAGTGGCTGTTTTTACATGCTGCAACAATTTTGGCATGGATTTGCCCTGTTTTACGTAATGTTAAAAAAGGGCCTTTACAGCTTAACACCTCCTTTTCAAAGTTATCTTGGACAGGCCTTGTGGTAATCAATATCTTCGGAAGATGATCAACCTAATCTTTCACTGTGTAAAACAAAAAAACGCACTTTTCAATTAAACATATTTGAGCCAAAGTGTGTTATTTTATCCAATATTCCATTCGACACTTTTCATATAGCAAAATAAAAAAATCTATCTATTTTTGTTAGCTAGATTTGTTTATTTTTGAGTTTTGCTCTTAGGTGTTTACTTGTTTAATTACTTTTTTGTCTTATTGTTGCTTGTTTTTCAAACTATTATTTTATTATAATGTTTTTGCCATTTTAAATGACACAATAAAAGTAACTGTTTGACTTGGACACCTTGTGGTTTCTTCCCAGTCATGTTGTTCTACATTTAATCTCAATTGTATATTACACTGTATGCGAATATTTGTAAATGTTTAGTGACAAATAAACAAATGTGAATCTTCACAAATGTTAGAATATTGTTGTTCAAGAAATCTTTTATTGGGCACTCTAGTTTTATAAACTGTAATTTAGAGTTGCTGATAAAGACTTTCAAGTAAAGAAAATGCTATAAAATGTTTTTCTTAATAGAACAATAAAATGTAAAAAGAAACAAACATATACGATCTTAATCTGTTCCCATCAAAATTACACTTGCAACCTCTCTCCAGCCCTAATTCAACCGCACGATAAAAGAAGGCCTTTGACTGGCTTACAGTTTGATGTTCAACGAAAAATTAAATTGATCTTGCCCGAAGATCATTTCCGTGCGAGTGACTCTAGTGTTGTAACTTTTACACCTTGAATTTATGTTTCAAAGTCTAATTTTAGGAAACGTTGTTGTCTCTGCTATGATAATGAAATTGGACCAGGCCAGAAAATGCAAAAAAAAAACTTGAACAAATCATGAAACCAGTGTCAATCTTCACGTGCTTTTGGCAATGCTTACAAATTTGCGCTTCATGCTTTGAACGATGCCGAGATATGTTCCACGGCTAACAGTAACAATTATATTAAGTAATATCGTTTTTCTCAAATGTTTTTTTTTTATGTAATGCAATGGCATAGTTTTAATTCCATTCCGGTAATTAAAAAACTCTTTTTGTGGCGGTGAAATAGATTGCGAAAAAACGAAACGATGTGCATATACAGTAAACGATGACATATAAAAGATAAAGTTTTGTTGGTATTATAATATGTGTAAGTCGATATGTTAACACTGCTAAATATCAAAACATAGCCAATATCAAATTCTTTTTTGTAAAATAAAATATATCTGTATATCTTCGTTTTTTTATCCTTTTTTTTAAAAAAGGCAGCAACAACTATTAGTAACTACAAAAACATGCCGAAAAAACATGTAAACAAGTAATTGAAACTAGTCTAAAATAATTTCCATACTTTGACCGAAACAATGAAGCAAGCACCTCTTAGCTTCTTTATTGTTTGTAATTGTCGTGCGCGTTGACTTCACTCTCTACGTGCAATTTTTATAAAATTCTTTTATGTAAAAAAAATATATATATCTTTGTTTTTTTATCCTTTTTTTTAAAAAAGGCAGCAATCGGTAACTACAAAAACATGTGGACAAAACATGTGAACTAGTAAGTAAAACTAGTCTAAAATAATTTCCATACTTCGACCGAAACAATAAAGTAAGCTTCTCTAAGCTTCTTCATTTTTTGTAATTGTTGTGCGCGTTGACGTTACTCTTTACATGTAATTTTTAATTAAGTTTAGAACAGCTACAACATTGAATCCGTTATAATCGCATTTCGCGCTAGTTAAATGAGTGTCTAAACGTAAAAATTAAAGTGACCCTGCGATGTTTATCAATTACAACTTCCAGGTATTTAACTTTGTCTTTTTGGAAAATTTGACTGTTATTTATATGAATGTTTATCGTGTTATTCACAGTTTTCTTTTTACCAAACGTTATAGTGCTTGATTTTCGGGTGTTTAAAGTAAGCTTGTTTTCAAGCAACCAATTTTCATTTTCCTAAGTATATTTACCAATTTTTCTAATGAAGTGAAGTTATCATCTCAAGCAAGAAGTGCTGTATCATCAGCAAAAAGAAGAGTTTTTAAGTTTAAAGCATTTGGAAGATCATTTATGTATAGAAGAAATAAAATAGGGCCAAGAATGTGTAACACCATGATTTATAGTGGTAATGTGTAACACCATGATTTATGACCCATATGGTAGCTGCTTTCACGCAGCCTGGGCCATGAGTAAGTCTGTTTATTGATTTTAAAAATGACAGACCGAAACCGAACCTACCAAAACGAAAGAGTATCCACCCATTCCGATGTTCAGTGTGGGTCTGCTAATCGGCAAACGTCCTTTTCAGGACGGGGCAATGTCAGGATAAAACTGCCCTTTTCAGGGCACATTGCCAACAAGTTCCGAAGACCCACTAATCTTCAGCTGAACATCGAAGGCCTCACTACAAGCAAGATGAACGTTCTTCATCACCTCGCTATGCAGTCTGAGGCACTCGTCATCCTACTGCAGGAGACCCACTGCACTGATGCAGAAAAGTTGGTACTTCCAAACCACAAACTAGCTGGGTTTTCTTTAAGCAGGAAGCATGGCCTTGCCACGTTTGTCCACGAGCGACTGAGATACACGCTTTTGGACCAATCTCCACCAACATCAGAGATCAACGTCTACAAACCACCGCCAACGCAATTGCGAACCCTGGATCTCCCAGTGTATCCTCACTCCTGTCTCTACGCTGGCAATTTTAACTGTCGTCATGCTGACTGGGGTTACGATGACAACAGTCCGGACGGTGAGTACTTGGCTGGCTGGGCAAGTATTAATTGTCTTGCCCTCCTATGTATAATGCCAAGGACGCTGCCAGTTTTTATTCCGGCCGCTGGAACACTGGCACCAATCCAGATCTAGCTTTCGTTAGCGTAGATCCAAACAGTTGCTTAGCGGATAGACGTATTCTTGAAAAGTTCCCCAGGTCACAACATCGACCTTCGCTTATTACACAACCAAGGTTTGCTATGGCAGTGCCAAGCATGCCTGTTAAGCGATGGAACTTCCGCAAGGCCAAATGAAGTCACTACATTGCTTTGACGAATAAATTCGCAAAGACTTTGTTGCCGCCTGATTCACTTGATGTGGATGCGGCTTACCAGGACTTCTGTAACACCATTAAGAAAGCAGCAAAAAGACTATCCCACGCGGCTATCGAAATAACTATATTCCGTGTTGGTATCGAAATAACTATATTCCGTGTCCGTTACTATTGCATCTCAGCTGATTAGAAATGGGAAATACGAGGCTGTTGATTGCAAGTCATCTCGACTTGTCTTTCAAGAAGTGTCTGACTTTTGGAGGACCACAACACCAAACGCAGTAAATATCTCTGACAATTTTTCACAGAGAGAATTTACTGCTGCCCTTCAACATTAGCAGGTAAAGCTCCGGGACCTGATTCCATCTGCCCCGAGTTTATACTCCATGCTGGAGCTGCTTGAAGTCCTGGTTACGTGACTTGCTTTCTTCCTGTTTGCGCCGACTCAAAATTCCCAAGATCTGGAGAAGAGCGCTTGTGGTCGCGATTCCAAAACCAGGAAAGCTCGTGGGGAACCCAAAGAGTTATCGACCGATATCTCTGCTCTGTTTCCCGTACAAGATCCTCGAGAGGCTTATCTACGCCCGCGTTGAACCATTAATCGATCCACTGCTCCCTAAAGAGCAGGTTGGGTTCCGACGCGGGAAGTCAACCGTAGATCAAGTTGTTTTGCTAACCCAGAACATCGAGGATTCTTTCGAGGCTAAAAAGAAGGCCGGTGCCGTATTTGTCAATCTGACAGCTGCTTATAGCACTGTATGGCACCGTGGTCTTACCTGCAAGCTGCTGAGACTACTTCCGGATAAGCACATGGTCAAAATGATCATGGAGCTTGTCCGAAATCGAAGTTTCACCCTTACCACCGGTGACAGCAAGCAAAGCACGCTACGCCGTCTTAAAAACGGCGTTCCTCAGTGATCGGTCTTGGCTCCCCTCCTATTTAACATCTATACATACGATCTTCCTTCCATGATTTCCAAAAAGTTTGCTTATGCTGATGACTTAGCATTGTTGCACTCTTCTGAAAAGTTAAAGAACTTTGAGGGGACATTAAGCCAAGACATGTGTACACTTTCAGCAAATCTCCAGACTTGGAGGTTGAAGCTCAGTCACACTAAGACGGTGACAACAGCCTTTCACTTAAATAACCGAGAGGCCAAACGTGAGCTAAAGGTCTACAACAACGGTAGACTTTTACCGTTCTGCCCAACCCCTACTTATCTTGAGGTAAAACTGGACAGATTGCTCACGTTTCGTCACCATTTAGTGGCATTGCGCAAAAAACTATCTTCGCGCGTCACACTGCTGAGGCGACTCGTGGGCTCGGGATGGGGTGCTGGTGCTAAAACATTACGCATAGCCACCTTATCTCTAACTCCAACTCCAACGGACCACCTACCTTTACTCTCAGTCATCCAGCCAGCTGAGTTTTGCCGAATGGGAGCAATACTCGCCTTGGCTCATTGTGGATCTCTGAACCCTGATCATATCTTGCATGGTCTTTTAAGTGGGTCATCAGATACTCGCCAAGTGAGACTAAGATCCAGACGCCTGTTTGTGCCAGCTGCGCGGAATCTCTTGAACAATCTTGGCAGACTTGGCATCCGCGCTTCTAAATGGACAAATTACAAATGGAAAACGGAGTACTGTGAAAATGCTTCCAGGCTCCGTGCTTTTGTGCCCAAGACCGGTGCCAGGCCTGTTGGGATGGGCTTACCACGAGCAGCTTGGGTTAAACTCAACCGCCTGCGGACTGGTGTTGGACAATTCCATTGGTCCATGCACAAATGGGGTCTCGCTCCTTCACCGAATTGCGAGTGTGGCGCCTCTGAGCAAACCGCAGACCATGTACTAAGAGCGTGCTCTATACATCGGGTACCACATGGAGCACGAGGTCTGACGGTTTTAAATGACGAAACTCGATGCTGTCTTAATAACACCACTGCCAGCATCTGATCCAGGCAGTGCAGCAGTCTGGGGTAATAAAAGGATAAACCCTCAGCCCCAGTCCTGTTTGTGTCTGACCTGGAGTGGATACCCTTCAAACGACGACGACGACTAGCTTCCCACGCTGTTTCACTGCTACTGATTTTCTCTTTTACATGGGAATGCGAGCAGGAATTTTCAATTATTATATATATCCAATTAAAAAATCAAAACCGACTAAACGCACGTGGACATGATTTTCTTTGTGCTTTTAGCATATTCACCTCATGCTTTGACCAATTTGGTAGAAGATAAACAAAAACAAAATCTCATTCAATTTAGTTGTGGTCTGTTGTTAGTTTAATGCAGGGGTGCACAACTTTTTCACTACTACCGGCCACAAAACATCCTATAAATGCACTAACGGCCGCCACTAATTAAAGTTATTTTTTACGAATATACGTTTTAAGCCTTACAATTTAACTGCCGTAAATGCTGTCTTCACTACGCATGCTAAACATTAGAAAAAGTCAAATATTTAAGTTTGGAGAATTTATTTAATCATAAATCACAAAATTGTTCTTAATGACTTCCTTGATCTTGCACCGCCTCAGATAAACTTGCCAAGTTAGGTGGCTCGCTCGATACCATGAGTCGTAGTCCACATTTTAGATTGCTGTCCGAAAATCAGATTCGGTACTTGTTCATCAAATATTTCATTCTTGAAAATCCTGCTTCGCACACGTAAGTGCTTCCAAAAAGAACAAGAGTTTTTCTGGCCAATTCTTGTAGATTCATATATTTAACAGCTCCTCTCCACGTATCTAGCAGATCTTCTTCGTCTTTAAATTTTTTGACAAACTGTTCATCGTTCTTCAACTCGACGAGTTCCATTTGAAGATTCAATGGTGCAGCTTCGGTTTCGACCAGATGTGGATAAGCAACTAGCCTTGTTGTATCGGAAATCCTTTCAAAGTCTTGAAAACCATGAGAAAATTTCTGCAAAAAACCTTATCAAAAACGCTTGAGAAAAGAATGATGGGAATAACATCCATTTGAATTTCTTTGCTGTCAATCAGAGCCTTCATCTGCGGAAAGTGGAAAAAGTTACGCCGATGCAGATGACTTTTGAGGAGACGACATTTGTCACGGAAATCTTGTACTTTTTTGTACACGAGACAAACTGTTGTTATCTTTCCCTGCAGACTTTAATTCAGGAAGTTAACCTGGGTAATAAAATTCACCAGAAAACCAAACGACATGAGAAAGTCTTTGTCGAGTAAGGGACACTCCTTGTTTTTGGTTGAATAGTATTTTACTATTTCTTTTCGCGATTGCAGTATACGGCGGGAAGTTTCTCTTATAGACAACCAACGGACTGCGGAGTGATAAATCTCAGCAGATGTTTCACTTGAGCATAAAATTTTTCGAAATTGTCGATGATGCAAAGCATTTGCGCGAATAAACAAGATGTTGCAATTCACATCCTTCAGAATGGTATTTAAAGAAACGGATTTGGCACATAGTGCTTCCTGGTGGATAATGCAGTGAAGGTTGATGAGTTCTTTATTGTCATATTCGTTGGACATGCAATCCGAAAATCTTGTAACAAATCCCTGTTGGTTATTTGTCATGGCAGGTACACCGTCCGTGCAAATGGCCCGAAGGTTTTTCAGATCTAATCCAAAGCGAATGCAGGCATGCTCTACTGCAATAAATATGTCTTCTCCACGGGTGCAAATAGCCAGTGTTTCCATGGAAAGGAAATCCTTACAATTCAAAGCTTGAAGAAAGACTACAAACAAAGATTAAAAATTGCGCGGAGTTGTTGATATCTATTGATTCATCAACAGCAAGTGAAAATAAACTTTCTTTCTTGTTTATCTTTGCTTGCAGAGAGAGTTTTAACAGCTGAGCGATATCATCTTGTCTTCGTTGCATTATAACACGCGAGAGAGCAATTGAAGATTAATCAGCTTCCTTCCCAGGGTGAATGCACTTAACAACGTCTATCAAGCATCGCTTCACGAGTTCGCCGTCGGAATAAGGTTTTCCCGCAGCGCCAAGATGATATGCCACTCTGTATGATGCTTCACAGCGGCTATTAGTGGACTTAGCGAAAGTTGTTATGCAAGCTGTCTGCTTTCGCACACTCTTTTTCAAATTTTCAATGCAGATCTTTCTTGAATCCCCTTTCAGTTTTGCATAAGAGTGCGATTTGTGACGACGAAAGTGCTGCTTTGCGTTATCCCCTTTCACAGTCTCCACAACTTGGTTGCATATTAGACACATCATAAAATGTGTTGCGGTCTCAATCATGAAGAAATCCTGCTCTCATTTTGAATTAAATAGTCGTTTTTCTTCTGTTAGTGTTCTTTTCTTTTTAAATGACATGGAAATACCTGCAAATTTTAATGTAAATACGTAAATTTATAATGCTACCAAATTTTAAAACTTAATTTTGAAAAAAATATGCTAGATTAAAAAAATAAACTAGAAAATGCTAGATCCGAAAAAAAATGCTAAAAAAATATACAAAATGCTAGATCCAAAAGAAATATACTAGATTTTATTTCGAAAAAAATATGCCAAAAAATCTGCTAAATGTATTTTATTCCTGTTACTTTGATACTAAAACGCAAGTATTCCTTAGTTGGCAAAAACAAGGTGTCAATACTATCATCAATCCTTTGCACAATATATAGTTATGAAGTTTTAAGATAGTATGGACGAATTAGTTAAATTGGTTGAAAAGAGCAAACTTAAATGCATATAGTTTATTTATAAAAATCTGACAAACGTTTTCAGCATTACATTTACCCTCGTCAGGTATCTAAATAGTAAATTTAACTTTAATGACACAATAACTTTAATAATTGTAACTCAAATACTGTAGTATAATGACTTAATTTTTAATACACATCTAGCTAATTCTAATCTTATAAAAACATATTTGCAGCAATTTTAAATATTTTAAAATACAGATTAATTTTACTAATTATGAGGCAATAAAGTTAAGCAATGTACAGTACATAGAAAATTTTTAACAGGCAAAATAATAAGATAACACAAATTAGAAAGGTCAAAATATTTGTAACAAAAAGGAGGATCCTGCAGCGTAAAGTTGTCGGTTTAGCGTCGGTTTATACTTTTTAATTGAAAGAGCTTCATGTATTTTGGTGAGGAATTCTGATCGGCATTTTCGAATTATTGTAAACTGTAAAGAAATCCAGCAGGTTGTGTTTATGATTTGAGAAAATTTGATAAGGCATTATATGGTCTTTAATAGAACTTTTGGCGAGACTTCTAAAATTCAGATGTTCCTGAGCTCTTGTACTCAAATGCCAAGAGAACATACATTTGGTACTCCCCATTTGGTATGTCCTCTCAGAGTAGTCCTTCTTTTCGTTTTATTGAGCCACTAATTGTCTTAATTAAAGAACAGTTAGCAAATCGTAACTGTTCCTAACAGTTACTTCCTAACAGTTACGTAGCAAAACATTTTAATCAATGCACGGCCGCCACAACGTGGATTTTGAAGTACAATTTCACGGCCGCAGATTATACACCCCTGGTTTAATGTATATTATTTTTCTGAATAAACTAAGGTTTGATCAAATCACTTGCTCTGGAAGAAGTGTACGCGTTGACAATAGGAATTCCTAAGTGGTACGAGATCGAAAAAAAGTTGGAAACCCGTGTTCTAGAGCAATCAGGGCAATGTATCAAAGATGATTTGTTGTCTGCATTTGATGCCCCCGGTGGCCCTGCACCACTGTTCAGTTATGGTAGCTCTTAGACAAGTCTACTTCTAAACTGTCAATTGCTGCACTGATGCTCTCTACATTTAGTGTGTCCACGGCATCTATATCACCACTATCTTGCTTGGAAATAACTCCAGACCTGTTCATAATGTTTATTAGGTGATTATTACTTAGCTTCTTGCGTGGATCTGCATTATCACGTGTTATTGTTAGAGTTATGATCACAATATACCTAAAAGAAAAGACACACATGTAAGATTTCCAAAAATATTACGGTCAATACAACAATAAACTATTTCTCCAAATATCAAAAACTTTTCCCCACAGTTGAAAATTCCGAGAAGCAAGGACGACCGTAAACCCAACAGTTAAGAACTCAGACAAAGCATTTCAACTAGCGGTGCATGAAGAGCCCACATTTGTTTGAGTAGCAACTAAGTGGCACCCCACAAGGCTGGGAGATAATCTCCTGGCGTTGCTGTTCCATGGTTAAATACTTTATTCTATTTTTTTTCACTTTCTCAAAGGTTTCGGCACAGCACAAAATGATAAACATCGTCATTGATAATATTTTAGCAAAACAAATTTTAAAAAAAATTGTAAAACATTGACTTTGTGATAAATTTTATGAGTTCCTTAGCAAAGCTTACTTAGTTAAATTAGCAATATCAATAAATGTTTCCTATGAAAAAACATTGTTAAAAATTTAAAAACAATCGTCAAGGTCCATTAACGGCGTTTTCTATCTTGTTCTCGGAATAGTTTTGCTACCACAATAATTTATTAAGATTGCTTACAGGTTTTTTCACTAATCAACTCTACAATTTAACATTTTAGAATGATTTCTAAAGATTGTTTTTTTGTTCAATAACGATTGAAGATTTACTTATGGCTCAATTAATAAACATCACATTCTCTACAACACTTAAAATGACTACAATTGAAAAAGCGGAAAATAAGGACCGAACATCGAGACTCGATTGGATTATTCCAACCGTCGTAAATCTTGTGTTGATTGTCATTACAACGGTAATTCTTGTGTCATTGGTTCATTATGGGTTGAGCACCGGGAAGTGGCAAGGTCAATCGACCAACCAGATTGACAAATTGAACGCAGGGGTGGTTTACACTATCCTTCTTGTGTGTGCAGTTTTGTGCATTGTGCGTTACATTGTGAACCAAATCTACATAAATGCCGGATTTAATTTTGATGAAGAAAATTTTTGTGAAGCAGCGGGAGATGCTGTATTTACATCGTATGTGTTAATCCAGTTGTCAGTATTCATGTTTTTATGGTTTCGGCAGAAAGCATTTTATACCAATAACATGTTAGCGTTCCAAACGACTAAATTAATCCGAGCATTGAGCTACTCTAGCGTCTTTCTGATTGTCGTATCCGGTTTACCCTATTTTTTCTTAACCATAATCCCATACAACTACAAGGCCACCACTTCTGGTTGTATTTACATAGAAACTAGCACAAATACATCTTTTGGTATATATGCAATTGTTTTAATTGCATTTTCGCACTTAATACTTCTTTTGCTATTTATTTATCCGGTGCTGCAAATAAATAAAAATCCCAATTCTTCGTTTTTTAAAGAGATTTGTTGTTTTGATTCTGTTGTTTTGAACATGTCAAATACGAACAAGGACGAAATCATCTCGAACGCCGGACCATCCAACAACAACTTAACAGCTTTCACTTCCTCAAATCGAGTGTCATCACTGACTGCACGACCTTCTGATGTTGGGATTAAGCTAATAATACGCAAAACACTTTTCTTTGCAGTGATTTTGATATTGCTTGACGCAATTCTTTTGCTGATATCGTACTTTATACATCCATCTAACGAAAACAGGCGATTTTTGAACACGATATTCGATATGACAGCGTTTTGTAACTTGTTTTTTCTTATTTTGTCTTTTTCCACTTACAAATGCATGCTGTTGTCTTGCATTAAAAGAAAGTAATGAATTGCATTTTTACATTTAAAGTTTTTTTTGCTTGTTTTTTGACGTATATATTTTTAACTATCAGCAATTTTTCCTATAAAAATATTTAAAAGTTTATGCAATTAATGGCCTATAAATAAAAGTTGTAAATGTATTTCTGCTGAGTGCTTAATAACTTCAGTTGTCAAAGCGATTATACATGATTATTAGAACACAATTTTTGATGAAAGCATTTTAATAAAATTGTCTTAGCAAATTGTATGCCAGAAAGACTTATTCAGGGGACACAAAATCGAAAAAGATAACATCAGTTGCATTGAAAATCAAACAAAAAATAAAAAATTAAATATTAAGGTTCAAAAAAAGAATTAATGATAAAAATTAATATAATGAAACAACGCTGCAATAAGGAAAAGCAGTTTGCTTTTTCTATGACCATTTTACTATACTTAAATTAGTGTTTAAAAAAACTTACTATACTATTTTTAGTTTGGGTAAGTTGCAGAAACAGTTAAAGCGTAAAACAGTTTATAAATCATTACCAAACCAAGACAATTTAAAAAATCGACTTTGTGTTAAAACCAGAGTAACTAGCAGAATAAGATAAAAAAATTGTCATTAGGTGCTCAAGAATAGTAATTGTTACATGAATAGGATTAATAACGAAATTAAAATTTAAATAATTGTTATTCAGGACTTTTTTCAATTTTTTATTTTCTCAGTTATTCAGCTTCTAAAATAAAATTGATTTTTTATTCCTTTTACTCCTGATGATCTATAAACGCTTTTAAACTTTAAGCATTTTCAACTTAACAAGTTTATAAATATTATAATAAGTTTTCTTTGTTTATCGTACTAAAAGTAATTTTTTTGGTAATAATTTAACACTAACTTAAGTGCCTTTTCTTATTTTTACATTCTTTTATTATAATTCAAGTCTTTGGGTGAGCAATAATATTTAAGTTTTTATTTAATTTTCAATGCATTTATTATTATCCTTTAAGATGTTATGTCCCCCGATGAGCCGTGCAGTTGTTGTGAAAATGTTGGTTTTATTTGATATTTGATAATGTGCTTTCATCTTTATTTTAAAGGTTATAATTTATTTGGACCTTTTAAAAAAAATAAATGAATTAATATAATATTTCTTTGGTATTAATTTATTTTAAAAATATATAACGTATTAGCAAAAGCATGCTTTTTTATTTTGTGTACATGTATATTGTTCTTTAAGTGATAATATGCTAATATTAACTTCATCTTAAAAGCAGATTTAAAAGCAGTTGATAAAAAGCATTAAAGCTTTTGTAAAAATTTATCGCTTGCAAAGTTTCGTGCATTGTAAATGCTATTAATAAGAAACCTTTGAAGACAAAAAAGTTTATATGTAACATAATATGATGTCTTCAATTTTTTTAATGTCTAATGTCTAGGTAATTTTTTTTCAAATTAGCTGGCTTGATTATTTTTGTACTTTACCAAGTCAATTTTCACCAGTTCTGTCTGTTTAAAAGTAGCGCAATGCGGTCGTAAACAGCGAAGTTCCAATGTGATATTGGTCTAAATCGAATAAATCTTTGTACTTTCGGACAGTAATTTGTCATTTTCTTTAATGGTAAAAAATTAAATTACCCCTGTGTGGGCATTTTTTCAATCAGTTGAATATATTGCAGGCCAAAAGTGATTTTGGTCATATTCATTAAATCAGTGGCAAAGTTAAAAGTCATTTCCTGCTCATCTTTCTGCGGTAAATTTCTTGCTTATCATAAAACTAACGGTATATAGATTACTTTTATAGATTCACAAACAGTCAAATTAAAGTAAGATTACCGAGCTTCAGGCGCATTAGTGTAAGCTTAAGTGATTCTTTTAAAATCTGTTCTTGGCATAAAAAGTTGTTAAATACTCTTTGCCTCCTTCAAATATGCTCTTCCTTTAGAGCCTCCAATGCTTTATATAAAAAAGGTTTTAGTCTCCTAAAGAGAATCAAGATATTAAGTAGATACGGAATAAATTCCTATCATATGGACCAAGTGATGATGTTACAGCCTGTTTTTAGTACAATATAGTAGGAACAGCAGATCAAACAAAGAGCATAAGTACGTACTTATTAAGATTCAACAATAAGTTTAAACAAAGTATGTAAAGATTGTTTAAACACAAAAACAGTAGAAGCTTTTTATATTAAATCTATAAGCTTACTTTATTTTATTTAAATAAAATTTTACCACCCATTTATGGTAATAATTTGCAAAATTCCTATTCAATTTACGGTTTTATCAACAAAGTTTGAGATTATTCATGCTAGTTAAAAAAATTATTTGCGCAGTCTAAAGTTTTCTTAGAGGAACACTGTCATTAACTCCATGAAAAGTAAAAGACTAAGGTCAGATTAACAAATTGTAACAAAAGAATTTATAGGTAATTTCATAACACCGGTACAAACAAAGAAAAACTTTCTAGCGTTACTTATAATTATACCTTGATTACAATATACGAAAGAATACATTTTTTAAAAAATCTTTTTTAAGTTACTTTAGTATATCTTGGCACTTCGCGATAAAATTTTCTTAATTTTTCGTGATTCAAAAAATGAAAAATCACGAATGATTATATGGTTGGCTGACCTCGATTGTAGTACGTATTTTTATCAGTTTGTTTTTTCTAAATATTTTTAAAAAACTTTAAAACAAATTGGTTCTTGAAAACTACAGCAAAGTTGCTGAGATTTTGTAAAATTTGCTACTGAGTTGCCAACTCACCTGGTCTTCATGCAATCTACGCTTTTACCAATTCAAGTAAGTATAATGTAGTAAAAGGACTGGCGCCAATATTTTGCAACTTTTCGTCATCATCAATCAATCTTGCAAAATAGCAAAAACGAACAAGTTTTACGGTATTTGCCTGACTGCAATCAAAGTTCAGCGCTAAATTTTTGCCGTCCCAATCTCTGGACATTAAATTCTTGGCCCAAATTGTTGCAACCTACAAGGCAAAGTTATTTCTTTTAATTCTAAAACAGAACGCAATTTTGGCGTTTCTTTGTAGAAAAAAAATGCGCTTGTATCTTAATCAATCTTTTTAAAAGCGGTTGCTTTACAAACCAATAAAATAAGATGTGGCCCGTCCGCGGCATACTTGGATTAAGCTTTAAATAATTTTCTGGAAATGGCATCAAATATGAAAAGTTAATGAAAACGTAATATACCAAAAGGAAAATAATTGGAGTTTTAAAGGAAAATTTATTGCATTTCGTTTACAAAATAAAGGGCTAAATAAAACAAACCAAAAGTTTACAACAATTAAAATCCATCATTTCTATATTTTACTTTAAGGATTTATTTATGTACGATTCGCTTTTGTGTTTTACACAACCAGGGCAGGTTATACTATTTTGCCTAAAATTCTTGCTGAAGTTTTTTCGAAAATTGTGTTTAAAATCGGCAAGTTTAAAAAAGGGGTGAAACCTTAGCCCTTTTTTTGAGTGCACTACTTTGAACTAAATACAATATAACGTAAATATTCATAAAAAAAAATGTAAATCAAGTCATAATGTAAAATCATTCATGCCTAATTAATTAATTTTCTTTTTTTCACGCATGGTTGTTAAAATTATTTCAAGTTTAATTTTTTTCTTAAAAAGGGCTAAAGAAGCCAAAAAAGTTTGAAAAATAGACTATTTTTATTAATTTAATTGTGCTGTTTTGTATTGCAACTACATAGTTTTCTTTTTAATTTAATAATTTAAATATCTTAAACCAGATTTGATTTTTATCAGCACCTTTTTAGATTTGAGCCCTGAAATTGTAGCAAGCACGTCAAATGCTCTCTAAGCGTCATCTCCTTAAATGTTTTGTTTTATGTGTATGTAAGCTCAACTTGGCTTGAGCGAAATCCTTAAAAAACCTTTACAAAATTAAACCAAACAGAAATATTTTGATATCTTTAAATACAGATCAAGTTAATTGCTGGTATACTGTCTTTTTTTGGTTTATTAAGGAAAATTATTTGTAGTTATAATAGTGTTCTTTTGTTTTTACAAAAACATTTGAAGCAATTATGACAATTTAACACGAGATAAGTCAATATCTAAGGCTTTCTAAGCAATTATGACGATTTAAAATGAGATAAGTCAATCAAGTTTGCTATTAATGGGGCTTCATAAATCAATCAATCAACTTCGTATGTTCGAGTCGATGCATGAACACGCTTTTTAACAAAAGTTCCTAGGCATGAAAGCAATTTCGGTAAATATCCTATAGTTAAAAAAAATAATTGAATTTCCAAAAAATCGTAAAATTTTTTATAAAGTGTAATCTTTATCAAACCAATTTTAATGAGCTCATTGATAACAGTAGGATTATCATTTAAATAATCAAAATTTAAGGAAAAAATTATTTATCCCTGTCGAATCCGTCAGTAGCGGGGTCGAGTGATTAGGAGCGCTGTAACTATGATCGACATGGTCTCGGTTTAAAACCTAGCGGCGCCACTCTTTTGTGTTTTTAAGAAAAACATTTTACACCATTTTCCTTCCTTTACAGATTTCGCGAGCAGTTCTAAATTACAGCCTTATTTCTATTAAATGAGATGAAATGAATGTTGCATATAGCATTGTAAGAATAGGCCTTACCTATTGATTTAAAACGTGAAACAAAATTTATTGACAACAAGTACATGTTTACTTTATAATGAAACAGTTAATTACGTGACTTTTACACGTTTTTTTAAAAAAACATGTGTTACAAATTTTGCAACTTTTTATGAATAATTTTAGCACAAAAATAAAATAATTTCAAATTGAAGACTACTATTGCTTTGGTTCCAAAAAACCATGGGCAAACTTTGTATAAGAATTTATATAAAATATTATCTAACATTGCAGCGGACGCAAAGAGATTTGAAACATTTTCTACGTACAATAGAATGCTTTGCAGAAAAAACAATTTTTTTATAAAATGAAATTTTTTTAAAAATCTCAATCAGGTACAACTCGGCTTGTTAATTACAAATACTGCTGTTGTTTAAAGATAAAAAATGTTATAAAATCAATGTTATAATCAATAATATTGTAATAAAGGTATCAAGAAAAATTATGACCATTTTAGTGCTTTATTATCTGTTTAAAATTTATAAATTTTTTGAAAGAATTATAGATGTAAGCTTTGGTCAATTTTAGCTAAATTGTTTTTTTCAAGTGTGTTGTAAAAATTTTTTTTATATAATTTGAATTAAATTATTAGCATCATCTTGTTTTGATTTTATTTTTTATGCGTTTCAGAAAATTGAGTTTAACAAAAACAATTTAAAAACCTTGTTAACCGCCATTTAAAACGTGAATCAGAATTTGCTTTTATTTTCTGTCCATGATACCAAGATAATTTTAAAGGGTTGTGATAACTAAGAAAAAATCAACTGATTTACATGTAAATGAAAAATTTAATTTGACAACAACCTTGGCCAGCACAACATGCTTTGAAAACAAAGTCAAATGAATAAAATTATCATCTTGTTATTGACTAATTTAACAACCAAAAATAGACTAAAGAGTAAGTGCGTTAGTTTTTTTTTAATACTTTAAGTACTACTTGTCTTATCAATAACATTTTATTTATTTTTTTGTTTTTTTATTATTTCAGACATTTCTGAACTATTTTTTTTGATATGTATATATATATATATATATATATATATATAAATTGCCAAAGAAAATCAATTTTCCCTGCAGTGTACTCGATGAAAAAATCAGAGCAATTTAATACAAAATTTATTCATTCACTGTTTAAAAACCACAACAGTCTATTTTATCTTATTGAATTGTCAGGTGGTTACAAGAAAATTAAAAGTATTGTTATTTGTAGTAAAAAATATTACACGTGGAATAAATAATACCTAGTTAAATTATTTAAGCAAATAATACAACTTCTTTAATGCCATACAAAAAAAAACTCAAAATATAGTAAATGCAAGTATAGAGGTTTGCATTCATTTAAAGGTGAGGAAAAGCGAGTTAGACGTGATAGAAAGAGAAAGAAAATAATCTACAAAGCAATAAAAAGGCAACGAAAAAAATTGTTTAAAATAAAAAAGTAAAGTGAGTAAAAAACAGTGCGAACAATTGTGAGAAATATAAGTGGATTAAATGATGGACAAGAAAGTACAGACACACACACAAAAAGGGCTGTTTAAGCATACAAAATTAATTTTGTTATTCTATTCCATATTCCATATTCCATTCTATTCCATAACTCAATTAATTTAAAAAAAGATTTATTAATATAGAAAATCATAAAATTAACATATTACATTGCCGTAAATCTATATTATTCTGTGACGATAGTACCTGTATTAAAAAAAACAATAGCAAATTCGACGTAACAATGGGCTTTTACAAAGGAGCAGAAATATGTGAACTGGTAGGACTATTTCTTTTACACGAACTTTCTGCAAATATTCCTAAAGAACTTGTCAGTCTATACAGAAATGACGGCTTAGCGATTCTTCACAATTCCGGTGGCCACAATATTAACCAAATCAAATAAAGAATTATAAAACTCTTCCAAAAACACAACTAAAAATTACCATTGAAGCAAACCTTACAGTATACAGACAGATTTTTTGGACGTCACCCTTTACATAAAAACGGAAAAGCACTGGCCATTCAGAAAACCAAATGATCAGCAATTATACAGTAAAAACATTAATTCCAACCACTCACTTTCCATGAAAAAAGCTCTACCAAACATAACATTAAACAGACTATCAAAGCTTTCTCGTAACTTGGATAATTTCAAAAAAGCTATTCCACCATATAAAAACGCAGTTAAACAGAATGGCTATAAAAATAATTTAATATTTAGTGAAGCTCAACCAAAAAAGAAATCATGAAAACGCAAAATCGTATGGTGAACCCGCCTTTTTATAACTACTCGTATGTTGTCAACAACATCGGAAAAGAGTTTCCAAAATTGATAGACAAGCATTTCCCACAATAAC
Source organism: Diplosoma virens (assembly GCA_963680785.1). Taxonomy (NCBI): domain Eukaryota; kingdom Metazoa; phylum Chordata; class Ascidiacea; order Aplousobranchia; family Didemnidae; genus Diplosoma; species Diplosoma virens. The sequence continues at coordinate 66,190,222 of OY796880.1, read as the reverse complement.
ACAAGCTCCATAAAATTTTAATAGAAATAGCATAAAAAGGGGTTCGTGGACAGCATTTCCCACAATAACACAAGCTCCATAAAATTTTAATAGAAATAGCATAAAAAGGCCTTAGGGTTCGTGGACAAGTTTTAAGGGGTCCGTGAAGACCAAATGGAAATGTTCTATACAAGGACGGTAAAAAATCTTTATAATTTAAGCAGTTTGATTTTTAGTAAAAAATCTTTACAATATATCGGCATAAAATTTTACAAGAAATATCCACACGTGTATTTAACTGTACCAGCCAAAAACATTGCGTTAAGAAAGAAAATATCATTACGACTAGTGACGTTAACCACGCAGGGTACGCTGCCGCGTTCCTTTCCACTCAGTTATTATTATATTATTATTACATTATATTAATTCCTTTCCATACACGCACTCTTTCCATTCAATTTGCAGCTAAACGAAAGTTCAGATATTTCTAATTGCTGTCAACTGCTAGTTTTTATTCACTATGTTCATACTGATACCATCAAAGAAGAGTTTTTACTTTGTGAATCACTTCCACAACATGCAAAAGCTACTGACGTCTTAGAAATGCTTAACAATTTCTTGGCTAATCAAAATTTTGAATGGAAGAAAAAAATTGAAAGTTTGTGCACAGATAGAGCACCTGCAATGCTTGGTAAAACATCTGGGTTTGCTGCTTTGGTAAAAAAAGAACCTCCTCAAGTCAATGTTACTCATTGCTCTTTACATCGCTATGCATTAGCATCGAAGACTCTACCTGAAAATTTGCCACAAGTTTTGTCTGATAGTGTGAAAATTGTTAACTTAATCAGAGTTCGTGCCTTAAATCATCAAATATTTAAGAGGTTATGCCAAGAAATGGGAGCAGAACATGAGGTTCTCCTCTATCACACAGAGATTCGCTGGCTGTCAAGGGGACAAGTTTTGAAGCGCTTGTTTGAACTCCAAAAAGAAGTTTCTGCTTTTTTAAAAAACAAAAATCTTAAATACTCAAATTGGTTTGATAATGAAAAGTTTTTTCTCGATTTAGTTTACTTGGTAGACATTTTTTCTCATTTGAATGAGATAAATCTTTCCATTCAAGGCTTTGGCGTCACAGCAATGGAAGCTTCTAAAAAAATTAAAGGTTTTCACGACAAGCTATCTCTGTGGAAAAAAAGATTAGAGACTGAAAATTATTCCAACTTCTCAATGTTTGAAGAAATGTTGCTTGACATTGCAACTGGAATTTTCCAACCTCTGCCCATTTCTCTGTGCATAGACATGTGTAGACATTTGGAAGCATTGCAAAATTTTTTCAAAAGTTACTGCTTCGCCACAGAGGATCTTAAAAAAAAATTTTGGATCCGTAATCCTTTCTTCGCAGAACTGAAGTCCATCAGTAATCACAACCTTGCTAAAGATGAGCTTATTGAATTGAAGGCAATAGAATCAATTGGAATGTCTTTCAATTCAAAAATATTGGCGATTTTTGAATTTTATTGAGCAAGCATATCCTCACTAGCCATGGTTGCTATTATACCTTTCGATACAACATATTTATGCAAGTCAGGATTTTCATCTTTGGTTGCTATCAAAACCAAAAGTCGAAACCGGTTAAATGTAAAAGATGACATGTGCGTTGCCCTGTCAAAGACGAAACCACAGTATGATGTTCTTATTCAAGACAAACAGGAGCATCCATCACAATAATTACCGTGAAAAATTGATTGAAATATTTTGCATTTCTATTCGTCATACTTAATAAAACATCATTTTTGTTCATATATTCATTTAATTTTATAACGTTGTGTCCAATTTTTTGATGTAGAAAAAGCTACTGAGATTAACCGAAAAAAGGGGGTCCGCGCAATCAAAAAAATTGATTTAGGGGTACGCGTTAAAAAAAGTTTAAGAACCCCTGCTCTAAAAGGATCTTGCCGACAGCAATCTATCATTTACCAAGCGGAATGCCAAGAATGCTAAAGAATGAGGTCTCCATCTCACAATTAACTGGAAAACAATCAATTAAGTTATCTCCTATAATCCAGGACAAAAATGCTGCAACCTCGCTTAACCGAAAAGTTAGAAATACTACCAGCAAACCAACCAACAATACTCAAGAAATGATCGGAACTTACCGAAAAATGTTGCCACAAAACAAATTTAAACAAAATAATTTACTTATTTGATTTTGTATGTTTAAACTGCCCTCTTTTTTGTGTGTATGTACTTTCTTGTGAGTTTATTTTTTTCTTGTATGACATCACAGGAGTTATATTATTTGCTTAAATAATTTAACTAGGTACTATTTATTCAACACATATTAGTTTTTACTAAAAATTACTATATTTTAATTTTCTAGTAACCACCTGACGATTCAATAAGATAAGACAGACTGTTGTGGTTTTTAAACAATGATTGAATAAATTTGTATTAAGATAATCGCCTGATGAGTTGTTTTTTTTTGTGAGAGAGCCTGTTGCGGTTTTTAAATAAAAAATTTATGTGTAGTGTTTTAATTTAATTAATAAATTTTGCTCTGATCTTCATCATTGAGCACTATTAAACTAAATTGATAACACTTATCTTTATATATACATATATTTTAACAAGGACGAAAAGGGTATAATTAAGATGATAAAACACATATAAAACTGCTTATACGCTAATTAGCTAAAAACCAAAAGTAATTAGCAAACAGATTAGAATTAAAGTCAGAGTTTGGGAAACAAGCTAAGCATTTTCGTTTCTGACCCTGCAAGATCTGACGTATCAAATTACAGGCGCACAGTAAGTGGTAGTAAAGAAAGAACATTGCCAAAGAAGAAAGTAGTGAGGCGTGAAAGGACGGTGAGGGAATGGCTATAGAAAAGATCAGAGAGGTACAAAAAAGCAAAAAGTAGATAGGTATCGATAAATATGTATATGCTCTATGTAGTTGTGTATATACGAAGTTGTTAGCGCTGTAAATTGCTTTGAAGTTTAGTGAAGCTTGAGAGTTAAGCTCAACCGCCTGCGGACTGGTGTTGGGCGATTCCATTCGTCCATGCACAAATGGGGTCTCGCTCCTTCACCGAATGTTGAGTGTGGCGCCTCTGAGCAAACCGCAAACCATGTACTAACAGCGTGCCCTATACATCGGGCACCATATGGAGCACGAGGTGTGACGATTTTGGATGACGAAACTCGATGTTGTCTTAATAACACCACTTCCAGCATCTGATTCAGGCAGTGCAGCAGTCTGGGGTAATAAAAGTATAAACCCTCGACCCCAATCCTGTTTGTGTCTGACCTGGAGTGGATGCCCTTCAAACGATGACGACGACGACGAAGAGGGAGACGAGAAAGCCAAAAGCAATTTTGGACTACAGCAACAACAACAAAAGTGGAGTTGACACTCCAGGTGAAATGCTTTGGTCCTATTCTACTAAAGTTTCATCTAAAAGATGGCCTTTGGCAGCATTTTTCAATCTGATGGATATTGTGTCACTGAATACGTACAATATATTAATATAAAAGGATATTTCCTTGTCTGGCCAAAACCGAAGTCAATTTTCAATCAAGCTGGGAGAAGAGCTCTGCGTATCAAAACGGAGTCGCCAACATAAAATGCTTCACTTGCTTCAATTGAAACGAGTTTGCGATGGAGGCGATAAAGATTTAACACCAAATAAAAAAACCAAGTGCAGGATTTGCAATTTTAATAAAACTCGTACAAAGTGCGGAAATTGCTCTCGCTACGTTTGTGGTTTATGCTCAACTCCAATGTGCAAATAATGCATCAATTTTAACTAGAACTATTTTTTGGGAGCTTTTATCCAAGGAAGTACCCGTGGGGTTTAGTTGAATCCTTTAATAGTTGGCGTAAAACTGGACAAAAATGCATAACTTTTTCATTGAAATTTTTCGTTAATCAATTGGAGTGTGTAATAACCAAAATAAGCAGAAGTCAAAAAATCTCAACCTACTATGTTATGTTTGTTTTGTTTATTTTATAAAAAAAAAAAAAGAGTCAATTGACCCCTTTGGGAGTTCTAAGCTTAAAGATTTTGTAGATCAAAAAGGTTAAAAGAATTTAAAAATTTTGCCATCCAAATTTTTTTAACAAAAATAAATTTAATGCCATTACAAATGTTTTTTCCAAACTTAAAAAGACTTTTTTTTGTTCGCTGTTTTTGTTAAAAACATTTAAAATTTTTTCTAAACGGAATATAAAGTTAAAAAAATGTTGAATATATTAGCTGAACCCTATAAATCAGAGTTTGTTTATTGTTGCCTTCTAAAAGAAGCTAGAACTTTTATATTAAACTTTAAATAAATTTAATTTAATGTGAGTCATTTGGTTTGTTTGTGCAATCATTAACTTTCTTATAAATTGTAATGTGAGTTTATTTATTTATTTAATCACACAAGTTTGATCTTAATTGTTTTGCACAACAAAAATAAAATGCTTCGCTTGTGTTTTGCATTTTTTTTAGCAGTTTTGTACCAAAGTAAGTTACTGTATAAAAGTAAGAGATATGCTGAACTTACTTTACAAATTTAGAGCCCGACCGATGATCAATGGAAATTTTTGCTGAAAAGAACAATTGAAATAGCCTTTGAAATTTTAAAATTTTTTGCGAACCATGTGTGATCCGCAAAAAATTTAATTATTTAGTGTGGACCTAAAGTTTTAAGCATCGAATTTTGAAAAAGAAACAAACAATCGAATTTTATTGAGCAAAAACAACTGATCGAGTTTTTAACTAAAGCATAACCCACAACATACATCTAAAGTTAATTTAGAGCTGAGAAATTTCAAATTAACAAATTTACTTAGCAAATACTGTAGAGTTCATTAACTTTATCATTTAACAAGTCAACTAGTTTTTATTTTGAATAATAAGTATACGCAACAATTTTGGAAAAGTTTACGGTGTAGTTTTATTTTTTAAATTAGAACAATGATTTTCAACCTTTTTCATACCGCTACCCACTTTAACAACTCAATGTAACGTTACAACACCTTTGAAAAAAATTTTTAACCATACACGGATTATCTAATGCATTCGTAAACCTTCATTGACAAAAATTGATTAAAAATAATCGTCATGTTTGCATTAAAACGGTCCTAATCTATTTTCATCCTCCGATTTTATAAGTTTTGTTCCAAAACTAAGGTTTTCTCTAAAAAAAAGGTCTTCATTTGCTTTCTTTCTCCGATTTCTTAACTTTCTTCCCAAAACTCGGGTAAATTTTAAAATCATAATTATGAATTTAATAATATCATAAATTATCATAAAATGATGGTAAAAAAGAAAATAAAAGATTTTAAAGCTATTTGATTCTAATTAGCGTATTGACCAACTTTTTTATACGGTTAAAAAATAATTATATCTTGTTTAATTTTGCATTAACTATTAATAGTTAGCCAAAAAACATTTATAATTTCGAATGAATATTTTAAATTTTCAATTCTTTGCAATGCTGTGTATTATGGTTTGCCTGACTTTGGATTATCACGCTTGCAAAAAGTGCAAAATATTTCAGCGAGGCTTGTTTTTTGCGCCCGTATATTCACTCGCATCACTCCCATTGTTATAAAATATACACTAGTTAGTTATCCATTTCCGCATTATTTAAAATTTTTGTTACATGTATTGAAGATGGTTAAAGCTTTTTTGCCCTCGTACCAGAAATGGCTTCAGTACGGAGCGAAAGCGTGGTCGCACTTGGCAACCCTAAAAATACGTCAAAAAGTGGCTCTCCTTTAGGAAAATAGGGTTTCATTGCTTTGTAGTAGCACTATGATAGTGGCACCTGGTCTGCACCTTAAGTTTAGAACTAAAGTAGGGACCATGTATTGGATTAAAGGCGATGCTTTTTTTTTTTGGAAAACAGTTCGGTTTTGAGACAAAGAAAAGAGATTTTGGATTAGAATTGAAAGTGATTTTAAGAGATCACTTTATAAAAACAAAAGTTTTTTCTTTAAGAGATCAGTTTATTTTGGGGCAAAAAAACTTGCTACAGTAAAAAGTTAAAAGACTAAAAGTTGCCAACACCCCTTATTTTTCTTGCAGCGCCCCCCTTTTTTATAAGGCTATTACGGCCTCGTACCTAGAAGATTTAATTTGTAAGCATATACCTTCCCGCTCATTACGTTCTTCTGGTGCTAACCTTCTTTTTGTTCCTCGTACCTTTTCCAAATCGGTTGATCAAAAATTTAGCGTTTGTGGTCCTTTACTATGGAATAGTTTTCTTAATCAATTAAAAATGGTTAAATCGCTCAACCAATTTAAAATGTAATTAACCCTTACGCTTCCGCTGACATCCACAGCTGCTTAGCGTAGCACGTCCGCTGGCATTTTGGAATTCTTCTTCTTCTTCTTCTTTCGGCCTTTCCCTTCAGTCAGGGGTGGCCACAGCGTATCATCATTCTCCAAACCCTTTTGTCTTCAATATCCGTCTCCTTTGCACCAACTTCCCCCATATCTTCTTTCACTACATCTAAAAATCTTCTCTTTAGTCTCCTCTTTTCCTCTTTCCCGGTAACTCCATTTCCATCATCTTTCTTCCTACATACTCTTGGTTTCTCCTCATGAAATGTCCATACCACCTCAGCCTGCCCTCTCTCATCTTCATTCCTAACCGTTCTACCTTAATGGTACTCCTAATGTACTCGTTTCTAATCTTGTCTTTTCTCGTCACTCCCATAGCAAACCTCAACATTTTTTTCTCTAAGACTTCCATCTCTTCTATTTGTTTTTTTGTTAATGCCACCGTCTCAAGTTTATACACCATTGCTGGTTTTATCACTAAACTGCACACTTTTCCTTTTATTCTAGCTGGTAACCTCCTGTACCAGATTACTTCCGATACTCTTCTCCATCCGTTCCACAACTACCACTTTCTTGCACCGTTGATCCCAAATACTTAAATTTTTTTACTCTTGGCACTTTTGTATCCTCCATCTTTACTGTTTCGTTGTCATTTCCTCCATTTATGCAAAGATATTTGGTCTTTGACCTATTTTCTTTCATCCCTCTTCTTTCCAATGCATATCTCCAGCATTCTAATCTCCGCTCCACTTCTTCCCTGGTCTCTTTGCAAACCACAATATCATCAGCAAACAGCATCGTCCACGGTGGTTCTCTCTTTACTTCATTCGTTAGCCTGTCCATTATCATTGCATACAGGAAAGGACTTAACGCAGTCCAACGTTAACCTTGAAACTTTTTATAATTCCTACTGCACACCTCACTACTGTTTCGCTTCCCTCATACATATCTTGTACTAGTTGCACATACTCTTCCAGTATTCCGAATTTTCTCATACACTACCACAGCTCTTCCCGCGGAACCCTGTCGTAAGCTTTCTCTAGCTCTTTAAGTACGGGTTGATCTGTGCCATAGATCCCTGCATTGTGTCGCCAAGGCGGGGAAATCTATCCGATAGACTTCCTCTTTGCTTCGCGTGCATAGAATGCAACTTAACGCGTTTTCTTTCTTCTATTGTTCACAAGCTTTTAATCCTTTAATTGCGTGATTTGGCTTTTTTTCTTCAATTGGATTACGTGACATTTAGAGCCGCGTGCAAGTAGACACAATTTTGTCGCGATCACTCGCGAAAGCGAAAATATTCGAATACGATGATTGATTTTCTTTAAATAACTCGTTCATTTTTTATCTTTTCGAAAAACTTTTTTTCCAATGTGAAATTTAAATCTCTAGCTTCTGCTAGCAACTAAGCAAGTTAAAATATTTTGCCACACGGTGGCACAAGAGGAGAAAAAACGACAATTTTTGAAAAAAAATTAGGGTCAATACTTTTATTTATTACTAACTCATATTTAATTTAATTTTTATAAATTTTATATCGTTTTAATCACAAAAAACAGAATTTTAGATGATATAAAATTTTAATTTCTTTTTTGACAAATAAAAGCGGAAATATTTAATAAACTAAGAGTACATTTTTTCTCGTTTTTTTTAAAAGAAAAGAGCCCGCTTTTTTGGAAAACGCCCGATAAACCAGCCGGTACGGAAAGAGCTAGGTTTACAAATACACAATGTAGTTCTCTTTGACCTTCCCTGTACTTTTCCATCAACATTTTTAAAGCAAACATGGCGTCGGTGATTCTCTTTCCTGGCATAAATCCATATTGCTGTTTGCTGATCTTCACTCTATCCCTTAACCTGGCTTCAATAATTCTTTCCCATACCTTCATTGTGTCGCTTATTAGCTTTATTCCTCTGTAGTTTCCACAGAAATGTGCGTCCTTTTTGTTTTTATAGATTGGGATAAGCACACTCCTTCTCCATTCTTCTGGCATCCGTTCACCCATTAATAGTCTGTTGAACAGTCTGGTCCAAAAACTTTATCCCCATCTTTCCCATGCACTTCTAAACATCTACTGGCAACTCATCTGGTCCAGCCGCTTTACCTTTTTTCATCTTTCTCAGTGCATTCTTCACTTCTTCTCTACTGACACAATTTACCTCTTCGTTAACTACTTCTGCTTCTTCTGTCCTAGGGTCTCTGTTATTTTCCTCGTTCATCAGTTTCTCAAAGTACTCCTTCCATCTCTTTAACACTGCCTCCGAATTTACCATCACATTACTGTTTTCATTCTTTATAACCCTCACGTGCTGTACATTTATCCCTGCTCTGTCTCTCTGCCTAGCCAAACTGTACAATTTCTTTTCACCTTCTTTTGTTTCCAATCTAGCATACAAATCGTCATACGCACATCCCTTCGCCATTGCAATTGCCTTCTTTGCCTTACTTTTCTTTTCTTTATATATATTTTCATTTCTTATTTTGTCCCATGCTTTCTTTGGGTCTTTCTTTTCTTTTATGCTCTCCTGAACTTCCTCATTCCATCATCATGTTTCCCTGTCTTCTTTTCATTTCCCTACTGTCACTCCCAGTACAGTTTCAGCTGTTTTTCTTAGTATTTTTGCTATTTTGTCCCACTCATCAGGTAACCCGTCCATGCCTCCCAGAATTCTGGTCACCTCTTGTCTAAACGATTTTTGACAGCTTATCTGCTTCAGATTCCACCATCGTATCTTTGGTTTTACTTTCTCTGCTTTTTTCTTTTTCACCATAAGAGCCATTTTGCATACCACCATACGGTGCTGCTTTGTGACACACTCATTCACTATTACCTTACAATCGCACATTTCCTTCAAGTTCCTCCTTCTGCACATAACATAATCTCTTTGGTAGTTTTTTCTACACTCTTATACGTCACCCTGTATTCATCTTTCTTCTTGAAATAAGTATTGACAATCGCCAAATCCATCCTTTTCCCAAAATCCACAACCATTGATCCTTCCTTATTTCTCGTTCCAGCACCGTACCTCCCCATTATTTTCTCATCCCCTATGTTTCCTTCGCCCACATGTCCATTAAGATCTGCACCAAGAACTATCCTCTCTTTTTTTGATATACATGTACTTTCTTTCAAACCATCCAGGTTTTCCCAAAAATCATTTTTCTCCCCCATGCTGTAGTTAACCTGTGGAGTATATGCGCTTATTATATTTAGGATGGACCCTTTTACCTCTAACTTCATGGCCATTAGTCTGTCTGACACCCTTTTCACCTCCAGCACACTTTCGGACATCTCCTCTCTCACCACTATTCCTATCCCATTTTTTCTTCCATCAGCTCCGTTGTAAAATAGTTTGCATCCACCTCCAATGTTTCTTGTTTTACTACCTTTCCACTTTGTTTCCTGTAGACACAATATGTCTACATGCCTTCACTCCATCATATCTGCCAGTTCTCTTCCCCTTCCAGTCATTGTTCTAATATTTAAGGTACCCACCCTTGTAAGTGAGCGTCTTCCTTTCAACACTTTCGCTGCTTCTTCATTCGCTTCCTCCTCTCTTTCTGCTCTTATTTTCACTTCGTTTAGCAGTACCATAATTTCCACAGGTGTTCTGCTGTGCGACATCAGAGGTGGTCGTTGGTAACCTGGGCCACGACCGATCCGGTATGGATTGATAATGATTACGCATTTTTCTGTTTCTGCAACAAAATTTTACGCCGGATGCCCTTCCTGCCGCAACCCTCCCATTTTTCTGGGCTTGGGACCGGCATCAAAAGACACAGAAATGTGCCTCTGATGGCTGGGTTGCTGGCATTATGGAGTGCCAACCAATAATGTACACGGCTTTGCTTTATTTACTAAAATTTCCAAAAAAAACTCTGTGACGTCACAATACTAATGCAAATGCGCAAGTCTGTTTATATACGGCTGCACTTTTATGCGAAGTCAGAATTTCAATTGTCAGCTAAAAAGTTTTTAAAAGCCCAGCAACGAACGGCCTGAAGACAAGTTTTAAGTGAAGACTTTTTTTATACATGATTAAGTTTTTGAGACAATAATTTGGAACAAAATTTTCATAAAATTTGGGAAAACCTCTGGATTAAACAAGCTAGTTTATTTTAATCTTTATCTAATTACAATTTTATTTAAAAATTATAGCAAGCAAAATTAAACATTTCATTTAGTTTGTAAAATTTTTTTATTAAAAAGCTGAACGTTTTCGACTATCATCAGTCCTTATCAAAGCATCTAAAATTGTTTAAAATCATCTAAAAATTTTTTAACCATAAACGACAATTACAATCAATTAAATACGCTCGTATATAAAAAACAACAATTTTCTCAAGTTTATGCTGTCACTGTTATTACTAATTCGGTTTATAGGCAAAGACAATTACACAAAACAACGTCAAAATTCACAGAAAAAAAGGAGAAAAAAAGAGAAAAAAAAATAATAATAATGCAAATCACATGACTAAATTAGAAGAGTTGTAGTAAAAAAGACGAGCCATTTTCATACAGTTGTTTATTTAATTTAGGTTGATGTTTTTTAATTATTAACGCTTCGTGAATTTTACAATCGTAATCTGATGAACATTTCTTTATAACACTAAAACGATGTATTAAGCTATCCATATCTTTTTTATTACACAAATTGCTTTCAATAATATGATCTTTTATTTTGCTTTTGACCGAAGAGCCTAAATTTAAGTGTTCCTTTGCTCTTGTTATCACATGACGTGTTGACTTACCGATGACAAGAGTCTGTTGAAGAAGTTTACAAAAAACTCCACACCTTTATTGCCTAGAGCAATCCATGCTTCCACTGGTATGTCATCAGTTCCTTGAGCCTTTCCCTTCTTCATCTTCCTCAATCCAGTCCTGACTTCTTCTCCAGAAATATTTTCCACGTCCCTTTCTCTTCCTTCTGTTCTCATTTCTCTTTTTTCTCTAGGGTTTTCATGGTTGATTAAGTTGTTAAAATACTCCTTCCATCTTTGTTTCACTGTCTCTTCTTCCATTAAAATCTCCCCAGTTTTACTCTTGATTACTCTTACTTGTTGAACATCTTTGCTTTGTCTGTTTCTCTGCTTTGCTATTTTGAACACCTCAGTTTCCCCTCCTTGTTTCCAGTTTTTCGTGCAGTTCTTCATATGTCTTGTTTCTTGCCTTTGCCATTTCTCTCTTAGCTTGTTTTCTTGCAGTTTTATAGGCCAACTTACTTACATCATTTCTAATGGTATCCCAAGCCTTTTTAGCTTTTTTCTTATCCTTCAGCTTCTCCTGGACTTCCTGGTTCCACCACCATGTTTGCCGTCTACCTGCTGTGCTAATTTTTCCCGATGTTTTACCCAGTTCCCTTCTGGCAATGCTTCGTATCATTTCAGCTATTCTTTTCCAGTCTTCCTGTCCACCAAGTATTTCGCTTTCAATCACTTCCATTTTGAATTTATTGTTCACTTTCGAGTCCTTTAATTTCCATCATTTTATTCTCTTCACTAGTTTTGGTGCTTTCCTCCAATTTGTCCAAATGATTTTGCACTGACCACTATTCTGTGCTGTTTTGCTACACTTTCACCAACAACAACTTTTGTATCCACAACGTCCTTGATCCTTCGTCTTCTCACCATTATGTAATCCACCTGCAAACTGCGTCCGCCACTGCTGTAGGTGACTCTATGTGCTGTTTTTTTTTACAAAATATGTGTTAGTGATCGCTAGTTCTCTTCTTTTAGCAAAATTCACCACTGCTTGTCCTTCGTTATTTCTTTTCCCTAATCCGTGTCTGCCCATGCATACTTCATCACCATTATTCCCTTCTCCTACGTGCCCATTCAGGTCTGCTCCCACCACAATTCTTTCATTCCTTATCTTTTTCACTGTCTCATCTAGGTCCAGCCACAATGTTTCCTTTTCTTTACGTATGCACCCCGCCTGTGGCGCGTACGCACTGATAACATTCAACATAACACCATCAAGCTCCATCTTCAAGCATATTTTCCTATCTGTTACCCTCCACAATTCCACTACCCTGTCCACATGCTCCTTTTTTAATATGATTCCTACACTATTCTTTTTGTTTCCACTTCCACAGTACCACATTTTATATCCTCCACCTTAGCATCTTGTTCTCTCCACTTCCAACGGGTTTCTTGCACACACAGTATGTCCACCCCTTTTCATTCCATAAAATCCTCCACTTCTCTTCCTTTACCGGTCATGGTTCCAACATTTAATGTAGCAACCCTCCGCTTTGATTGAAAAGTGAGAGCATAACTTATATCAATTTTTTCACTTACTTAGGGTACGTAGCATTAAATGCATTTCATATTTACCGGTAGTTAACATATCATCTTAAATAACTTTGATGAGTAATTTCTCAAACATCTTTGTTCTTAAGCTGTATTTATAAGTCAGTGTATTTGAAACATGGCAGATAGTTTTAACCCTTTAACGGTTAAAGTCATTATATGAAAACATATTATTGTTTAAAAATTTTTTATGCAGTCACAACACTACTTTGTTAACAGATTTTATAGGAAAAATATTCTTTACCTTAAAAAAATATTTAGTTTCAAAAATAACCAATTTCAGTTTTTTGGCTGGCATATTTTATTGCTTACCCACGCAAATGCGTCATAAAATTTTTTCTGATTGTGTACACGTTGCTTATAACTCTCGACAAGCTTTTGTTTTGAAAAAAAAATTTAAACTTTTCTAATATTTTATGGGAACATTGGCTACCAGGTTCTGTATTTGATACAACATAATCATACGTGATTGGTTTTGTCAGAGTCATTACTGTAATTGATTGCTTTTACCAAAGTTTTAAGATTTTTAACAGTTTACACAAGGCTGTTGCACGCACAGTGGCATGTAAAGTGGGCGTTTCTGGAGTCCATGCCCATCTTTCTCTACTGAAAAAGCAAAATGATGTCATTTTCAAAATTTACCTGGTGGACAAAAACTACTTTTTACAAGGCTTAATAAAGTTTAAATATCTAGGTAGAGGTCTTTTACTTGGTAAATCATAAAATAACAAAATATATTATCTTCTTGTTTTATTTGAATTAGTTAACAAATTAGCTTAAACCATATTGATATTGCAACCTTATCAATAAAGTAATTTACATTGTAAAAAGCAAAAATATTCCTGATTATTTATTACGTTTGTGTAATAAAAAGATGAGCGGACATGCATGTATTGATGATGATAGTGTTAATGAGTAAGTAAACTTGACTGTAAATATGTTAAGCCTATGGATTTAAACACACGTAAAATTAAAAAACTGAGTAGCGTAAATAAATAGTTAAGAAATCTAAGAAATTGTATATTGTCTAATGATTGCTGAAAACTTTAACGTAAATCGTACTTACCTGTTCGTAGTTAAATAGATCATAGTTGGTTTTATTTTTTTCGGGGAACTAGAATAGTAATCCCTAATGACTTACATCAACCCACAAAGGTCATCCTAGAATAGTAATAATAAAAAAGAGATTGCAAAGTAAAGTATGGTAGCCTGATATTGACAAAGATGGCAAACAATTTCAAAAAGATTTTTATACTTGTCAACTAATAATCAAACCGACTGCGCCAAACTAATTAATTGCATTATGTTACAACAAGACTATGGCGAGATTTGGCATGTGATTTATTCAGACCACTATCGTTTGGTGATTATGTCTTCGTTGTTGTTGATTATTTTAGTAGATACAGTATTTCGAAATTGCTGTTATGGAAAAAGTGACATCTGTAAAAATTGTTACTGTTTTTAGAAAATATTTGCCACTCATTTATGCCGATTTCTATAACTTGTGATAATGGGCCTCAATTTATAAGTTCTCAATTATAAGAATAGTTGCGTGTTAATGATATTGAGCTTCATAACATTGCTCCTTTATGGCCTCAAGCAAACGGGAAAGTTGAACAACAAAACCGCACTTTGTAAAACGTATAATAAATGCTCAAGCTAAAGCTCAAAAACTGGCAAATTGAAATTTATTTATTTTTGTGAATGTATAGATCGATGTCACACTCAACAATTGGTGTGATCCCGGCTAAACTATTGTTTAACCGCAAGCAGCGTACGAAAGTTCCTCAGATTTAATAAATAAAAGTTTTGGGTAGGATTTTTTAAGAATATGTCCTATATTTAATTTTGTTTAAATATTTTGTTGACAGAAAATATATTTCTTTGTTTTTTTTTAAGCAGCAAAGCATGCTGAAAATTTGTGCAAAATGTGGTCAGACTGAGCAGCAAAATTATATTTTTGTAACGACTTATTTTCTTATTGCATGGGCGTACTATAAATTTTTTTGTGATTACTTTTCCCATTAATATAAGTTGGACCCAACGCTTTCACACATTAATCTTTACTCACGAGTAAGGTTTTCTTTACAAAAATTTTTATTTTCTATGGCCTTTATATTTTTTTTTTTCTAATTTTCACTTTCAAATACAATCTCTTTTCAAAATTTAATGTAAAATCGCTTTTAAAAAAACTACAAAACATGGTACTGTAATAATATTCATTAATTTTAAGTAATGAAGTATTTTTAAGTATTGTGAATTATTTTTAAGTAGGCCCAGATGGTAGATGCTTTCTCTTAGCCTGGGCCGTGAGTAAGTCTGTTCATTGATTTTAAAGATGACAGACCGAAACCGAACCTACCAAAATGAAAGGGAATCCACCCATTTCGATGTTTAGTGTGAGTCTGCTAATCGGCAAACGTCCTTTTCAGGACGGGGAAATAATAGGATAAAACTACCCTTTTCAGGGCACATTGCCAACAAGTTCCGAAGACCCACTATTCTTCAGCTGAACATCGAAGGCCTTACTGCAAGCAAGATGAACGTTCTTCATCACCTCGCTATGCAGTCTGAGGCACTCGTCATCCTACTGCACGAGATTCACTGCACTGATGCAGAGAAGTTGGTTCTACCAAACTACCAACCAGCTGGGTTTTCTTTAAGCAGGAAGCATGGTCTTGCCACATTTTTCCACGAGCGACTGAGATACATGCTTTTGGACCAATATCCACCGACATTAGAGATCGATTGGCTCTGTGTGGACGTTCATGGCTATGAAGTAGTCAACGTCTACAAACCACCGCCAACGCGACTGCGAACCCTGGATCTCCCAGTGTTTCCTCACCCCTGTCTTTACACTGGCGATTTTAACTGTCGTCATGCTGACTAGGGTTACGATGACAACAGTCCAGACGGTGAGTGCTTGGCTGGCTGGGCAATTATTAATTATTTTGAGCTCTTATATAATCCCAAGGACGCTACCAGTTTTTATTCCGGCCGCTGGAACACTGGCACCAATCCGGATCTAGCTTTCGCTAGCGTAGGTCCAAACAGTCGCTTACCGGATAGCCGAGTCGTTGAAAAGTTCCCCAGGTCACAACATTGATCTTTGCTTATTACACCACCAAGGTTTGCTATGGCAGTGCCAAGCATGACTGTTAAGCGATGGAACTTCCGCAAGGCCAAATGGAATCACTACTTGCTTTGACGAATAAATTCACAAAATTTTGTTGCCGCCTGATTCACTTGATGTGGATGCGGCTTACCAGGACTTCTGTAACACCATTAAGAAAGCAGCCAAAAAGACTATCCCACGCGGGTATCGAAATAACTATATTCCGTGTTGGGATGCAGAGTGTGAATCCTTCTATAAAACCTTTCTGCTGTCTCCTCAGGGAGACGACTCAAGTTTGGCTGCTACAGCTCTGCTTTCCAAGCTTGACAGAAAGCGGAAGGATCAATGGTCCGAAGCAGTTCGGAGCATTGACTTCTCACACTCTAGTCGAAAAGCGTGGAGTATTTTGAACAACCTTACTGTTAAGTCACAACACTCTCCTCGTAACTGTCCCGTTTCAACCGATGCTATTGCATCTCAGCTGGTTAGAAATGGAAAATACGAGGCTGTTGACCGCAAGTCATCTCGACTTGTCTCTCAAGAAGTGTCAGACCTTTGGAGGGCCACAACACCAAACGCAGTAAATATCTCTGACAATTTTTCACAGAGAGAATTTACTGCTGCCCTTCAACATTTAAAACCAGGTAAAGCTCCGGGACCTGATTTCATCTGACCAGAGCTTATACTCCATGCTGGAGCTGCTTTGAAGCCCTGATTACGTGACTTCCTCTCTTCCTGTTTGCGCCAACTCAAAATTCCCAAGATCTGGAGAAGAGCGCTTGTGGTCGCAATCTCAAAACCAGCAAAACCCGTGGGGAACCCAAAGAGTTATCGACCGATATCTCTGCTCTGTGTCCCGTACAAGATCCTCGAGAGGCTTATCTACGCCCGCGTTGAACCATTAGTCGATCTACTCCTCCCTAAAGAGCAGGCTGGGTTCCGACGCGGGAAGTCAACCTTAGATCAAGTTGTTTTGCTAACCCAGAACATCGAGGATTCTTTCGAGGCTAAAAAGAAGGCCGGTGCCGTATTTATCAATCTGAAAACTGTTTATGACACTGTCTGGCACCGTGGTCTTATCTGCAAGCTGCTGAGACTACTTCCGGATAAGCACATGGTCAGAATGATTATGGAGCTTGTCCGAAATTGAAGTTTCACCCTTACCACCGGTGACAGCAAGTAAAGCAGGCTACGCCGTCTTAAAAACGGCGTTCCTCAGTGATCGGTCTTGGCTCCCCTCCTATTTAACATCTATACATACGATCTGCCTTCCATGATTTCCAAAAAGTTTGCTTATGCTGATGACTTAGCATTGTTGCACCCTTCTGGAAAGTTAAAGAACTTGGAGGGGGCTAAGACATGTCCACACTGTCAGCGTATCTCCAGACTTGGAGGTTGAAGCTCAGTCACACTAAGACCGTGACGGCAGCCTTTTACAAAATAACCGAGAGGCCAAAGGTGAGCTAAAGGTCTACAACAACAATAAACTTTTACCGTTCTGTCCAACCTTTACTTACCTTGGGGTAAAACTGGACAGATCACTCACGTTTCGTCACCACTTAGTGACATTGCGCAAAAAACTATCCTCGCGCATCACACTGCTGAGGCGACTCATGGGCTCGGGATGGGGTGCTGGTGCTAAAACACTACGCATAACCACCTTGTCTCTAGTCTACTCAGCAGCTGAGTACTGTGCGCCAGTCTGGTGTCGCAGTGCTCACACTCGCCTCATTGAGAGTGTCTTGAACGACGCCTTGCGCATAATTACTGAATGCCTACGTCCCACTCCAACAGACCGCCTGCCTGCACTCTCTGGACCCCGATCATATCTTGCATGGTCTCTTAAGTGGGTCCTCAGATACTCGCCAAGTGAGACTAAGATCCAGACGCCTGTTTGTGTCAGCTGCGCGGAATCTCTTGGACAACCTTGCCAGACTTGGCATCCGCGCTTCTGAATGGACAAATCACAAATGAAAAACTGTAAAAATGCTTTTAGGCTCCGTGCTTTTGTGCCCGAGACCGGTGCCAGGCCTGTTGGGATGGGCTTACCCCGAGCAGCTTGGGTTAAGCTCAACCTCCTGTGGACTGGTGTTGGGGGATTCCATTCGTCCATGCACAAATGGGGTCTCGCTCCTTCACCGAATTGCGAGTGTGGCGCCTCTGAGCAAACCGCAGACCATGTTCTAACAGCGTGCCCTATACATCGGGCACCACATGGAGCACGAGGTGTGACGGTTTTGGATGACGAAACTCGATGTTGGCTTAATAAGACCACTGCCAGCATCTGATTCAGGCAGTACAGCAGTCTGGGGTAATAAAAGGATAAACCCTCGGCCCCAGTCTTGTTTGTGTCTGACCTGGAGTGGATGCCCTTCAAACTACGACAACAATTTTTAAGTATTTAATTAATTGAGGTAATCCAACAAACTTTTTTAGTGTTAATGAAAACGTTTTAATATTTTCAAAAATCTTAAGATAATTTTTCATTAAAACAAAATAACAATTAAAAATTTACTTTAGCTTTTAAGAAATAAATTTAAGCAATAAATATCCACTGAAATAAATTTTAAGGCTTAAAACTCTTCGATAACCAATGATTTATTTTATGTAAAAAATATAGTTTTTGCTAAGCGATAGATAGAAATACTTTTGGATAGAATTTTTAAGTAAAAAATATCCTTTTTGCTAAGCGATAGATAACAAGAACAAAACAAACTATGTACCTTTTCTCTGCCAAGAATGCCATGCAGATCCTGCAAGCGCCCTGTGAAGGCAGCTCTTACGTTACTCTCACCCATTTGGCCACGAGCATTGCAGTAATCATAAACGGGGCTATCGCACGGATTTTATGTGATTTAACTTCTTGTACTCACTGTTCCATTTTTGAAATATTACATGACATAAACAAAAATTTGCAAATCAAAGTAAATAGTGAACCGGATCTCAAATACATGCATGCTGTTAACTTTTTACAAATTTAAAAGTACGCTTTGTTTCAGATTACAACTCACTTTTTACTTTTTGCACTTGTACCTAAGCGGTTTAAAGAGACGTTAACAAAAACTTGTGATTATGACGCAAACAGGGCCCTAACAGGGCAAACAGGACAAATACCAGTAACAAGTTACATCTTTTTCATTTGACAAAGGTTTGTCTAATTTATTAAGTGTATTTAGAATTCTTTTTCTTTAAAACGTAGTTTACACTTTACATGTACATCCTAAACTCTTTCATACATTTGCTTTCAATTGCACTTGACATAATTTTATTTAAACGAAGAAAACAAAATGTTCAGCCGAAAAGGTTTAGCTTGACAAATTCGAATTAACTACTTGTTGTTTGGGGTGGTTCCAACAAAATAAACTCTTTGCTCCAAGCTGCAACTTAAAGAGAGCAACTAAAGCATTTTTACCAAGACAAAGGTGAGATGTGTTTGCATATAATCACATATCACCTTAGTCTTGGAAAAATAATTAACATAAAAGAAAGCTTGCTTAGGAAATATTTTTATGCAATTTCTTTAGTCAATTTAATTTTTTTTTAGTCAAATTTAAAAGAAAACTTGTTGTTTACAAATTTAAATTTACTGGTTTCACAAAATACTGATGTCTTTATTTAAAAAACTTAATTTATTTTGGACAAAGCAAAAAAATTTATTTTAACATTCATTTTTTACTTTTAAAAAATTTATTTTAACATTCATAACTACACAAAGTTTCAAGGTTAAGGTTGGACTGCACCAGGGATCAGCGTTAAGTTTATTCCTGTTTGCAGTGAAGTAAGGAGAGAACTACCATGGACGATGCTGTTTGCTGATGATATTGTGATTTGTGAAAAGATCAGGGAAGAAGTGCAGCGGAGATTAGAATCCTGGAAGTATGCATTGGAAAGAAGAGGGATGAAAGTAAGTAGGTCAAAGACCCAATATCTTTGCATGAATGGAAGAAATAATGACGAAACAGAAAGATAGAGGATGCAAAAGTGCCAAGAGTAATGTAATTTAAGTATTTGGGATTAAAGGTGCAAGAAAGTGGTGATTGTGAGAGGGAGGTAAAGAAGAGAGTACAGGCAGGATGGAACGGATGGAGAAGAGTATTGGAAGTAATCTGTGACAGGAGGTTACCAGCTAAACTAAAAGGAAAAGTGTACAGTTTAGTGGTAAAACCTGCAATGGTGTATGGACTTGAGACGGTGGCAGTCACAAAGAAACAAGTAAAAGAGATGGAAATCGCAGTGATGAAAATGTTGAGGTTTACTATGGGAGTGACGAGAAAAGACAAGATTAGAAACGAGCACATCAGGAGTACCGTTAACCCTATTCTCCTCAGCGGCCGGGCTTCTGAAGCCAGGCCCTTGCAAAAATGTTTGTAATTACTTTATCTTTGTAGATAAAATTCTGGAATTCCTTGACTTTTCCTAACTTGAAATGATGAATAAGATGGTACTATTTTTAGGTGCCCCCGAACAAGAGTTAACGGGTAAAATAGATGTTTTTTAGAAAATTTATGAAGTTTTGCTGGTTTTTGTAAGCAGAGCGTGGAATTTCAGTTTCACGCCTTTATTACGTGACATGAATTTTACTAAGAATTGGCTCTACGTGACGAAGCGAACGAATTACGTCGTTTGCCGACATCGAAATGCCTTAGGCAATGCAGAACTTATTTCATGTAACTCGCATTTTCTTTTTTTGAGCTTTTGGCGATTACTTGGAAAGATTTTACACATATACATTCTTTTGTATAAAACAATTGCTATTGGACTGCTTGAATACCAATCAAGAGGACAAAATTCAATCTTTACACTAAGCATATTTATAGTGAACTTATAATATTTCTTATAACTATTTCTTATAACTATTCATTCGTGAGAAAAAAATTATATTAACTGCTTCACATCTTTGCTCTTACGCTGACGCCTTCAGACAATTAAACAACACCTGACTTTTTATAATTAACTTTTATTTATATTTCACGTTAGATTTGAAGCAACAGGTCGTTTTTATGTTAAAATTTTTCTCACAATGAAAAATCCGACGTATTTTTTATGCATAAGTTTACTTGTTTAAAAAAAATTTGTAAAAAAGTTTATAGCTTTTAGATGTGGGTTTTGCAAACAGAAAACATAGAATAAAAACAAGACTTTTGATACGATTGAATTTAAATGAAACAGAGATTTCCAACTTGTATAAATTCATGACAGTTCTAAAGTCTGAAATTTACATAAATGACTTTTTTCCTCCCAAAAATTTTCATGACAAAGTTTAAAAAAACGTTCCTTACTTATTGCAAACTGTTTGACAAATTTATTTCAAAAGCTAAATAGAGAACAAAAAACTTCATTTTTGATATTCGAAAAGAACTTTTTTTGTAAACGTAAAGACCGGTTTTGGTCTTCATTTTCTTTTCGCAATAAATTTTATGCTTGAACTCAAGATGTGATTTAAAAAAAATTGGATATGACTTCTCTTCTAATATGATTATCCTATTATATTCCGACGTCTTTTTAGTTTTAAAATGAACCACTAACTAGAAACTTCTGAACAAAATCAACCTAGATATCTTAGTTACGGATGACCTGGGCTATTTACAAGGGCTTTTCTACCTATAACCAGATAAAGCTCCGGCCCCCTAACTTTATGTGCATAGAGCTTATAATCCATGTTAGAGCTGCTTAGAATTCTTGATTACATAACTTTCTCTTTTCCTAATTGCGTCAACTCTAATGTGAAAATCTACGGAAGAGCGCTTGTAGTCGCGATTCGAAAGACAAAGAAGGCGGTAGAAGACCCAAAAAGTTATTGATAAATTTATCAACTTTACATCTCCTGGGAAAAATTTGAGACGCTTACCTACGTCCGCAATAAGCCAATTGATGGTTTTAATGCAAAAAGTCAACCGTGGATCAAGTCGTTTTGTTAATACAAATCATCGACAATTTTTTCGAAACTAAGAAGAATGCCAGTGCTATTTGTCAATCTGACAGCTGCATATGACACTGTTATTTTATTCAAACTTGACTTTAACTGCAAGCTGCTGAGATTTTTGCTGGAAAAATGCGTGGTTTGAATGAGTATAAAACTAGTTCACAACGAAGGTTTCACTCTAACGGCGACAGTAAGCAAAATAGTCTCGGGTGTCAGAGAAACAGTGTTCCTCCAAAGTCAATCACGGTTTTTTAACATCTAGACGTATAATCTGTTTCCCACAATATCCAAATTAAGAAAAACTGTGAGCTAAAAGTTTACAGTAATCAACATTCACCATTGTGTTTGGTTCCGATTTATCTTGAAGTAAAACTAGACAAATCACTCGAGTTGGTCACCACCGTTTGGCATTGCGCAATCTCTCTTATTTTTAGTCTATTCAACAGCCGAGTATTGGAGTCTTGTTTGTTCTCGTAGTACTTGCTTTTTATTTATTGTTTTGAATGACGCTTTGCGTGTAGTTACTGAATGCCTCCGTCCCTCTCCAACAAACCACAAAAAAAAAATTTATTTTTGTTTTTTCATCCATTTTAAAAAAAAATAGCAATAACTATAAGTAACCACAAAAACATGTAGAAAAAACATGTGGCAAGTAAATGAAGCTGGTCTAAAATATTTTTTATATTTCGACCATTCAAACAATGAAACAAGCTTCCTTAGCTTCTTCATTGTTTGTAATTGTCGTTCGCCTTGACGTCACTCTTTAGGTCCAATTTTTAATTAAGTTTACGACTGTTACAACAGCGAAACCGTTATAATCGCATTTCACGACAGTTAAATGAGTGTCTAAACGTAAAAATTGAAGTGACCTTGCTAAATTGCAATTTTGGATACTTTATTAAATAAATTTTCAAAAACTTCTTTGCTCTAAAAAAAGTTAAATAACTGATCTTTCCTCTGCTTAAATTTCATAAAGATAGCTGAAGTAGTTTTTGAGTTATAAATTGTTAATTTGGTGGGCTTCTGAAGCCGGGCCGTTGAGGAGTCAATAGATCAAAAAAGCTTGAGGAGAATAGGGTTAAAGTAGAACGGTTAGGAATGAAGATGAGGGAGGGCAGGTTGAGGTGGTATTGACATGTCATGAGGAGAGACCAAGAGTATGTAGGAAGAAAGATGATGAAAATGGAGTTACCTGGAAAGAGGAGAAGAGGGAGACCAAAGAGAAGATTTTTAGATGTAGTGAAAGAAGATATGCGGGAAGTTGGTGCAAAGGAGACGGATGTTGAAGACAGAAAGATGTAGAGAATGATGATATGCTGTGGCCACCCCTGACTAAAGGGAAAGACCGAAAGGAGAAGAAGAAGGTACAAGCAAAAAAAAAACAATAAAAAGAAACCTTTTTTTATTTATCTACTGAATAGACAAACAAAGATTGTTTTCACATTCTTCTTGATTTATTTCATTAATAGTTGCAAAATAAGCGGTTTAAATAATTAGAAGAAAAAATCAAGCATAAGCTTGCTAATTGTTTTATAATTTTAAATAAAAAAGTATATCATTTGCAAAGCTGTGCTTCAGTTAAAATTTATTAGCATGATCTCGTGCAGGGATGTCCAACCTGCGGCCCACTTAATATTCTGGTGCGGCCCAGCGACAATTTTCAGTTTTCTGGTTATAATGAAAGTTACGAAGAAGACTTCCGCAATCGAGATTGCTGAAAGACAATTGGAGTGGAAATCGATAAATAAGAGGAACTTCAAGGAGAAAACCTTTTTTTAGAGAACACCTAAATTTTGGGACGAAACTTAAGAAATCGGAGCAAGAAAATAGATGAAGACCTTTTTTTTTTAGAGAGCAGTTGAGCTTTGGGAAGAAACTTCAGAAATCGGAGCAAGAAAATAAATGCAGACTTTTTTTTAGAAAACACTTGAGCTTTGCGACAAAACTTAAAACATCGAAGCAAGATTTTGTGCAAACAGCTTGTTGCGGTCTACCGACTTCGGCTCGATATAAAATTTGGCCCAACTTCGAAAAAGGTTGGACATCCCTAATTTATTGGCTGCGGTCAACCGGACATTTTTCCTCCTTTTAGGATCGAATCAGTTTTTCAAAACATATTTTATTATTCTACTCAGGTATGCTCAGCACTTAAACGCTTAACCAAAAATCATAGTATTCAGTTAAGAAATTGAGCATATAAGCACGCGTTATATATAAAACCAATTAGTTTTTCTCTAAAAAATGGTGCTTAGATCTTTCATGTTTTAATTTTATTAGTTGGGGCCAAACCGTTTTAGTAGAAAAAGTTATTTATTACTGTGCAGATGTGAATAATTCTGCTAGCTTTAAGAATGATTTTAAAATATTTATATGTAAAAAAGTTAACTTTTGTGATATTTTTTCTCAATAATTTTTTTTTTTTTATCAAATTTTTAATTGTATCAATTGTCAACATTTACAAACTTTCTGCTATTTCGACAAACAACTTTTGTTTTTTTCTGATAGTAAGACTGATGTGTTGGGCTATCCGTTATCATGTGAATACTAGACATATCAAACAGTAATTTTTTTATTATTGCTTTATGTTTAAAAACTCTTCATCAATAGCCTACATTAAGGTTTGAGCTGACCTGCAATAATTGGTTTTAAATAATTCAATTTGTTGTTTATTTGTTTTTGTTTTATTTGATTATTTCTAGTCCACCTAACAAATATTTAAAAATAATAACAAAAATAAAAACAATTTTTAGAAATTTAAATTTAGAATTTCAGAACTGATTTATGTATCAATAAATATTTGCTCTGCAACTTTGCTTTTTTTTAATTTCATAATGTTTCATCCTTCTTAAAAGTATATATTATATTGAATATCGTTTGTTTATTTTTTGCCTATTTTATTTGTTGTTAAACTGGCCTCAAATTGCAATTTTTTTTTGATTATTGCAATTTCTATTATTTGATTTTAAACTCAATAGCTTGCAAATATAATTTTTAGAATTTTAAAAAGATCAATACTTTACATTAATTCGAGATTGAAATATTATAATCTGATGCTGAAAATTTAAGTAAATTTAATTAATATAAGAGTAAATTTGAGGTTCAAATTTTACTGGACCAAAAAGTATTTCAGAATAGATTTCTCGCTTCAAGTAAGTTTAAAAGTTTCTAAATCAATAGGGCTAAACTAAACTTAGCCAGTACTCGGCTATTTACTAAATTCAAAACAAATACAATTGGTGTAAAGATAGACTTAATTTAAATTTCAAGTTGAATACTTTTTAAATTATTTAGTTTTCTATTTTTTTATTGACTCTTTTCATGAGTAAACCAACGTTTAATTTAGTAAAAAATAAAAACATTTTTACTAAATTCAACACTTTATAATTTTGTTCATTAAAATTTCTAAATTAACGCTGTAAAGTGTTACACTGTTTATCAAAATTGGCAACAATAAGTTTTATTTTTGGTTTAAAGTTTCTACTTTATGGAAAACATAATTTTCATGTATATTTTATTTTGTTCAATTATGCTTGTTTATTCATTAAACAACTTAATCTTACTTTTCTTCGATTACGCATATACTCGTAAACTTTTACCAATTGCCTATGGGTAATAATTCTAACCTTAAAAATAATACGTTTGTGGTGATAAAGAGTAAAAAATATTTTATTATCTGTTTAACGATCAATTTGATATTAGCAAATCAAACTAATCACTGTACCCCAGTACAAAATGTGTCAATTGCTTTTTTTAATAATTTTTTTAATTTTTGTTAAAATGGAAGACAGCCAGATTTGATTTTTTGTATTTTTTATTATTTTACAAAATTAACAATTTAGTAAGAAAATAGATGAAGATAGATTGTTTCAATTAAACTAGTTAAATATCAAAAATGCGTTTTATATTGAAATTCTACCAAAAAAATATTGAAAATCCGTTAGAGGTGTTTTGTAAAAAGTTTGGTTGAAAATAAAGGAAAATTTATCGTGTGCTATAAATTTATATATATGTAACATACATTTATATACGCAGTATTTGTTATTGTTTTAATCTTTAAAAATTTTTACAAAGCTTTATAATTCAGTTCCAAGGATTTTCAAGGAAATTGTTAAGAACACAAAACCATGACGAGAAAAAGATTTGAACCAAGATCATATCAATCGCTGATGCATTTAAAAGTGAGTCTTTGTCTTTCAACCACTCTATATTAATGGCATGCATGGAAAACACTTCTATAAACTTTTATTGCATGTTAAAACTAACTGTTTCAGTTAATTGCTTTAACTTACTATTTTAAGAATAAATTTTTCGAAACAATTTTGGTGAAAGTTTTCGTTGTAGTTTTATTTCTATTTTCAAAATTAGAATATACGTTTATGAGGTTAATAAAGATGGTTATAAAGTTTATAAATTTTTTATTTTGCAGCTCAAAGTAGATTACGTCAAATTAAAAGAAATGAAAAAGGGAAGCATATATTCTGTTAAAATGTTCAATCCCAGCTTTCACAGTTGTTCAGAACACCCAATTCCGATTGTTGACTGCTACTCTAAACGCCTAACTTCCAACTGACCACTCTTGAATAAATTTCGATTGTTTATTTCTAATAGAAAAATTTGAAATCTAATTATTAATTTTAAATGGCAACCCATCCATGTGTTTTTACGGATAGTCAGATTTTTACGCTATACCGAACATTACAAATACTCAATCACTCAATTTTATAGCAAAACCAAATGTATAAGACCGGTTTTCTGAAAATAAAAAATAATTTAAAGTAAAAACAAAAAGTTACTATTTACCAGGCACAACTAATTTTTGGCTAAACATTACGTTTTTATAATTGAAATTAATCAATACTCATAGTGGCAATAAAAATCACTTATCTTATCCACTACAAGGTAATAAAGCTGCAATCACATTTATAATGAAGCGGCACTGCGCTATTTCCGGTTGTTGGACGTAAATGCTTCACGAAGCTAGCAGTAAAGTGCTGTTTCAGGCTCAGTGATTTGAAAAATTGAACTGGTAGAGGAAGTTATGTGAGGAATATTTGCATTAAATATCTCTGATACGTACGTAAGCATCGAAAATTACAAGTATATCAGTTACAAAATACTATCACAGAAAATATAGTAACAATATAAAGAAGAATTAGATGAAATGCTAAAATCAATATTTTTTATTAAATTTTTATAATGTAGTAAAAGATAACAATTTTAATTCTTATTTATTCTTCTTCTTATTTTAACTATATTTACAGCATTAATATCTACTACTATGTCAATCAATTAACCATAAGAAAAACTTTGATTTATCATTCGATTACTAAATTACCGTATGTGTTTTAATTTGACTTTCAGCTGTATTTTGTCGAAATTACAAAACACTCGGTGTTGATAACAAATTGAAGTCAATCATTACTTATATACAAACAGCTTATTTTATAAAGCAAAAAAATTTTTTTATCATTGATTTAGTTCAAAAAAATATTCTAAGGGCCACTGTTGTTAAAAAGTTTCTGTTAATAGAGATTGTTTCTTTAATGGATATGATTTTGAATATTTATTTTAACTTTTAAATGACATTTTGATTTGCAAGGCTAGTCATTAATTTTAAAGCATATTAGCGTTAAACAACTTTGTGTATTTAAGCGTAGACTGTACAATAACGTGATTGTAGAGTCTGTGGTATAAGCCAACCAGTAAAATTTATGGTCCAGTTACCAATTATTGTTGGAGCGTGCAAAACTAACGTTAAGAATTTTAGTCAACAACACTGTACGTAATGCCATTAAACTTTTTTACAAACCTAGTAAACGTTTTTTCGAAATATTTTTGGATTATATTTTTATCAACACTTTCAAAAAGCACGTTTTTATTTAGAACAAACTGTGTGTTAACAGCTAATTACTTGATACTTACACTTGCTCTTGTATAATAGATACTGAAAATTATATTTTTCCTCTTTTGTTTTTAGAAATCTTTATTTTTTATGCTAATTAAGAACAAAAAGATAGATAAATATCAACTAAAAAAATATATCTTCATGCATACACACCAATAAAAAAATTGTAAAAATTTAAGATTTGAATAAAATTGTTTAAAAAAATTCTTGTATTTGATTAGACAATTATTAAAATTACGTTTTTACACTTCTTTTTCAATCAGTTTTTTAACCTTGACTGTAAATGCATGACTTAACTTGCTTTTATGGCTCTTAGAGAGAATGTTTTCTTTTAGCAACAAACATAGACCAATTATTGCTAAGCAATAAAAAAGTAAAAAATTTTGCATATTTCTTTTTTAATTAAGATTTTTTTGCCTATATCTTACTGTCAAAAGGTAAAAGAATTTAGAAATATTTATAAACACATCGTATGTGTGAACAAAATAGTTGATCCATATTAAATAGATTTATATATTAAACGCCGTCAAAGCGTAAACCAAAAAAGCTGCAAGGCATTACTGATTTTAAAAAATTTTTTTTCTTTTTTTTAGTGTCTATTGAGTTTCTGGTGTTAAAAATAAATTCTTAAGCGTAATTTAAAAAGAACAAAAACTTGCATGTTATTTTATTTTTTTCTCAATTTTCATTTTTGTAGTAATTATTTTCTCGCAAGAGATCAAGAGTTAGTTTTATCATCTAAATTACCCTTTATTTTTTCGTATAGCTTTAGTATGTACTGTATTCATGCTGTTATTCAATAATACGTTTTATTTTTTTTTTAGTCACATGACTTACAACGAAGCAGCCCTAAGCGTAATTTCACGCCAAGCGGTTTCCATCAGCTCTTAACTAAAAAAGATATGAATGTTTGCTTTGAAAATATTCAATAATTTTTCTTGATATACTGGCATAAAGTGATTCAATATGACTTTAGAACACTCACGTAGTGTAATTTTATGCCAAACAATTTTAATGAGCTTATAGATAAAAAAAAGTTATAAAAGTTTACTTTTCTAATATTCAAGATTTTTGCTCAGAAATCTTGAGTATTAGAAATTTCAAATCAAACGGCTTATATTTTAAAAAGATTTATTTAAGAAAAAAAGTTACATTTTGGCAAAGATAGTTTAAATCTGTTAGAATTTTATTGACAATAAAATTAAATTTATAGTAGTTTAATAAATAATGCTTTTCTTTGAAAGGATTTTATCATTTTTATGATTTATCTCCCAGTGGTAGGTGAAAAAACATTTATAAAAACAAATACAGCATTTGTTTAAATCTGTAAAATATAAAAAGGTTTAAAAAATTGGTTCAAAAAATTAATTTAATAACGTAAATTTTTTATGCCCTGTGCCAGCGTTTCCCAAACTGTTTTCCGTGAGGTTCTTTAAAGTATTCCGCAAGTTTCCTCAAAGTTTAATCTTTTCTCTGCCAAATTTGCAATAATGCAAATGCTAAGAGTTGCCTTGGCTTCGGGTTTTCTTGGACAGGTTCTGAAGACTGCCCTGATTTTCTTTCTGTCGTATGCAAAAAAATCTAAGAAATAGTTTTCCTGAGCCTGACAAAATTAAGAGACATTTTGAAATGAATCATCTCACCTTAGTTGAAAACAACATCTCGTTTTTCGAGGCCAGATTTTGCGAAGTGAAAGGCATGTACAAATTTATGCATTTGATAACCATTTCAAGCAAAAAATTAATGGAAGTATATTATTTAATAACCAAAAGATAATTGTTTTCACCGGTGAGGCACACACAATAATCGAAAATCTCATCAAGCCTTGTATGTTTAAAGTTGCTAAAATTTTACTGAGCGAAAACGAATTTCCGAAACTGAAAAGCATTCCTTTGTCAGACAATGCAGTAAGTTTTTCTATAGATGACGTGGATATGTATATTAAATCTAAGGTATACTCCCGTTAACAGCAGGTTGATTTTTTTGTCTTCAGATAGATGGAGTCGACAGATGTAGCAGGATTAGCAGTATTGCTTGCATTTGTTTGTTATGTCTATAAAGTAGACATTCAAGAAGATTTGCTTTTGTGCAATACTTTCACCACTTTTACCACAGGATAAGAATTATTCAAGATTTAAGATATAAACGAAAATTAAATTCCATGAAAAAAATGTATGGATATATGCACTAATGGAGCTAAAAGCATGACCGGCTTAATAAAAGGTATTGTATCGAGAATTAAAAAAAAATTTAGAATGTTCCAACTCCCACTGTGGTATACACCGTCATCAGCTGGCTTCAAAAAAATGCCTTCTGAATAACAACAGTGTTTTCAATGGCGTAATAAAACTTGTCAATTTTATCAAGTCAAGAACGCTGAGAGCCAAAATCTTTATTATCTGAAAAGATACGGAAAGTCTCCATTGCAACTTATTGCTGCATACATCTGTACGTTGGCTGAGCCGAGGTAAGGTGCTCGTGAGAGTTTTTGAATTATGAAGGAGTTATTGACATTTTTAGAAGAAAACAAATTTAGTCTGTCTTGCGGGTCGCTCTAGCCAAAATGATTGCAGTGCCTCGGTTGTATGGGTTGTATATTACGCAAGTTGAATGACTTTAACTTTAGCCTGCAGGGCAGGTACACTTCTGTTCTTTTAGTCAAAAATAAAATTACAGTTGTCAAACTGAAACTCTAGCTTGCTTCCCTTTGATGCAAAACTTTCTCTAAGACAATAATCTTAAAATTGACCAATTTGTTAAAAGCGATATTGTGCGACACTTGCAGGAACTTCAAAAAACTTTTTTTAATATTTTCCTAAAGAAACGATCAATTGAGATTGAGTTTCTAATCCATTCAGTTGTTTGATTGCTCCTTTTATCGAAAAACTATGGAAGAGTTTATCTAACTTTCAAGCGGTGGCATTTTGAAAGTACCACTACCAGAGTAAGTTTTGGATAAGTGTTTAAAATGAATATCATTTACTGGCAAGAAAAACTCCGAAGAAAATTTTTTCTTAAAGCGACTTTCATTAAATATCTTAATCTCCTTCTGTGTAAACAAAAAGAATTTGCCTACTCTTTGAAAATTTTTTAATCTTTTCTCTCATTGGATAACTTCTTTCAACCAATGAGAACTCTGCTTTCCTCTTTATAATTCAGTTCGGTTTCATTTTTGCTTTATTCTGACGATTTCCCCTGAAGGATGTCAGATGAAAAGCTTTGGGAAAAAAAATCTTTTATTTCACTCCATCTTCAAATTCTGTACAGCCAAACGTCTATTCAAAATTTTTTTCTATTGCAACTACCTACTATGTGAAACAGGATTTTCATACTATGTGTCAACAAAAACTAAGTACAAAAGCAGACTGGATGCCGAAGCCGATACGTAGGATCTCGTATATTCAGCCGTCCAGTACTACACCAGACGTTAAATATATTTCCGCTTCTTTGCAAGTTCATCCTCCAAATTTAATCAGTTAAATTCGTTTACACAACTTTTTAAAATATTCTTTTTTACTGTTATTCTATGTGAGAGTAACTGCAATTCTTGACAACAATGTGCAAAATTGAAATCCATTTCTTCTTGACAAGCCTTTGTTAACAAAGTTTTTTACTGAGCCTTTCAAAAGCTACAATGATAAGATTTAGTGTTGCTTGACCAAAAAAGTTTGGGAAGCCCTGCTCTATGTAGACCACCTTAAAATAAAATTATTGTTTCCGGAACTCTCTAGATTATTTTTAATTTAAACTTCATTATTTCATAAGTTCTAATCTAAAGCACAAACAGAAAAAATCCACTAATGCGTTTTATGAGTAATAGTTATAAAAAATATTTAAAGAAGATTGAATTAACTTTTTTCTCAAGCCTTAAAAGCTATTATAAGTTTTTATGAACATACAAGTGTTTAATTACTAATAATAAATCACGCGAGAAATAATCGTTGAAATAGAATTAAGATAAAGGTCTAGTGCAGTGGTTTCAATCAGTGGGCCTTGACGCTGCTTTTAGAGGGCCACAGAGCATAATCAAAATGAAAGCAATTGTGATTGAAAAATCGGAAACAAATTCCAAGTAAAGAATTTTTTTTAGAAATCACTATGTTTTTGGACAAAAATTGAAAAATCACAGAGAAATTCCAAATAAAGACCTTCCTTTTTTTTAGAGATCACCAGATTTTTGCTTCGGGAATTGAATTTTGTTCACCGTAGTGGATTGTTAAGTTACCTTGGGTTGGAAAGTGGGCCACGGTATGAAAAAGGCTGAAAACCACTGGTCTTGCGGCTTTGATAATATAGAACAAAACAAGGTGATTAACTGTGCAGTGATTAACCATATGCTTAATGAGGGATGGTGATATGATTTTATGCAATTAAATCAAAAAATATCTGTTGTGAAAATTATACAAAGCTTATTAAATATTTAAAATTAATTCAAAAATTACAAATAGACAATATTTTTTTCTGTGCAGCTTTTAATGTTACAGGTTATGCTTTTTATGTTTGGGCAAAATGTAAGTATTATTGACAAAAGGAACAATTTCTAAATAAACAAAAAAATTCATGAAAGTTAATTTGTTTTCGTTATCGTGTGAAAGCGTTTCCACTCCGAATCAGATGTAAAACAGAATTAAAGCTTCTACCGATTGCAAAAAGCTAATATAAAGACATTGAAAAAATTTATTGCACAACATGGCGTGGCCGAAGTGGAATAGACAACTTTTATATAATGATTATGATTTAGGAGAAACGTCCGATTTTCATTCAAGTAGCGATTCGGGATTTGATTTGAATCAAGTCAACATTTATCAGTTGCAGGATATTCCAGGAATTGGCAGAACGTTGGCTGAAAGAATTGTTAATTACAGGGAGTTAAATGGACCTTTTTACAGTTTTAATGACCTATTAAATATCAGAGGCATCGGTAGGCAAAAAATTATAACTTTGGAAAACAGTCTTGTAATATCGCATCCAATTCGACAGAAAAATTATCACTATTTCCAAAATGACTACCACAGTGATGAACATAGTTCAGATTACAGAAGAAAGTTTTCAACTCTAGAAAACGACAAAATGTTTAATAGTCACGCATTAGAAACTGAATATCTACCGCAAACGAGTATATTTAATATAAAAGGTACAGAAAATCCACAGTTAGTTACTAGTTCATTTGGTGAAGAAAAGGCACTAAATTACCCAGATCAACTACCTTCAAGTTCAATAGTGCAAGTACCTGAAATAAGAAAGGCAGCACCTGATCAAATTTTTCAGTATGAAAAAATTAATTCACCTACATTGAGTTCAAAAGAGAATGAAAGCCAGAAAAGTGTAAAATTGAAAAAAATTAGTACTGTCTCAAGTCAAAACAAACCCTCAAAACCACAAAAGTATACAGACATTGAATACAATTTTAGCTTCAATTGTGGACCCAAAATAAAAAAGGAACATTTTAAGAACTCGGCAATAACGCAACATGAAAAAGCAATAAGCAATTTTTCTGAAAGCTCAAACTTGCAACACGTTGCTATGAGTGAACCGCATACAACGTACAAACATGACATAAATAAAGCAACCGTCTTCCAACTGCAACAAATACCAGCTATTGGATTGGTCTTGGCACAAAGAATTGTCTTATATCGAGAACATTACGGACCATTTCAAAGTTTTTGTGATCTGCTAAATATAAGAGGCATTGGCAAAAAAAGAGTTTCAGCAATACAACTGTTCTCAATAATTTCAACTAGTGATCAAATAGCTGCTAAAAAAAATGACAAATTTATCAATAAAAATATTTTAGAAAAACAAAACAACAAGCAGGAAGAGTTTTCAAACATTGAAAACAAAATATTAGAGGAAAAGTATGATGAAACACCAAAGACTTCAGTCAAAGTTTTAGATACAAGTGTCGAGTTTACTCAAAAGAAAAACACAAAGATAGATTTGAATAAAGCATCCCAGCAGGAACTTCGTCAAATACCAGAAATTAATATAAAACTAGCAATTGGAATTGTACACTACAGAGAAACCATTGGACCTTTCACAAGTTTTGATAACTTATATCGTGTAAGAGGCATTCGAAAAGAGCATGTAGCATCAATAAAAAAATATGTTAAAATTTTTGATCAAGATCGATTTACAATTCATTCAGGATCTGAAAATTACGTCAAAAATCAAAATGACGTAAAATGTGAGTTAAAATTTTTTGAAACATCAAAAGCAATAACCGGGACACAACCTTATGAAAGTAATGAAAACACTAAAATTAAATTAAATACAAAGAAAACAAACTTTGATTTAGGAGTGGAAACCGTTGATGTTAATCGAGCAACCGTAGAACAGTTAGCTTTGCCCGGAATTTCAAAAAATTTAGCTCAACAAATTGTTGATTTTCGAGAGAAATATGGCTTTATACATAATCTTGATGACATAAAATTTTATGGATTTGGTGAAACAAAATTAAAAATTCTGAAAGAAAATTTTCATGTGACACAGAGCAAAAAACTAGATGAATATAATTTGCCAGTATTTGTTTATCAACTTGTGGAAAAAAACTTGCTTTGCGAAAATGTTTCAGAAAAAAATTTCCAAGAAAAAACTGTTAGTAAAAAACAAATGTTTTATTTTCACGTAAACATTGACAGCCTAGAATACAATTTTCAAAAATTGAAAAACCTATTAGGTCCATTTTTTAAAAGTGAAAAGCATGCTCCCGATGTTATTTGCATTACAGAAGCTAATAAGCCAAACATAAAAGAGATTCAACTGGATAACTACAAACTTGTCCTAACACCTTTTCTCGGTAGAAAAGGTGGAGCTGCAATTTACACTAAAACCGATATATTCGTAAAAGAATTGCACACGCTAAAATTTGACATATGCAAAACAGATTGCAAAACATGCATAAAAGGACCTAAATTTGGCTACGAAAATCTATGGGTTGAAATCAAAAGAAGACATGATGGAATGAATGTTATTATCGGAACTGTTTACCGTCACATTAAATCAGACTTGCAGTGTTTCACCGAAAAACTTGAAGGTTTATTAGCCAAACTGAAAAATAAAAACAAGCGTTTTTACATTTTTGGTGACTTTAATTTAAATATGCTTAAAGATTTACCAAAAATAGAAAGGTTTTGCCACATTTTTCAACAACACAATTGCAAACTTTTAATTACTAAACCAACAAGGACGTCAGGAACCCTGATTGATCATATTTACACAAATGACAAAATTGAATCTGGTTCTATTTCAGGTATTGTAACAGAAACACAAGAAAAGTTTACTCACCATCCAATATACTGCATTATATAATGATAAAAATTTAAAATAATATTTTTTTCGCTCTTTCAACATAAGTTAAATGTTTATTTATTGTAATTCTTCAAGTTTTGAAATCGAAAATTTTTGTTTCTCTCAAAGGTTTTATGTAATAATGTCTATTTTATTTACGTACATTTGTTCATCTTCAAAGGTTTCATATTTTTCCAAATGTTTTCTTATAGTCTTAACTCTCAAATTTTTTCTAGAAGTTGGTTCATTTTATTATTTTAAATAATTGCGCTGTTACAAAAACTACTATGATAAGTTTACCAAATAATAAAAGATGTATTTCTAATCAAAGTATTTCCGTAAATATTAAAATAATTTCAACTTTTTTTTTAAACCACTGTTTTTTACTATAGTTATTCTGCACTTAAGTTTTTATTTGATTTTCATACTAAGACGTTGTATAAAAAAATCAAGCACTTTCTTTTCGAAATTCCAAATACAAAACATATGCGTATGATAGTTTTCATTTTGTAACTGAAGCAGTAGTTTTTTGTGTATATCCTAATTGTGTTGTTGTTTTTAAGCTATAAATTTTTTTGTAAGCAAATGATTCAGCATTTTCGAAAAATATCAGTTGATGCAATTGCTGCCAGAGATATGCAGTAGTTGTTAATAATAATATTACAATTGACGAGATTGTTATGAAATATCAAGAATTGCCATATAATTTTTTCCAAATTTTTTTGCTTATTAAATTTAACTTTTTAGTTAATTAATTGTGCAACATGCAGTTATAGTCTGGTTTTTCTCTTCAGTATTACGAAACAATTATCATTTTTATTTATCTAATTGTAAATCTCTAGAAAAATTTTATTTTTTTAGTTTTTTATGAAAAATATTTTGCAATATATTTACATTATGCTTATATATTGTAATTATTTTTATGTTTTTGTTCCTTTTTGATTACTATATTTGAATATAATGATGTTGCGTTTTTGTTGTTTTTGTATCGTTTTTGAAAACGTAAATAGGGTCTTTTTTGCAATTAATCAATTTTTAATGATACAAAATTTATAAACGAATTTTATTAATAAAAAAATAAGCTAAATAAAATACTAAAGTACTTCTAACTGCAAATATTGAGAACAAACTTTTTTTAGCACGTCAATTAAAAAATTGAATTAAATTATACAAAAAAAACTTTCTTTGGCAGCGATAGCTATTGGTGTAAATTATCCTTTTCTGAAATCTACTTGTAATATCAGTTATATTGTTGTAAAAGTAATGAAATAAGAATTTTTCTTGCTTTTCGATCACTTTTGTATCGACGCATTGAAAATAGTTTAATTTCTGTTAATCTTTTACTTTTTTTAAATAATAGCGATTTAATCATAATGAAAATTTAGAATTATTTAAACGAAAAATGAAATGATCGACTTTTTTTTTTGAATAAAGTTTAGAAAACATTTTTATCACTCCGTATTACAAAACAGTAGATCATAACAGAAGATTATTGATTTGCACATTTGAAATAAAAAAAACGTTGTCGGTAATAAACTAAAATTGAAAATTTGTTTAACGAAACTCAAATTAGGAGTCCAGCAGTTTGAAATTCAGATAATAAATGCCTGAAAACAAAAAAACTCTACCATCTTCTTAAAAAAAGCCATCTATTTTTTGAAATAGAAAAAATTGTTTTGGAAATAAAAAGTATAAAAATCTATTGCGCATTATATCTTGTCAAACAAATGTTATAAAATAGACAATAGCAAAAAGAGAGAGACGACATTTGGTGTTTAGAACCCTTTCATTAATTTTATTATCATTCTAAGACTACAGTTAACTAAAGTTTGACAAACATAAAGACAACATGAAATAACAATTTATTTTTATTCCTAAAGACAAACGCTTTCATCTATTTCCTCAGTTGCCTCATTATCCCTAAGATTGATTATTATCGTCCTGTATTTTTCATTCTACTTCTCTCTACTACAAAGTCAAGTGTTTTTACAAATTTACAAAACTTCTTTTATAATAACTATTTTGAGTTATACGTACAATCGTATTTGCTAGTAACGTGGTCGAGTGTTAAAAGCGCCGTGATTGTGAGCGACAAGATCTCAGTCTAAACTTACTGGCCCCATTTTTTTTGTGCTCTTTGAAAAGACACTACAGCACTTTCCCCAGTTTGGAAGTCTTAGCAAGCAGTTCCAAATTTTGGTTATATTTTTATAAAATTGAAAGAAACCAAAATAAAAATTTTAACCGGAGAGTAATATCTTGGCATCTTCGGAAGCAGGTAGAAGTAATTGCAAGCCTTATGTATTGTGCCTCGGACACCTTCCTGCAAGTCAGGAGGATGAATATAGAGTTCATATAAAATTTTTATAATGAAGTAATAAAGCATAAAAGTAATGGCGCAGCTTATAAAAGTATACAATGCTGGGCGTTTGTATAAGATGACAAAGACGACCTTTCCTATAAAATCTTGAGTCAGTTCTACGTGCGTGATATACAATGCCACAAATGGTCTCCTTTAGAGTTGTCTGTCCACAACTTGATGAAATTGTTTGAGTTTGGTTATAGTAAAAAACTTTTTCAGATTTGTTGGAAGTAAATAACTGTAAAATAGAAATGCGCAGGAGTTTCATTGCTCCATTCCTGTTAATATTACGATTTTGATGTTAATATATACTGTATATAAAAAAAGAAGTGTAAATTTTAAAGATTTAAAAGGTGTTTTTCACCTAAATTCGATAATACGAAATAAAAGCCATAAAAGCCATTTACTTTATTTGAATTTAAAGACATTTTAAAGTAAGTTTGTTTTTTAACCAAAAATCTCGGTAAAGACAATTTTGCAAGGAAGTTGGTAACTATTCTACAGCAAGCACTCATCCAGTCTTTATGACTAAATACATGAAACGCAACTTACTCATTATGATTAATTGTTTTTTGGCAAATAGATTGATTTATCTTGGTATAGAATGTGTTCTGAGGAAACTCAACTTTACCAACTGCACTTGGTAGTTCAGCTTGCAAGGAAACAAAAAGACAATTAATTTATGATTGAATATTTTTTGTTTGACTTGTATGTAAATGAAAGTAAAAGCTTTTAATGGAGGTACACTTGCTAAGTTTGATTGAAAAAGTACAAAAGAGACAGCAGAGTTAGGTTACTTTTTAGGCAGCAGCTTTGACAAGTCGAGCTAATCTTTTTATAGCGAAACAGTATTATTTTATTAACAGTCTTTTGGTTTTTAAACTTGACTAGAAAATTTCTTTTTCTTGAAACTATGATATTAAGGTTTTGTATAGCACAAAGCCAGATAAAATTAAAGCTAAAAAGAAAAAACCTTATTAAAAAAAAGAGTTAAACGCTTTTATTAAATTAAAGCAAGTTGTCCATACGAGGTTGAAAACAATTGCACTATAAAAAAATAGCTGATAACGTTGCGATTCTGCATTTAACTAGCAGGTTTGTATTTCAGCAAAATGCTGTTAAATTTGTAAGTTTTGGTTTGAACCAAAAATCAACATAACTGCCAACAAAAAAGCTTTATTAAGTTCGACCTTACATGCAATAGCAGTAATTAAAAACAATAAGACGTTTTATGTAAGTAAAAAAAAAAGTTTTTGTTTATGTTTTAAGGCTAAAACGTTACCAAGATAAAAAAAAAGCAAACAAAGAAATAAAAGAAATTTCTTTGTTTGCTTTTTTTTATCTTGGTAACGTTTTAAATAAAAGAAATAAAATTAAGAAAATTTAGGGCATTACATTTATTAATTCATCTGATATGTTAAGCAACTTTGACAATAATTATAGTAATCTTTTTTAAAACAATAGCTGATTAAAATATTTTGATGGAGAATATTGATCCAATATTTTTATGCTCAATTATTTTTATTTCAACTCTAACTTTTCAAAAGTTGTTTAAAACTGATTATTCTAACAGTACCACAAATTCTTGCAAGTAATTAGTTAAAAAATTAAACAATC
Source organism: Diplosoma virens (assembly GCA_963680785.1). Lineage (NCBI taxonomy): Eukaryota > Metazoa > Chordata > Ascidiacea > Aplousobranchia > Didemnidae > Diplosoma > Diplosoma virens. The sequence goes on along the minus strand of OY796880.1, from coordinate 66,151,383 downwards.
AATTTTTAATTACAAATTTTCTAACAGTATTTTATAAGGATCCGAATTTCTAATTACAGAATCCAGTAAAACAAAAAGTTAAATGTTGATATAATTTTTGATATAAATGAAATTACTCAAGTAAAATACAGTATTTCCTATTCGTTTTTGATAACCAATGACCATATTGACTCTGTACAGCAGTAAACCAGTTGAAAGTTGTACAATTTACTCACTTCCTAAGCATTTCTTTTATACATTCTTCATCACGAGTTTTAAATAACGCCAGAAATATAAGTTCCATTGCGATTAATCATCGACTATGAAATAATCAGTTACGCAAGCAGAATGATAAAACAATCTCTAGATTTGTTGTTGGAGTAAAAAAATTTATGCGACAGTTTCAGCCGGTCTTTCGTGTTTTACCAGGCTTTTACTTATTTTTGTAAAAATTTTAAAAAAATGGTAAATGTGCAAAATTATTTAAATATTTTATTCCTATTCCTACTGATTGTGAATTCGGGGCTTTATGTTTGATATGAGTCGTTATAACTGTTTTTTGTGTACTTGTGCTTTGCAAGGATAATAATTTTTTTAATTACCTTATTTGTATTATCCTATGCGTAGTTTTGCTTTACTTTTTTGAATTTTTAGGGTTGAATTTCATTCACTTGATTGTTCATTCTAATTAATTCTAATGCTTCTATAAGTTTTTTTAAGAAATGGTTTTTTTGCTTAATAGTAAGTTTTTTTGGACTTGGCTGGTATATTTCCTAATTAAAATCATTGGGCTATCAATAATTTTTTTCAGATTAATATAATTATCTTGGATTGTATGGATTGTTTTGAATTAATTTAATTTGTATCAAAATTTAAGGTGAGAAAAAATTCTTTATCCGATGAAAGAGTTGATTAGAAAAAGGTTTGAAAAACTTTTAGATGATTTTCAGTCACCGCAATTTCCGCAAAAATATACTTTATTCGCCCTTGATCAAACACTATACCTCATTCATTTATTTGCGCATGTTGTTTTTCACTCGTTTTAGATCAGTATAATCTGCAAAGGACATAAAAGTGCATACTTTTTGCCTGACTTTTTTCTTTTGAACGTTTTTTTGATTTTTGAAATGACACATTAATTTATTTGTCTTTACCGCCAGAATCAAAACGTTTTTTCCATAGTATACGAGAACGTTCGATAACAAATTCATACTCGGTCATCCGTTAAAGGAAAATATCCTTACTATCTGAAAAAATTTGCGTTCGAACAATTGTAAGCGATTTCTACGTCATAATAAAACTTTAAATTGCTTTAGGATTGAAAAAACTATATTGCCATGTCTTAAAATTAACTGGTTAGCTGGTGTAGAAAGGTTGGAACCACCAATATAGATGACATGGACACCCTAAAGGTAGAGAGCATCAGTGCAACGATTGATAACTTAGAAGTAGATTTTTCTGAGAGCTACCATAGCTGGGCAGTGCTGCAGGGCCACCAGGGAGACAAGAAATGACTTTTGATATATTGCTCTATTGTCCTGGCACGGGGGTTCCGAACTTTTTTTCGATCTCGTACCACTTGAGCTTCCCATATGGTCAACGCGTACCACTTCTTCCAGAGCAACTGATTTGATCAAATTTTAGTTTATTTACAAAAATAATATGCATAAAACTAACAATAGCAGACCACAATTAAATTTAATAAGATTTTTGTTTTTTTCTATTTTCCACCAATAGGTCGATGCATGGCGTGAATTTGCCAACAGCCCAAAGAAAATCATGTCCAGGCGCACTTAGTCCGTTTTGATTTTTTTATTTGATGTTTATCATGATTGAAAACCTATGCTTGCATTCCCATGCAAAAGAGAAAATCAGTAGCAGTGGAACAGCGTGGGAAGCTAGCATAGAGTATAAAGAAACCATAAAGCCAAAAGTTTATTGGAGAACGTTCTTTTTGTTTTGGTTTGCTGCTAGTCCTCCTAAATATCTATTTGCTTCTTTTGCTCCCCATTTTGGCTTATGGCTCAGAAATAATTCAGTTTTTACCGCATCAATTCTGTGTAAAGCACACATAACAAATAGTTGACAGCAGTGGTTGACATTTGTAGATTGATCAAATTTTTATGACGAATTCAAACTTTGAAGCTTTTACTCCTGCAACCACTTTTTGGGTAATATCAACTGATATCTCCTCAATGTGCCGCTTAATAGCATTTGTTGAAAAAGAAAACCTCCTTTAGCTTTACCACAACCAGCTCTCCAATTACTTGCCTGGCCAAGATTTTTGCAGCATTGATGTTGAATTACTATGAAGCATAAACCATCTCATTCAATGTAAATGTGATTGAATATTTTTCATTAAATTTGTTCTAAACTTAATTCTAGATTTTATTTGACAACTAACGTTGATCAATCGGCTATTTGTAGCTTAACCTAAAAACTGCAGGTGAGATCTATCAAGCTGTTGCAAGAGAAGTAAAGCTTATGAGCAATCATTTGATCTAACTCACCCCCGCAGTGTTGTACTACTTTTTAAAGCAACTGCGTTGTTTCTGTTGACATGATCTGTATTTTGAAGACCGTAATATTACAAAGCATAAAAATATCAGGCTACAGAATAATTTATTTAATTAGAAAATAAACAATAATTAAATTTTATTGAAAATGGAAGTTCTCGCGTATCGCTTGAAAAACCTTTGCGTACCATTAGTGGTATACGTAGCACAGGTTGGGAATCCCTGCCCTAGTACGTGGGTCGTAAGATCAAGATTTGATGCTACAAGTGTAATTGTTACCTGTATTTTACCTGTGGTGACTTAGTAAAAAATAATGTTGTCTTGCAGACACACAAGAAAATCAATACATTTGCTCTGAACAATGACAATTGCAGCTAGATACTAGTTTTGCCAGTGTGTAAGCGTTGAATACGTGTGAGTTGATTGTTACTCAATTTAAAAATATTTGGCTTATTTAAAAATAACTTTTTCAATCTGTGAATTTATTGCGTGTATAAATAATAGACTATCAGCTTTGGTAAAATTCGTAGAAATAAATACGTAAATAATAAAATATGGTCATGTTTTTGTGTGCCTTTCATACAGTTTCTAGAGGAAGCAAAAGGTTGTAACTTACTCAGTGCATGTTTTTACAATCTTATTACCAACTAACTACTAAAAAAGCTTTTCAGAACCAATATTTTTCTTAAAAGAGTAATAAGTTTAGTCATATATCGATGTTTTCTTAGTTTTGTATAATTTTCTTTTTCATCAATAATAATATTAAATTGGAGTAAAAATTAATTTTATTGGTGCTCAATCCACAGAATAAGAATTATCTTTTTAGGATAGCTTTTTATAATAAACGTTTTTTGAAAGAAAATATTTTTTGATTTTTTGAAACGGGAAGAAATTCTACCAAAGCTGGTGTTCGTGCGATAAAAAGCAGCATTGGGGTGTTAAGGTTAACAATTAACTATCTTATTGCAATAACAGAAATATAAAATTAAAAAGTTTATTGATTTACTGCCTAACAAAAAAAGCATAATTTTTATTTTTTCGAATCATTATGATTTTTTCGGAGAGCCTACCTAGGCATGGACAACCGAAACGCCTACTTTACATGCTGTGGTGCATATGGCAGTCTTGTGCAAACTATTAAAAAACTTATGTCTTTATTAAAAACAATTAAATACAATAATGACTCTGACACAAACAATCACGTCTGATTGGGTTGTATCAAATATAGCACCTTCTGGTTAATGTTTTTATGTCGGATCATGCGTAAAAACAAAAAAAAAAAACGATTTGAATGTTTTTTGAAACAAAAGCATGTCAAAATTTATCAGCAATTTTTATGCAATCAGAAAACGAATCTTATGAAAAAAATTTCATGAAGTGATTGCGTAGTTGTGTAAAAAATTTTGCTCACGAAAAAAACTAAATTAATCATTTTCAAAGTAAGCAAAGCTAAAAAAATACTAATGTCAGAAAGTTTTTGATGGAGTAAAAAAATTTTCCCTATAAAAGCTGTTGCCAAAGCAGAAGCTTTACGCATTGTGATTGCATACAAAAACTTTAACCAAAGTTATGTTTCCACACATTAAAGGGTTAAAATTGTTTGACATATCTAAATTCTTTTGACTTAAAGTTGTAGTTTAAGAACAGTACTTTTCGGAAATTACTCATGAAAGTTATTTAAAATGTTTTGTTTACTAAATATGGGATGCATTTAAATACGTAGTACGTATTCTATTTAGTTGAAAGAATTTTTATGGGTCATGTCCCCGCTTTTCACGTGATTTCTAACAAAAATTATGTATTTTATATGTAAATTCATCATTTACTGTAACTGACACATCAAGTTACTATTGGTGACAAACTAATATTTTGCTATTTACCGATTGAATAATACTATATTACATAACAATTTGATATTGAAATTTTTCGTTCTAAAAGCCATTCTAAAAGCGCGACTGAAAAGTTTAAAGTAAATAAATTGTCATCAAGTTTTATTACGTTAGTTTTTCGATTTAACATAAAGATCTAAAATTAACTTTTTTATTTACGTTACTTTTGAATATATAAGCAAATATTCACAGCGTATTGAATAGTAAATTTAAAATTTTCATTTAAAATTATTAATATTTTTCGGCTATCTATTGATAGTTAATGCAAAAGCAAACAAAAAAATATATTTGTCTGCCACTTAAAATAGTGGTTTATGACACCAATAAGAATGCAATAGCTTTGAACAATTTGTTTTCCTTTTTATCATGATTTTATAATATTTTGTTATAAAGCGAGTAAAAACTTTCAAGTCTCTTATAAGCGAAGGACGCCTTATTACGGAAGAAGTGTCATGTTCTAACCTTGCTTTGCACAATTAATGCCAAGCCGTTATAGTTTATTTTCAGAGATTCTCGTATATAGTTGTACAGCTAATTTATTCGTATGTTTTCAGTTTTTATATGGTTAATTGTCTAAAATTTAAAGTAACTAATTTAGAACGTTTTCTATAATAAAGTGACAAAAATACTTTTTAATAAGTAAACTTCATGATTGGAGGAAGCTTTTTTTAGAATTTAAAAAGCAAATTAAATCAATATGTTTGTAAATAGTTTAATGCCAGTTCTGAGGTAAATTTATGCTCAAACTTATTTACTTCATTTTTTTGTTAAGTCAACCTAAATGATAAGGAATCATTGAATTTGGCGTGCGTCGGCTAAATACTGCGCTTGCATACGCGCAAACATGCCTCGTGACGTCAGGAAATGAACCCTAAAGAGTACCCTTAAAGTATTAACCATAAAAAAGAGCAGCCAACATTGCGAACCCAAAAAAAAAAAGTTTGTGCAGGTAAAGAGGGTAGAGGTGAGAAGGGTAAATGGAGGAGGACCTTAAATCTAGCTGTTACTATAGTCGCGAGTTTGATTGCCATCCAAAACAATTGACGTCTATGAATAAAAATTAAGGTTGCTTAGGAAAAACGTTTAAAATTGAAACATAAGTATAACAAAAATTAAGCTTACCAAGGAAAACTTTTTAAAATTGAATGTATATAAAAATCAAGCTGGTCTAGGACAAAAGAAATTTTAAATTAAACATAGGTGTTCTATAAATAAAAAAATTAAGTTTATTTAGGAAAAAGTTTTAAAAAATTAAAAATACGTATAGCAAAAATCAAGTTTACATGGAAAAATTTTTAAAATTAAATATAGGTACATCCTATTAATAAAAACAAACTTGCCTTGACAAGTTTTTAAATTGTTTATATGTATCTTGTAAATAAAAATCAAAGTTGACTAAGAAAAACTTTTAAAATCAAATATAGGTATAACAAAAATCAAGTTTGCCTAAAAAAATTTCTTTAAAATTTCTTCGTAGTTATTCTATAACCAAAAAATCAAGCGTATATAAGAAAACTTTTTAAAACATCTATTTTAAAATTGAACAGGTACCTTTTTTGTATCAGCAGTCTAGGGTTAGACTGTTCTTTTAGTTTGCTTTTGACAAACGTCTTGAGTGGGAATCGAATTCGTGACTATGGTAACAGCTTGAGTTAGGGTTCTCCTTCCTCTACCCTACCCACTTCCTCACCTACTCACGCTCACCCCTCTTACCTCCTTCCTCTTCACCTCCACACACAATTTTTTCAGGTTCGTACTCTTGGGTGCTTTTCTTTAGGGTTGATACTCTAGGGGTACTCTTTAGGGTTTATGCTCTGACGTCATAAGGCGTGCTTGCGTGCCTCATATGATTCACACGCTTTTAGGCACAGTATTTACCCAAAGGGCGCCAAACCAGTCATTCTTTACTACTAATGAACTTAACTTAAAATACTTTTTTAGAGCAATGCTAATAAAAATTTGTTCCCATTTACAATGTTAGCTGTACATAAAATTATTTAGAATATTAATTTCTTTGCGTTTCTTGAAATTATTTGAAATTAAAAAGACATTTTTTTATCATGTAACCAATATTCTAATTGTTGTGATTTTTTAATTAATGGGCTTATGGTTTGTACTTATCAAACGTTACATTGTCACTTTTTTTGTGCTGATCTACGAAGGACGTTCAGAAAGTAATGCAACTGATTTAATTTCTTGGAGCATTCATTTAACTAACATCTAATTCTTTTACACATTATAGATTGGTAACTAAGGTTTAAAGATTTTGTAAAAAATAAGGGTTTGAATTACTGCAATCTGCAATTCAAATTTTAAGCAATCCCTCTATGTCTTCTTCGTTAGAAGGTAAAACTGGCATGATTGCCCCAAAGCAATCTCGGCAGAAGCAAAGAGTTGTTATTGAATTTCTACTGTCGGAGGGGGAAACAGCTCAGAACATAAGCAGAAGGCTAAAGCAAGTATATGGTGACGGTGCAATAGACTACAGCACAGTAGTCTATAAAAGACGAGGTAGATAAAACGAATCAATAATGGACAGGAAGAACCTGCTGAAAGCGATCTTTGCGATAGACCAAGAAGTGGAAGGCCATCTTCTGCTCACAGTTCTGCTAACATTGCTCAGGCAGATGCATTGATTAAGGAAAACAGACGCATCATTGTTAATGAGCTTGTTGAGTCATTAGGAATAGGTGCAGGAGTGCTGTAAAGATCATGGATACCTTGGGGTATTCGAAAGTGTGTGCAAGGTGGGTCCCAAGGCAGCTCAGAGAGGCTTATTAACAATCCCGCCTAGAAACTTGTTCTGAACTTTTGGAGTATTATAGTGGCAAAATCTTTTTGCTGCGAATAGTGACCGGAGATGAGATTTGGGTTCACCACTTCAAACCAGAGTTAAAGAGAGCATCAATGAGTGGTGCCATCCCACCTCACCACGCTTCGAGAAGTTTAAATCTCAGCAGTCTGCTGGAAAAGTGATGGTAACTGTGTCCTTGGATAGTGTTGGTATGACACTGCTACACTTTATGTTCGAAGGAGCAACAATGAATTCAGATGTTTACATCGATACATTAAAAAAGTTGAAAGCAAGAATACAAAGAGTTTGACCTGCTTTGGAAATGTCTAAGGTTTTATTGCAACATGACAACGCTAGGCCTCCCACCAGCCCTTAAAACCGGAGAGGTCATTAGCTCCTTTGGTCAGACAACAATTTCAAATCCCCCATATTTGGCAGACCTGGCACCGTTTAACTTCCATTTGCTTGGGCCCCTCAAAGAAAGTTTGATGGGGGCGAAATTTTTCCCGTAATGAAGAGGTCAAAGCTGCTGTTAGGAAGCAATTAAAAACGCAGCCTGTAGAATTTTACAATGAAGGAATATGGCACTCGTTAAAAGGTGGGAAAAGGCGTTTCGGAAAGCGGAAGATTACATCGAGAAGTAACTATTAAATGCTCATGCTATGTACAGTACTTTCATGTGATGCACGATTTGTGTATCATTAAAACTCAATGTCATAAAAAGAAACCTGGTTTCGTTACTTTCTAAACGCCCCACGTGTTTTAACCTGTTTAACTTATTGCAGTAAACCTCGGTTAATCCATATTTGTTTAATCCGGATATTTGCCTAATTTGGAGAAATGGTGCAAACGATTTCTAATGTTTTACTTGATAGAAAGCTTCGGATAATCCGGACCATTTAATTTAGATCTTCGCCTATTTTGGATAAAAAGTGTTCTTTTTATATTCATAATCCGGAATTTTCCGCTTCACAAATGTAGCAGGATGTCTTTTGTTAACGTCATAAACATAATTCTAAGTTATGGTTTACAAGCGTTGGGTATGTTGCTTGTTAATTAAAATTTATATCTGTTTAACTTAGGGAGTGTGTTCGTTGGTTTGCTATAGTTGTGTCATTTATAAGTGTGCTATAATTGTATTGCATAGCTAAACTGTTAAAATACAATAACTTTGTTACTTCTGTACAAATGTGTTATGTAGGTAGGGTAAGTTAATGACGTTGAATGATTGTTTCAGTGTTTAAGTAAGGTAGTTGCTTGTAACAATTGATTTGTGTTTTGCATGATGTTTAATTTAATGAAATGGCTTGAAGCAATAGCTTTTGGATAATCCGGATCTTCGCATAATACTGATTAATTTATGCGTCAAATCGAATCCAGATCAACCGAGGTGTATTGCATTTAAAAAAGAATAATACAATTACACAAGAAGAATACTTTTTAAAAATTGAACCAAACAAAAACTTTTGAATATTATAGTGCGCTTATGTTGTTTCTTCTACTTGTAGACACAGTAAACTAAAGAAAAAATCATAATGATGTAGTATGTGTATGTATGTATGTATGTATGTTTTTTTATTTCTCAGCCGCAAAAGCACAAATCAAACCACAAAAACACAATAAAAGCTGAAAAAAGGAAGCACTAAAAAACGATATACGTTGTAGGACATGCAAACAATACATTGTATAGATATAACAAAGTCATTATATAACAAAGCATGCTTACTGCACCGTATGTATTAATGCACTATAATTATGTATTAATGCATTAATGTATGTAGTAATGCACCGTAGTAAATGGAAAAGCTATTAAAAACTGAACATTACTATTGCAGAAAAGCTATTACCTATTGCTATAAAAACGCTATCACTGAAAGTTACAAACATGAAGCAAATAAAAAGAAAATTATGTTGAATTTTTTATCGGTTTACTACAATAAAAAAAAAACAGAATGACGATAATCGAGATTTTTATAAATTCGCGTAATGAATGAAATAATTTTTGCTTTGTGACCTTTTGTTCAAAATATTGCAATTGATTTAAAAGATGAAAGATTACTTGTCCTATTTGTTAAACCTATTTCTTGCCCATAAACCTTGTAGGTTTAAGTGTAAACAATATATATACATGTACATATATATATGCGTATATACGAGGGTCAGTCAAAAAGTAATGAGCCCTGTTAACTTTAACCGCTTTAACCTTCATATTTTTTCTAGAAATTTTAAGGGTGTTTAGTAAATTTACTGCTTTAAAGATAAATTGTAAAAAAAAATTGTTTCAACGTGTCCACTTTTGGTATTGTGTTTTGGAAATGACGTCATCACTGGATGTCCGTCAGAAGCAGA
>OY796880.1:65705660-66141656 GCA_963680785.1 Diplosoma virens | reverse complement strand
AGAGCTCAATCATATTAAATGTTTAGCCTTGCATAGTGCGGCAGCATCACTGTCTTCCCAGCCAAAGAGCTCAACCTGCAAAAGCAGGGAGCATAATTTGCTGTGCAAAAGTATTCGACAAGTCTATTTTTTGGTAGAAAAATATTTTGCTGTATAAGTCTATTTTGTTATACAAGACAGTGGTGGATATTCAAAATTAGGGGCCTGAGGCAAAATCCAAATTAGGGGCCCCCAAAATGACGTCACAATGACGTCACATTCGAAATGACCATTTTACCAATGCCATCTAGAAAGATAGGCTACGAAATATTGGAAAAAAATTGATTCTGATACGAAACTTCAAATAACTCAAATCAGTGGCAGACACAAAAAGTTATCACGAAAGATTTACACGTGACTCAACAATTAATCGAACGACACCTGATCGAAATGGCACTTAATTGAAATGACATTTGATCAAACAATGAAAGAAAAAATTTACAACTTTTAATCTATCCAATTTTTTCAATTTTTGTCCCAAAAACATAGTACTTTAAATCTGCCCCGGTTTTGTTGATTTTTTGTCCCAAAATCATAAATCTCTAAAAATAAGATCTTTTCTGTAAATCTGTCTCTGATTTCTGCAAGAGGTCTATAAGGGTGGAGCCATGGCACAATGCTCCCCCCTGTAAATAACCGACTACGTAAAAAAAATGCAAAAAAATGATAGCAATAAGCATTTAATAAAACATAACCATGACAAAAGATCTACTTGTTGCCTCCCTAAAACTTGTTGCTGCCCTTTGCCCAGAGACCTTGTTAAAAACTTTGACCTTGACATTGGCAAAAAATTATAAAAAATAAAAACAAATTGCCTTTTTGCTGTTTGCCTCTGCTTTTTATGAATCTAATTTACAGTAACAAAGAGATTGTTTAATTGCCGAAACATACAAAAATAAATCTTTTTTTTTTATCAACTGTAATTTCGATCAAGTGCCGTTTCGATCAAATGTCGTTTCGATAAAGTGTCGTTTTGGTCAAATGTCTTTTCGATCAAGTGTCGTTTCAATCAAGTGTCGTTTTGATCAACTATCGTTCGATCAACTGTCGTTCAATCAATTGTTGTAGCACCGAGTTTACAAACTAAAAACACAATTAGTATAAAAGTTAAAATAACGTGAAAACCTTTTTTTCTCTACACTTTTTTACTGTTCTATTGTCTTTTAATTGGTCTGCATATCCTTCATCTTTCAATGTGGTAGGAAGAAGTTTAAAAGTTTAAAGGAACTTTTAAACTCCTTCCTTGCATGCATATGCTTATGACTAAAATTTTTTTTTTACTTGAAAACATCTTGGACAGACTTGAATTCAGTGATGGCATTCAGGAAGTTTGCAGCGGTTTGCGCAAACACGTTGTTATGAATGTCATAACGTTTAGCGAACGCGTTCTTAATTTAACGTAATCTCTGTATTTTTATATTTCTGATGATGAAAGAACCTATTAATGACAACTTCTATGCTATAGGGGAAAGAACCTGTTTACTTTTTTTAATTTTTTAATTTTATCATTTCTTAATCTTGATTTGATCCTTTTTTACAAAAACAAAGATTCAACCCAAGTTCGCAAATCAATAATTGTTGACTTGAAATTGGTTTTTTGTGGTTAGTAAGCTATGTTACAGTATATGCAATGCATAGAAACAAATTGGGAAAATGGTTTTAAAAATTCGAATTTCGTACACTCACATTCATGCTTTCATGGACTTATATTAAAATTACATCATTTTTGCTAGTCTTGAATTTGGAATCGGTTCGAGTTTTTTGAAAAGGACTTGAACTTGGTTCGAATTTGAAAGTTATAAGTTGTTGCACCACTATTAGCATGCACACAATCTATTAGAGGTATATTTTTGAAACTTTCTCACCACTACATATTAAACATTTGTACCATAGTCTTGATAGTCTCAAAAAATAATAAATTTGTCAAAATACATTTCAATAGAATTAAAATCGAACTGACTAAATAGGTAGGCTACTATCACAGACAAAAATTTAATCCTTTTTTAGCAGTAAAAACAAATTTGCACTGATTACATAGCAACAACAACAAAAACAATTTTTTATTGTATATGTATATATCAATTAATCCAGTCAAGCAAAATAATGTTAAATCTCAACAATTATGCCGATTCCACAACGTACGACAAGTTTTATCATAAGAATCAAAAAATCTATGGCCTAAACATTATTAGAAAGAAAAGCTTTAGTTATGGTTTTTTTAACACATTAAAAAAGATTAAGAAATGCTGGTAATACGAACTTTTGTGAAATATGAATACCTTAATTTTTATAAAAAAAATTTAAATTACATTCGAAAGCTAACAAAGTTTGTAAAAAAATATAATTATGCTTGCTTTTAGGCAAATGAGTGAAAAAAATACTAACCCAAAATAAAAATTTGTTAATGATTAATATATTATAAATCAGCCAATTATTTATTTAATATTTTCAGCTTATGCTGCTTTAATTATATCTTGTGCAGATTTTTGTCTGGAAGGAATAGAAATATGCAATGAAAACTTGCAATAAAGCTAGCTTTAAACTAAAATTGTAAAAATAATAAAAGTGCTGTGAAATATTGTCAAAACCATTTAATGTTATGATTGCTTGTGCAAGATAGACCAACTGATAATCACAATCAAATTTAATGTAAGAAACCATTTAGCTTATTCTATGTTAGGTTCCTTTTAAAATTGTCATTTAAAATCAAAATACTTTACCTAAATAATTTCTAATTCAATTTTTTTCAGAATGACAATATAGAAAATTTTAACTTTAATCAAGCAGTTGTTTTTACCAGATCACCTTACAAACCAGTTGTCAAATATCAGTTTTGAAAAATACTAAACCCCTTAAAAAAGCCGCAATCAAGTCTTGAAAGTCAAGTGAATGAATAAATTGCGTATGCATCAATTTAGAACTTTGAAAAAAAGTGAAAATTTCAATATAAATTTGGTTAATGGTAAAACATTTGCAGACTGGATTTAGTGTTCTATTGGTTTCTATTGTACATGAAACATTTGCTAAAAAAAGAAAAAAAAATGTATTTTTTATCACTAGTGCTTGTAAATTTTTTAGTTATGTTGTTGTTTTTAGTCATTATTTTGTTGCAATTATGGAAATAATTAATATTGTATGCATAAATACAACTAATTTTAAGTAGTGTTTTTATCAATAGAAAAATTTAAATTTAAAACAAGATTTCTCTTTTTCTTAGACATATTTTTAGTTGTAGAGTTGTTACTGCTAAATTTCAATCACCTTTGGATAACTTTTATAGCAATCTGACCATTAATAATAGTTTACATTATGTAGTTGTTCTGCATTATAGAAACTGAAGAGATTTTATGGATTGTTGTTTTAAATTTTAAGTGTTCTGCCAACATTACCTTATATGCCATATTATGTGACATAAATTTAATCTATTTGCTGAAAACTTTTGAGAGTTTTTGAGGTTCATGAAACCATATAAAATACCAAAAAATAAAACTACACGTGGCATTTTCAAAAAGGGGGGCCCCTCGATAACTGTAAAAAAGGGGGGCCCGAGGCGATCGCCTCATTCGCCTCACCCAATATCCACCACTGATACAAGATATTGATTTGTGTCAATAATTTAGAAAAAAAATTAAATTAAATAATTTTTTGTTAATAAATAATTAAATATTTTTAAATAATTAAGTTTTTTTTTTTAAATTTAAAGAAGTGGTCTTGTTCGAATACTTTTGCACAGTACTGTAAATACATTGTACAGTTTTTTTGCTAAAAATATGACAGTATTTTTACCTTTAAAATAAATATCTGATTTGGCTGAGTAAAACGCCTAAATTAAAATTTGTCCAGCATAATAACCTATAAAATTTCTAAAAAACTTTATGTAACGTTTCCCGTACAGAATTGATTGCAATCTTTTTTAATTGTAAGTAATGCAATTTTATATTATTAAAACTAGTAATTTCAACGGTCTTTTCAGCCAACATATCATTAACTCTTTTTATTTGGCTGGATTGCGTAAAAGTTCTTCGCTGATTTTTTACAAATCTTTGACAAATACGTATGATGACCAAACACATGAAATTCGATTTAATCGATATAATTAATCTTTTTTCCGAAATTAACTAGCTTTTTCTTGATATAAAATGCGTTCACTTGAAACTGCACTGTACCAACAACGCATGGTTGTTAAATTTGCAAGGAAGTTGTATGCCAAAGAGTTACTTATAATCAACTTACTTATCATTTGAATGTACAAATAAAAATAAATGCTTTTAATCATTTTCGATCAGTTAACTTCTTCATAAAATAGAGTAAAAAGATAGATTTTTAATCAATTTTACTAAAAATTGGCTGTAAGTCACGCCAGATATATTTATAATGAACAAAAAAAATTAAAAGTACAGTTAAAAGTTTTTATAATTTTTCCGTGATCGGTTCTGTGCGAAAAGTAAAATAGAAAAGTTTTGCGGAAGTTTGTTAAAGTTTCTGCTATTTTCAAAAATCACGTCTAGATCATAGCTTTAAAGAAGTTAAATAAAACCATACAAGAGTAATAGTTTTTAAAAACTTAAGACGTGTAGAGTAGACCAACATATTTACAATAGTAAAGTCTCTCTTAAATTTTCATAAACTATGTTCTGATCATAGCTGCAGTAAAACTAGAATAAAAACATTCAAGAATATTTTTTCCCAACAATGAAGACATTTAAAACAACATACTTAATTGGTAGCATCACGAAATTCATCTCTTGCAAGTAAAAGTTGGGCGTTTTATGTTTGAAAAAAATTGTTTCTATAAGCAAGGTGCCAGAATAGCACGCTGTTTTTAAAGTTCAGATTAGTGTTGCAAGAACTGTTCTTATAAGCAAGGTGGAAAAAAGCAAACTAATTCTAAAGTTCTAAAAAAAAGCTTTTATTTATTATTTTGGGTGATTTACTATAAATCACAAATGATAAATAGATAAATTTATAAAACAAGTGTGCATACTTGTTTTTGTATCACATGAAGTTAACTTTTACCATGGTTTCTCTTTAGGCAACTGATTTTTAGGTCTACTATTGTTTGTTGTTTTATGATCAACTATATCTACCCTGTAAAATTGATCTGCGAACACAAATAAATTACTAATAAAAGAATTTTTAAAAGTCGCCAATAGAAACAAAAAGTACTTTGAAATAATAGCCGAAATAAAAAAAATGTGTAGAATATATTATTAGATAGTTTCGAAACTTTTAACCAAATTTTTAAATGGTGATTTTGGGTCGTTCTCAAATAAATTTGTGTGAAGTAATTAAGTCAAGACATTGTAGTGGTTTTTTATTTCATTTTATTTTATTTTTATGTTTATTCTCTGACTCGCACGAAAGCGATGAAGGTGCTAATACGGAGGGCAAGCAATTACCCTGACCTGCTATGGAAGATGCCGAGATATTGCTGTCCGTTTAAAATTTTTTATTTTTTTTTTTAGTTTTATAGAGATACGACTAAGATTTAGAACTGCTTTCAAAAACCACCAAGTAGGGAAAAGTGCCGTAAAGTGTTATTTCCCAAAGACACAACAGAGTGGCACGAGTAGGTTTTGAATCAAAACCACGTCGATCACAATAACGATGTTTTAACCATTCCACCACCCTGCCGACAATTTTCAGCATTTTCAGCGCCACTGCAAGTAATTTCAAGAGTTAAACCATTTCCAACCTTCAATATTGAAAAAATGTCTCACTTCTTAATAATACTGAAGTTGACAAAATTGTTGCTACTTCATTAATATAATATTTAAGGATGTAAGATTTTCGTTTATTTAGCAACACCGATTTCTCCAATGGAATAGATGTACAGTAAATGCATGCTTTTGCAAATTCTTCTTAAAACATAATTATCTCAAAATAATAGGCTACTTTTTCCAAAAAAATTTTACTTTATTGACTTAGAAATTATTAAAAAATCTGAGAAAGTTGACTTTGGTCGAATAATTGAATAGTTTAAATGATAGAGATACACAAAAGTAAAGGCGACTAAAACCTTTACTTTCTTTAGTTTACAGCAAAATTAGTTTACTATCTTTAGATCATGCAAAAAATATTTTGAAGTTTTTTAAAAACTGCTTTGTTTAAACCTCGCTTCTTTTTTTCAAAAATAGGAACATGACAAATAAATGATTTCTTGTCATAATTTACAGGCACCATTCTCGTAGTAATGTTACTTATCCATCCGACTCTTTTAAAATTAGTATGCAAGTGAAAAACTTTTCAAATACAAGATTCTATCTCAGTGATGTTGTAGAAAAAATCAAAAATTTCTATTTTTTTTCAAAAAAAATGACTTTTCGAGAGCTAACTTTTCCCATTGTCAAACCTAAATATATTTTTTTGAAAAAACAAAACTTAAAACTTTAAAACGCTTTTACATCACCAAAAAAAAAACACAAATTTAATTACTTACAAAATAAATATAAAGGGACCAAACTTTTATCAATGTTTAGCGATGGTTTTTGATTTGTATTAACAATGTTTTTTAATTAATAATTTTGGCCAATTGTCAGAATGTGCTAAAATGTCAATATCATCAAAATCAATTCAGTGGTCCGACTTTTCGATTAAATATTTTGAGGTCCCTTTATATTACATGTAATTTAATATGTAATTAAATTTGTATTTTTTCTATCTTGTGACTTAACAATATTTTTAAGGTTTTAAATTTTTTTTTTCAAAAAACTTTATTTTGCTTTAAAAATGACTTACTTTTATATTTTTATTCTTGTTTAAATCAAGGATAATAACATATGTAATAATCATAATACGGGTACCCGTAATTCAACAAAACTTTAAAAAAATTTATACTATTATAGCTCAGCCCCTAGTTTTTTTATGATCGAACCAATTACTTCATTCTGCAACCATCTGCACTGGGATAAAGTGATATTTTTCGGCGTTTTATTGCTATTCAACTAAGAATTGGCAACTTTACTTTTTGATTTTAAAATCCATTTTCCACCGAAGATAATAGTTTGATAACAATCACAATCACAACTTCGCAGAACGCTGTTAATATTTTGATTTTTCAGTTCCCAGTATATGCATTTTTTTAAAAAAACAGTTAAAGCCACTGCTATCTTGAGAGAACTGCAATAAATACTATTTGAAACTGTAAATCTATAGCGCAAAAAAATAACGCTGGCTTTACTTACAACATACTTGTTACTTTTGTTGCAAACACGGTTAAAAACTTTTATTAAAAAAAGAGCTTATTAAAATGGTCTTAAAAAAACCTTGAATTAAAGTTCAATATCAAAAACTAATTTTATGTACTACTAACACTATAAAAGCTGGGAGTGTTTTCGTTATATTTATTATTATATTGCATTCTCCTTCGTTTTGCAGATTACTTCGTTTTGCAGTTTTCTCCAGAGTTGGAGTGGTCAATCTTGTGCCCAACTCGGACTAAATTTTTGCTTGCAAGCTAAAAACAGGCGGCATATGCAGTAATCAAAAAGAGGACCTTTTATTATTGGTTTCGTTTAAAGTTTAACACGATATTTTTAATTAACCTTCTTAATAGCTAAAATTTGCAGCATTAATTTAATTCGAGACGAAAAGAAAGTTATTAATGATAAAAAAAACCTGTTAGATCAAAGTGATGATTTTTTTTCTTTTTAACTAAATTTTTGATAAGAATTTTAGTTCTTAAAAAGATTAAGTAATTATCGCGTTAAAGTTTAAGTAAAGACCAAAAAAAAATATTATATCGATTGCACTAATCCAATTGCGCCCCGCACGAAAATTAAAGACATTTTTTTTCTTGATGAGTAAATTAGTTGATATACAAATTTTCTTTGAGCCATTGAATTGATTTAGAAAGACGGCATTAATTGAAATTGACAGAGCATCTGATTTAAAATATTTTTGCAGGCCGCATCATTGTTGGGTAGCCCTGGTCTAGTATCTTTGTGTCATCTACATTGCTTTGCTTTTCTTCTAGAAAATGATTGGCTCGGACAAGTTTTAGAACAGACTCTGTTGGCACTTATCTCCGGTTAAGATTACCAGAGTTATATTTTCTTGATCTTTACAATTTTTATCATTTACTTTACCAATACTAGTTTTATAAAAAAAGTTACATCTTCGATAATTTTAGTATTTATTTTCTTTAGTATTTTCTCTTCCAAACGCTATGCTTTTACAAAAAAAAAAAAAACACTTTATCATTGAAGTGCAGAAATAATTCAATTTCGTCATAATAGCTTAAAATAGAATCGTTTCTGTTCACGATAATGTATAATAAAATGTTTGCGCATAGATACATTTTTATTATCACCTTTCTGTTGCTTTTTGCGTTTCTAAAATATTAATACTGCACTGTATATTAATTAGCGGTAACAATTTCAAAAATTGTTAATTGTCTTTTGGCAGAAATTTAACTTTAATTTTATTTTAACAAAAATTTACTGCTTTTATTTTAGCCCTGAACTTTTTGGCAGTTATTTATTAATTTTCAACCCGCTTTGGCTATTCCGAGTCACAAAAAAACAACTTTGTTTAACTTTTTAGGTTTTTTATTAATTTTTTGAGAAATCTGTTTCAACCTCGGTTTTATTTGTTTAAAAAGTTATAAGAATATATGTGTAAAAATCTGCGGAATTTTGAGTTTTAAAAATCTTGATGCCTTTTTCTGACTTTGTATTGTGCAGCTAACCCGTAGATTTCATGCCGTTATTTTCTTGAAGAAAAAAATTAGCTCAGCAACACGTTGCAAAACAGCGCGCGTTACTATGAAACGATCATTTTGTTGAAGATGCTGTACCGCGAACAAATGTTCTCGAATGTTATTTAATAAGTAATTTATATTTAAAGCAATGCCATAGAGAATGCCACAACAAAATTAGTGTCATCATGCCTGAAAATATATTTTTTTGAAGCTCATTCAGTACATGTACTTTCAGTTTAAGTATTGTTTTGGATAAAGTTGGCAAAGATTTTTACTTGTTCATCTAGCGATATTCACTAATGCAGCTAAGCCCTTTTAGTTTTTTAAAAGTTTTATTTGGTAAAGCTTTGAGGTACACAACTGATATTAAAAAAAAATAAGCTTTATGATTAAGTTACTACTCTATTACAATTTTAACAATTTTCGCAATTAATTTGATTTTAACTTGTCTTTTCTATGAATATTATTAATATTTCTAAGTAGAAAGGTTTTTATAAGCTCTAAGCAGGCTACACCTGTAAAACTAAAATGCAAGGGAGTGCTGCCAAATTAGGTTTATCATAATATCAATTAGCAATAAAACAAGCTCAGGTTTCGGTAATAAGATGATTTGATACTATAACATTGAGACTAATGCAATTTTTTATCTTTTTAAACAAATTTTTAAAAGGTTTTGGAATTAGATATTTTTATCATATAGTGACATAATGATAGTGACGTAATTAGAACACAAAACGTCAGAAAATTTCATAATAAGATTAAATTCAAAAATGTTATAGAAATATTGGTCTTCGTTGAAGTAGTTCTTTCTAACTTTAACAATAGAGTTACTTTAATTTTTAACAATTACAAGTTTTGTTTTGATGTCGCTGCCTCCTCCCATCGTATATCGAAAAAATATGCAAATGACACAATATTGATTATTCTAGCTCAAGGACGCACAAACTTTTGCCGGCCACATTACAGACTTAGTTTTAACTTGCGATCGCCATTGAGTGAAGGGAAATTCTATGAAATTGCCTATCATAAAATAAAATGTCTTATAGATGCTATTTAGACCAACCGAAAAAATAATGGAAAAATATGTTGCAATTTTTTAACCAATCTACTCACGCACAATTACAAAAGACTATATTAATGCTATTTTGTCTTTGAATACTCGCAGAAAAACTTGCAAAATTATCTTTTTTTAATTTCATCTCTATATTTAACCTCCTTGACCCACAGGAAACCGACGGGGCGCTATACATAGGGCAAGCAATTACCCAGAACTGCTTCTGATGATGGCAAGATATTGCGGTCCAATAAAAATTATTTAATTTGTTTTTTAGTTTTGTAGAGGTATAAATGAAATTTAGTACTGCTTGCTAAGACTTTCAACCACGGGAAAGTACCATAGTATCTTTCCCAAGGACACAACAAAATGACACAAGTAGGTTTTGAACCGAAACCATTTCGATCACAATCACGGGGTTCTAATCACTCGACCACGCTATCGACTGTCTAAATAATCATCTTAGTATGTATTATCACAATAAACTACTAGAAAAACTCTATAGTGAAGTAAACATCGACAATTTGTATGCTGCAAAAAAAGAATCAAAGACGTATGGCTATAACGTAATGTTATTTGCTGCAAAAAAGGAAGAAAAGTATGTAGGTAAAATTTGCCATAAATTAAATGCCTACCTATGTACGGCCGCAAAAATTATTATCTAAGGCCGCAGGTTGTGCACCGTTGTTCTAGATAATTAAATAAAACATATCTTCACTAACTTTTTGTTGTCTTGGCGAATTTCTACTACAGGCATCAGTGGGCGTACCGTATAAGCATTGCAATTGTGAATAGAAAGCCTTGTTTAAAAAATTTTATCATAAAAAGCAAAAACGTTTCAAAAAAGAAATTGCCTTAGTTTCATACTTCTTTGAAAAAAATCAGAGAAAGAAAGTATGTCAAACTTGTATAGATTTGAAAAATTTGAACAAGAGCGAGAAGTAACTTTAACCATTTGTGTTTAAATTGTTTATACCTGTAGAAGCATAGACATGGAAAACCTCTTTATTGAATATTTATTAACACTTTTGAAGCATAACTATAAACTGTTTTGTGTTTTATTAGTTAATAAGTTAACTTTTGGTTGTAATAATGGTCTCATTAATTTTGAAGACTTTTTTGGATAAATAGTGGTGGTGTCCGTTATTATAAGACATAACAAATTTTAAGGATTTTTTCAGTTTTCTGAATTTGTGTGTTTTCAAAATCATAAGTTTTTCAACTTAGTATTTTAATGCGTTTGTGTACAGGGCCAGTGTAACCATTGACCAAACCACCTAACCATGAGAGCTCCAAAGAGGCGACCAAAAAAACACACTTTTTGGGTTGAAAAGCCACTCCTAATAAACACAAACTTTACAAGAAAAACAGATGAAGACAAAAAAGTTTTTCACAGCCTAAATGTTGTTTCTCCAAGAGCAGATCAATGAAGACGTTTTTTAATTTTTACTACGTTTTCCATGCCCTATTTCAATTTTTTGAGAAAAAGCCTCAGCTAAGCTTACTCCAGCCCTGATTGGTTTGTGTTTATCATTTCTTTTATGTGTTCATGCTTTTTTTCAAGATGCTGCATTGCATTATTTGAACTTAATTTTTTATGGAATAGGCCTACAAGCAACCAGTTTGACAATCAAACTAGGTATTTCGCGTTCTTTTTGCAAGTTTACATCAATTTTGATGTCGAGAAATGACTGCGAACACAAAAATTATTGGGTTGAACAGAAGAACAGAAGTACAACAATAAATAAACAAAAAATGCGCGGATTTTTATATGTAGTGGAAACGTTTTCGACGTTCCCGGTTGGTGAAAAGCGTAAGACAATTAACGTTCAAGCGTAAAAAAGTAACCAAAATATTCCAGCAATCGCTCAATTTACATGTGCGGAAAAAAGTCCTTTATTTCGCTTGCTAATGCATCGCCTAACTGTTGTAGGTATGTTAGATATGTTGATTTGATTTTGTGAAAAGCAATTTACTGTTGGTGTTTTTAGGAAGCGTGTTGTCACGTTAAAAGTTGGCACTCTCAGCGAAAGACAGTATTGTTTTGAGGTATATTTTATGGTTTATCAAATGTTTTTAAAAGTTTTCGCTTTTAGTCAATCAGTTTGTGATTTGGTAACATAGACATTGGAACTCTTAGGCTCTTTTATTTTTTGCGTCTTAGAAATTAAATTTCAAGAATATATTTCATTTTGAGTTCCAAATTTTTGAATGATTTTGGGCTGAGCTGAAAAGGACAGAGAAATTCTTTTAGACAGTCATTTATTTGGGTTTCGTAATAAACCTTATGATATTGCCATTGTCCTTTATCTTATAATTGTTGTAAATCAAAAATTGATTTACTTACTTATTTTAATCTTATTATTGCTCTTTAACAGAAATGTGGAACTTGAATGTAGTTCTGAGCCACATGAAACTTTTTTGAAACAAAAAATAAAAATAAAAATACGGTGGATTTGAAAAATGAATGAAAGTACTGGTTCTCAATAACTTACTTACTGCTATAAATCGATGAATCAAATTAATGATTGTAAAACAAAAAACTGAAATTTTTAAACATAAAAATTTTCCGTAGTTTCAAAGATACATAAAATATAAACACAAACCTTTTAATGTATTCGCGTGATTGGATGAGAAAGTTCAAGCTTTTCACGTTTACATCATGACAACATTCTACCAAAGAGCAACAGCTATTTTCGAGAAACTGTTGCAAAAGTAGCAAAACGTTTTCAACATCGCATTAGTTTTTTTTCCAATACAGAAACTTAACTCTGAATGATTGCAGAATAAACAAATATTAATATTTCATAGACTATCTTTGTTGTTTAAAAAAACTTGTCTGTTAGCGTTTTTTATTGCACTAGTAAGGTCGTCTATTAAAAATATTTATATGATTAACATTCCCAACTTTGGCATGAGAAGCGTGGCATCGATTTCAGGAATAGTTTAATTTAATAGTTCTCAACCTTTTCTGGCCTACGGAAAATTGTTGGGACTTTTTCAAAATTCGTGGCATATTTAAATTAGATTTCTTGATTTTCGTCTCTAAATAATAATGTTCACTAAAAAAAGGTTGCGGATCAAACGATTAATGTTTTCAAAAATATTTCACGGCATACTTGAAAATATCTCACACAGGTTGAAAGACACTGGTTTAACTTAACAATGTTAACGTCTCTGTAACACTATAATATTATAACATAAATGGCTGTGTTACATTATGAGCAATATGCTGCTGATCTGAGCAACGTTAAACGTTTAGACGGGAAAATAATTACAATCGAAGATTCTTTGATTTCAATTGAAGTTACCAAAAAAATGTTGATTTAATTAATATTTATCTTTTGTTAATTATAGTTATAACAAGATAAATGACGTTAAATATTTTGGTTTATAAGCGTTTACGTTTTAATTTAAAATCAAGTTATTAAAAGTTTTAAATGTAGTTAGCTTTTTACGAAGCTAAATTTCTTCAAGAAAATAATAATCCATTGCAAATAGAAATCCCAACTCAACGCCATTTTTGTGTAAAAAGATAAAAATAGTAACCATAAGATGTAAAAACACATTATTAATATTTAAATTTTTTTTTGAATTATTTGTTTTTCAAAGCCTAAAAGCCTAAGAATCGTAAGTTTTTTTTAATTTATATGATTATTTGTTTTATTATCATCGTAAGGCCGAAGCTTTTCAATATTTTTCTGAAGAAAAAAATTAATCTTCCACAACTTTTCACAAGCATGTTGCTTCAATAAAAACTCTGTGTGACTTGTCGTTTTTAACTAGAATAACGTTTTCTAATCAGCTTAACTACCACAATAAAATCTAATTTTCCGACACGATAGATAACTTTACGACAGAAAACTAAATGGTTTAAATGACCTGGTGTTTTTATAATTGATGATAGTTTTGAATATTAATAAAATTTTTTAAATATTTTTAGGGAGTGTTTTTTGTGGATAGTAACAATCGCAGACTAATTTATGTATGTTACAACAAACATCACAATTACTTTCATCACTGAAGTCACTTCACATGAAGAAGTTGAACCAGAAGATCGAACAACAAAACTTGATTGGTTGATTCCAACCATTGTCAATCTTGTGTTGATTGTCATTACAACATTAATTCTTGTGTCATTGGTGCATTATGGATTAACCAGCGGGAAGTGGCGTGGTCAATCAACCAGCCAAGTTGACAAATTGAACGCTGGAGTGGTTTATACATTTTTGATCGTGTGTGCAGTCATGTGCATAGGCCGCTACATCTCTAACCAGATCTATATGAACGTCGGTTTTGATTACAACAATGATAGTCTCTGCGAAGCAGCGGGAGATGCTGCGTTTGCATTTTACGTGTTAGTCATAGCCTCAGTATTCTTGTTTCTGTGGTTTCGGCAGAAAGCATTTTACACCAACAACATGTTAGCATTCAAAACGACCAAATTCATCCGAGCATTGAGCTACTCTAGCATCTTCCTTATAACTTCGTCCGCTTTACCCTATGTTTTGTACACCATAAACCGAAATGATTTTGTAATTGGTCCTACTGGTTGTACTGACAAAATTGAAAGCAATGTACCAGAAGAATACTTTTGGAGCTATGCTGTTTTGTTAATCGTTTTTTCGCAACTTTTACTTCTTTGTTTGTTTATTTATCCTGTGCTGCAAATAGGAAGAGATTCCAAACCTTCGATTATCCAAAAACGTTCCAGCTCAATAAATAGTTGTGCTGCCACGCCTTTTGATAAAATGAAAAATATCACTTCGTGCAGTGAGCTATCCAGAAACGATTCAAGATCTTCTGCTTCTTTACATCGGGTGTCCTCATCCGTTATACGTCCGCCCGGTGACGGAATTAAACTGATCATACGAAAGACCCTCTTCTTTGCTGTGTCTTCGACATTGCTCGACGTCATAGTTTCTATAATGTCGTACTTTGTGTTTCCTAATAAAAGCAACAGACGATATCCGAACATGTTAGCTGACATGGCGGTGTTTTGTAACTTGTTGTTTCTGGTTTTGTCATTTTCTACATACAAACGTATGCTGACGTCTTGCATTACAAGTTCTCAACAAAACCAATGAGTTAGAATTCAACTTTTTGTTTTTTCAAATATTGCTTATATTCCGTGTGCAATTTAAACTTTATGAAAAAAATTTTTTTTCATTTAATATTAAAAAAGAATTTATTCGTCTATAACGATAAAAATGAAAAGTAAAATCGATGATATTTTATTCTTCAAATTAATATAATACTTAACAGTTAGTAATGAAAGAAAAGCTGTGTTTATATTTCTATAAAAACTTTAATTTTTTTCTTTTTCTAAAATATAAGTATTGTAAGTTGTAGTAGTAGTTAATACCGATAGATAGGACATCATATTGCAATAATTCTTATACTTTTTTTTTGAATAATAATGTCGTGAGAATGTTGCTTTTATTACCTTAAATAACTTGTATAAAAGTAAATAATTTTTATGATTGATAAATTGTGTTGATAATGCAGGACTTAAAAGACCCTTTAACAAAACCTATTTATGGTAAAGAAAGCATAAAGCCACTAAAAACCCGGCTAGCACATAGTTATGGCTGTTTGATATTTTTGTTTAGCAAAACATATCAATTTTTTATGCAATTGCTTTACATTTTTAAATCATTGAAAAAAAAATCCAAACGTTTTGATAATTAATAGAGTATGTCAATCTAAAAATAAAAATCATACAATGGACTTAAATTGTATTCATATAACTTGATTAAAATTAATCTTTAGGTCACTTTATGTAACAACTACATAAAAAATTTACATAACTAGCCCAAAATTGCACCAAGACTTTTTCTTTAATGTTTGATTAGGGTCACAATCAGTAATCTTTTTGGTATTTTTAACTAGACAATAATTGTGCATTATGTAATCTTTAATCTTTGTAAACTTTGAAAACTGTTCTTATAAAATAATTTTGGCGTTATGATGGCATAAACAAGTCTTGTTTATAAGAGCTAATCAGATAACTGATATAGTGATATCAGCCTGATGTATCCTTCATAATTTGTACTGTTTTTTCACAAGGCCCGATTTGTTTATAACAGGGTTTCCCAAACTGCGGTTCGCAGGCCATTTTGGGACCTTTTCACTTATTAATCTGTAGCGCCAAAGAATTCATTTTCATCATTACGTCATTTTATAACAGTGTTTTGAGACAAATTTGGAAATTGATTCGAAGTAAAAACCTTTTTTAAAAAAAAGGAAAAAAAGAACACCTCTTTTTAGGGACAAAACTTAAGAAATCGGTCATTATAAATTTCTCTCGCAAATAACCCGCCGAAAACCTTAATTTAATAAAGTAGACCTTAACTTTGAATATTTGGGAGACAATGGCTTACAATATTAGAAGGCAAATTTTTCGTGTTCCAAACAATTCATCCAAATTAGTTTTGAAAGAAATAAACCGACGGGCTCGGCAGAAGGAAATTAATTGGTGTTAGTCAATATATCTACTTGGCACTTATCAATGCTATCAATCTGTTATGGCACAATTTTTTAAAGTCAGTTCACACTCAAATGAAACCTAAAAAAGTGGGTGGCAGAGAGCGCAAAGAAAACAAACCGGAAAGACTATTAAGACTAAAAGTGTAAAAAAAATGCTTAAAGCCCAAAAAAGTTATAGTCCAAAGATTGCAATTTTTAGCTCGTTTTAAGCTTGAAATGCGTCTCGGTAAAAGCGGCAAAATGTAGTGTTGAAAACGTAGCGGATAATTCAACTATCTGCTTGCTTTTTCTGCAACTGCTTTCCGTTTAAACCAGTGCTCCTTAATCTTTTTAATCCTGTGGCCTACTTTTAATTGAGAAGCATCATAGGGCTCACAATAAAGTATGGCGGCAAAAAAACCAAAAACAAAAAATGCAATAAATTTACGTTCAAAGTTAAACTTGAGCTGGTTTGTTTGTAATATATGATGCAATTACGTCAAAGCTTGATAAAAAACAAACTTACACGCAAGCACTATTCAGCTTATAGGTTTTAAGACTGTTTCGTTCTTTGAATTTTTTTACAGTTACTGTTAAAAAGCCCGATTTACAGATATTACCTATTTTGACTAATTTTAACAGAGATTTAATAATGATGTACTTAAATTTGCACCATCATAACAATATGTTTGCTTTAATTTAATATCAGCCCTATAAGTTATACATATAGCTTTTGTTTTTAAAAATACAATAATTTGCAAAAGTATAGGACCACCCCAGTCGCAATGACATTTTGTGGCAAAGCTTGAACTAATCCATCATCAAATTGTCCAAATTACATTATTTCATCAAAGAAATACATTATTACCGCATAGTCAATTATTGAATCTTTGAAAAATTTCAAATATATATTTGCAACCAGTTGCAGCGCAGATTAATGTATGGTTAAAATGTACCCTTAATCTTTTTAAAGCAGAAAAAATTGGACAAAAAAACCTTTATTATTGGCTGTTGAGCGTGCTCAGATAGTGGCTTCGCATATGGAAAGACTCTCAGAGAGACAAATAACATAGAGACTGCAATAAGATCGTTCAAGTCAATCAACAAGCAATTGCCGACAGACCTGTTTTGTCCTTGTTAGAACTTGTTAGGACAATTTTGCTTGCTGCTGACCCCAGCTAAAAAGTTGAAAACTTAAACAGTTGGCACAACTTTTTGCTTGTGGTTTTTACACCTCAAACAGCCAGTTGCAGATCTGAACGCTGGGTGGGTAGTTCAATAAAAACAATGCACTACCAACGTAACTGCAATGCACAGCTAAGCCGCAAGGACATACTGGCGGTGGTTCCGATATGCTGACCACATTATTGAGTCAGCTAAGACGGATCGGGTAAAATCATAGAGACTACAATATAGCAAAATTTCAGTCCACTGCATTACAGAAAAGTTTAAGAAGCATGAAATTTATGGTGACATGAAAAAACTGGTAGATTCCGTAAAACCTCACGAAGAAATAATCATGCCATTCGACAAGCTGTCGTCCCACTAGTTCTTGTCGTAAAATACGTGCCAATTTGCAAGAAAATGGCTCAGCATTAGAATTAGCATGGTTTCAAATCGTTTGAGCAAGGCTTTTGGTTTAAAATCCTATAAGCCAGCTGCAAACCCACGTCTCACATCTGTTATAAAAAAGAAGAAATTATCTTTTTTCAACAAACATCTTCATTGAACTGTGGAAAAACGGGAAACAGTTTTATTCTCTGACAAATGTACAGTTTAGCAGTTTGCAGTGCGGAAGAGGCATGTTCGAAGACCAAAATGCCAAAGATTTACTGCGAAGTATATCGTCAGTACAGTAAAACACACCCCATCTCAAATGGTTTGGGGACTCATGAGCAAACATGCGACTGGGGGTTGTATTTTCTTCCGTCAGGCACCACAATAACTTGCCTGAAATATGTTCAATTGCTTCAAGAAAAGCTAAATATACACATGGTGATTCGCATAACACCTCTATATTCATGCACAATGGCCATGTCATAGATCGAAAGTGTTTTTAGACTGTCTTCGGAAAAGCAAGGTGTAAGTTCTTTTATGGCCTAAACCAGGGTTGTCCAATCTGCGGCTAATTGCTTACTCAAACTATTTAGTTATATTTTAATAACTGTATAGAATTCAATGAAACTGCTACTATCATAGTAACCTATAGAAAAACAAAGTGAATACGTCAGTTGATTGCTGCATCAAGTGACGTCCAATAAACTGATCTATGAAAACTTTTGTGGGCGAAGCTTATTAGGAAGACGCCTCTCCCAAGCATCATTTTTAATAATCAAATTGTTTTGCAATTAAATTAGTATCGATTGTGTTTTTTCCAAACATTTTTAATAACTTTAGTAAATAGTGAAATTAGTAACTTTGAATCAATGTGGAGTGACTTGAAATAAGATTACAATAGTAGCAGCAAAAAAGGTGTCACACTTCATTCATAATTTTAATCATAACGATGTAGTCCATTCCCCTTAAAAGTAATTCGTAGTTTTATCGTAAAAATATTATCGCATGACCAGTGTAGCGCGACTCCGGTACTATGCGATGTAATGTCTACAGTTCGTTTGATGTATTTCTTGCCTTTTTCTCTTTGTATTGACGTAATATGTTTTTGATCAACGTCACTGTATTAGAATCTTCGCGTATATACTACTTTGGGAAGAGAGGTGATTTATAAAATCCACTTAAAAATTATAGCAAGCAAAATTAAACATTTCATTTATATGTAAAATTTTTTATTAAAAAGCTGAACGTTTTCGACTATCATCAGTCCTTATCAAAGCATCTAAAATTGTTTAAAATCATCTAAAAATTTTTTAACCATAAACGACAATTACAATCAATTAAAATATATAAAAAAAAAAAAAAAAAAAACAACAACAATTTTCTCAAGTTTATGCTGTCACTGTTATTACTGATTCAGTTTATAGGCAAAGACATTTACACAAAACAACGTCAGAATTCACAGAAAAAAAGGAGAAAAAAAGAGAAAAAAAATAATAATAATAATGCAAATCACATGACTAAATTAGAAGAGTTGTAGTAAAAAAGACGAGCCATTTTCATACATTTGTTTATTTAATTTAGGTTGATGTTTTTTAATTATTAACGCTTCGTGAATTTTACAATCGTAATCTGTTGAACATTTCTTTATAACACTAAAACGATGTATTAAGTTATCCATATCTTTTTTATTACATAAATTGCATTCAATAATATGATCTTTTATTTTGCTTTTGACCGAAGAGCCTAAATTTAAGTGTTCCTTTGCTCTTGTTATCACATGACGTGTTGACTTACCGATGTAAGTCAGACCCGCATCACACGGGCACGAAAAGCGATAAACAACATTTGACAACAAAAGGGCAGGTGTGTTAGATTTTAAATTGAAATAGTTTCCAACTTTGCAAGTTTTATATATAGGTGTTAAGTGCACGGCAGAGAATTTCTAAATAAGTTTCGAAATGTCTTTTGCGAATATGTGAGACTGTTTCCCCACATATAGAATTTCAACTGTAATGTTTTCTTTTTTATTGGTAGGTTGCGTCTGATTTAAATTTGTTTGTCTACTATTCATAAATTGGTAAAAAACTTTATCGAAAAAATAATTTGGGTATCCATTATTACAGAACATTGATCTTAATTTTTCTACTTCATTTTTGAATAGATGGCAATCGGAACAAATATTTTTGGCACGATTTAGCATACAACTAATTAAGTTTGATTTCCACTTTAACGGGCAAATTGCTTTGAAATTCAGAAAAAAACCAGTATGAGTCGGTTTTCTCCAAATCCACGATTGTAAGTTATTGTTGTGTATTTTAAGTTCCATGTCTAAGAAATGTTTAATTTTGCTTGCTATATACTACTTGATTCGAGCATAACAATCTCTCTGGGGAGTTGTAGAACTGTCTAGCGTTTACGAGTAAATTTGGGTCACCTGATCTTTTTTCTATATAAAGCCAATGCGTAGCGAATTATTATTATTAGATGTGATTTTGAGACGACTCGAGTGGAAGTAATTTGGTAGGGCGCGGAAGGCCCGTTAGATTTGGTATCGGTTGACGATTGTTAAATTTATTTTGTGCCAGTGGTTGGCAGTTTTGTTCTACAGAGGTAGAATTATTTGTGTTGATTGAATCAAGTTACAGCGTTGAGTTTGCTTTTCAGTTTGACAAAGCGTGGAATAAAAGTTTTGTCTGTGATGATTTTCGTAATACATTCGTTCTTATTAGAGATAGTGGTCTCTGTTGTGAAGAAGAGTCTTTAACGAAACCAATCCAAGCTTTCGTTAAACCATCTGTATAAACCGTCAGGCTCATAGCAAGACGACTTCTTGAGCCGGAATAAAATAAAAAAAAATTTAGACACAGCTTTGTTTCAGCGCAGGTATTGGGGTTACCTAGCTCAACTGGTCCTTTGGGATTCCCAAGAAAAATCTGTGACAAAAGGAAACGTACATATTTATTAGAAAGGTGAAAAGAGGATCACACATTTTTAGAGATTCTCAATCAAATCTATATAGAAATTTAACATATGATGAGGGTCTAGAGTTGCACCGCTAGCCAAGGAGAGTGCCGCTCTTAGTCAGCAAAGGTTAGTTGGCTGGATGCCTGAAAGTATGGGTAGGTGATGCGTTGGAGTGGGACGCAGGCATCCAATGACAACGCGCGGGGCGTCATATAGGACACTGTTTATGAGGCAAGTATGAACGTTGGACTACAACGCAGTACTCAGCTGTCTCCGTGATCTTGAAAAACTGAGTAAGCGCTATTTTTAAAAAAATTGAGTTATGCGTATTCGGGAAGTTTTTAACTCAAAAATTTTTTCACCTAATTTTTAGGTTAAAAAGTTTTTTACTTTCTGAGTTAGCACCTAGCAAAACCATGGTCTTCTTGCAATTAGACTTTAGTACAGTAGAATATCGATTATCCGAAACGCCGATTATCCAAACACTACTAAGATGATGGTACAACGCATGATGAAACGACAGAATGCGTTGCTTTCCAACAACTCCGCTTTTAAAAGAATGAAAGACTTGGCAGCGACGAAAAGAGTAACAAACGTAAAACAAAAAAATGAATGATTTCTATACTGCTTATAATGTACCATAAATAAGCATATGTGTATATAATGGTTCTTATTGCAAGATTGTGTTTTGTTTGACTATCTAAAGAATCAGTTATCCAATCCAATTCACTCTCATCGCTAATCTTAGTTAGTTTAAATAATCGGCGTTTTACTGTATTTTTAAAAACCTAGCAACATCCGAATATTTGACCAATCCCATAGCTCCAACTAGTCAAATGATCACCCGTTATGAAAAAAATTCGACTCAGCAGCACTAAGTATCTACAATAGAATCAGACTAAAGAAATAGATTTTAGATCAGTACCTTGCTGAAAAGCAAGAAAAGATGTCGAAATATATTTATGTATATTTATCTATCTGTAACATTATTTAAAACACATTTTACTATCTAATTACTTTGCTATACACTCATAAATCATAATTTATTTTACTGGTTATTTTCAAATAAAATAATACCTCAAATTATATAAAATCTGTTATAAAGCTAATTATGAGATGCTAAGAAAATTTTTTATATTACGAGTATTTATCATAAACTATAGCTAAGTTAATTTGAAAGTAAATAGCCGAAATAACAGTAAAAAATTACTAGCAAATCATTTTTGTACCATAGCATGTATCATTTCCCTTTTAATAGCCTATGCAAAAAAACTATCATAGAAAAATTGCTTTACGGATCAATAAGGTTACTTTTACAGTTTTAGGGTCTCGTTTATTGTTTTCCCTTACTAATCTTGTACGCTTTGGGGATTTTGTAAAATTTAGAACATAACCAACTAAACTCAGTAAGAGAGAGAGAAAGACATTTTATTTTTTACCTAGCACACATTTGAAAAACAATTTTGGACAAATACACAAAATTACAAGCTCTTCACCGTCCAAAGGTCAGGAAACTTTGAAAAACTTTCAAGGCTTATCAATATGTTTCCTGATGAAAGTAACAGTCAATTATAACACAAATAAGAAAAAAAAACGAAAAACGAAACCAAACAAAAAAAAACAATAATTCCAAAGTGTATTATAACTGAAAAAAACATTTTCTATTACACAAGAAGCAAAACTCAAAATAAAACCTTAGTAACAAGAAATAAGCACGATCATTTGCGAGAAATAAGAAACAATTTCTTATAAAATTAAACTTTTAAACTCAGTAAATGTCTTTTATAATTTTTTTTGACGAAACCCACTGCATATTTCATAAATTCAGCATCTATTTGACCCCATATTATAGAACTTCAATAAGAAAAAAGACTTTTACCAAAATCTTTATAATGATATAAATAATACAAAGTATAAAATATGTAAAAATTTTGTATTTCTTGCATTGTGATTATGCATTTCAGTTAATTTACTTAATGAAGCATAAAATTTTTGAGAAAATTTATTACAACACAGTTGATACATAGATTTAGCTAAATCTAATAGTATACGTCTTCCATTTGTAAAAAAAATTGAATGTTTTGTAAAGAGTCAATATCGGGGTGAATTTATTGCAAAATAAAATACGTAATTCTTAAAATTTTATTTCATTTAGCTTTAACAGCTCCGAGAGATGTTTACTAGCAGTTTTCCAAAAAATAATTTTATATTGCATCTTGCTGAAACCATATACAATAGTGGTTTTCACAAGCAACAAAATTACGAAATCTGTAAAAAAAATCTGGCATATCTAGAGAGCTGTAGGGTTAATTGTGTAATTTGGGATGACCATGTTAAAGTTTTATCAATTGATATTTCAAAGTATTTAATAGTTTCAACTCGTTTGAGAACTGTATCATTTAAATTCAAATTAAAACTTGCACTAACAGATTTGCGAGAGTATTTCTTATTGTAATAGCATTAAAACTTGTTTTAGGGTAATTCATTAATAATTTATTTTGACGAAGCTGTGCATTTATTTTTTTAAGTTTTAATTCATATTTTGTTTGCAGAGATTCAATGCTTCTATCAGACATCATTAGAAGAATATCATCTGCAAACAATGTAGTATTAAAATTATTAGCCGTGGGCAAATTGTTAATCTAGAGAAAAAACAAAAGAGGACCCAAACAAGACCCTTAAGGAGCGCCACATGTGACTTTTAGGTTGTAGGACATTGTATTTCTGGTATTAGTATATTGAAACCTATCATAAAGACAGCTTTTAAAAAGCTCCAGGGAATTTCCTCTGATGCTGAAATTCATAAACATTTTGTGTAAAAGCTTTACTTTTGTATAAAGCCGATTTGTGCACATGGTCAACAATATCAAAGGCTTTTGATAAATCTAGAAAGATACAAAAATATATAAATTATTATCTACAGTATATTACTGATTAAAGAATCATATATTGAAGTGACAGCAAAATTAATGCAAGAATTTTTATCTAAATCCAAATTGATTATTGCTTAAGAAGTTGTTCTTTGTGAAAATTTGTACAATTGGTTGTAGACAAATTTTTCCAATATTTCATTAAACTGCAATAGAATTAAGGTAGAGCGGTAATTAATTGATTCACAAAGATTACCTTTTTATATATGGGTATAATTTCAGCAATTTTTAACCCATTAAGCGCCGCACCTATTTCTAGATGTTCAATTTTTTTATTTTTTTGATATATTATTCCCACCTATGCAGTTTAGATAATTATTAAAAAAAATTTTAATTTCTTACTTGTTTATGCAAAATCTGAGGCGTTGCAGAAACGCAACGTCAGAGCTTAAGCGGTAAAAAAATGGATAATTTGCTATGTGAATTTTATACTTGAAAACTTTAAAAACACAGTTATAATTCACAATTGAAACTGTTATTGAAAAAAATATTCTTAATTTTTCACATGGAACCTAGAAACGCATGAAACGAAACATGGCCTGCTACTTATTTGACCAAATTTGGTTTAAAATAAAAAGAATTTGAGAAAAAACGAAAATGTTATCAAAGCGTGATTTTGTGAATGGCAAAGCGCAATGTCATCGGTCTAAAAGGATTACAGCAAAGGTTCCAGTGACCCTCTCTCGGGAGACCCATGTGAAGGATAGGCAAGGTGCGTTCCTTGTGCGAGCAACTGCTCCACGTTCCCCACCTCAGTGTTAGAGATACTTTGTCCATTTTGATTGGATAAGAGACCGTCGCTGGTACCGCGCCCTTACCCATCTCTAAAACCAAGATGGGGAACGTGGAGCAGCTGCTCACCCAAGAAGCGCACCTTACCCATTAGGCAGACAACAGTCGACGCACATTGGGAGTTTGGAGCACACAAATAACGAAATTGATGCATTATAAAAACATAAGTTTTTTTTCTGTTATAGACCGTGAGTCTGATTTAAATAAATAAAATAAAAAAGATAAGAGCAATAAAAGAACACAAAAAAGGCACTCAATAAAAAGCAATGTCCAGAGTGGTTAGGTAAAATTACGAACACATCTAAGTCCAAGGGAGTTCTCAAAAGTCTTTTCTTTGTTTGATTTCCCGATAT
This sequence comes from Diplosoma virens, assembly GCA_963680785.1. Lineage (NCBI taxonomy): Eukaryota > Metazoa > Chordata > Ascidiacea > Aplousobranchia > Didemnidae > Diplosoma > Diplosoma virens. The sequence continues at coordinate 66,116,798 of OY796880.1, read as the reverse complement.
ATAGATCAAAAGCATACACATACCCATCGGACGAGGCAAGCGTCCATGCTTTATATCCCAACCTTATAGGCTTACCTTTATGGAACATTTTTGCTGAGTGACGTCCTCGATACGGAATCATCTGCTCATCAATCGACAAGTTTGCTTTATGAACTCCAAACTGTTAAAACGTTTTGTTTAAAAGCTCAATGTACGGCCTAACTTTGAATAGCTTGTTATCTTTGTTGATGGCAGAGTTATTATTGAGATGTAAATTCATTTTTATACCTCTAAATCTTTGTCTGCTCAGCGCTTAACGCACTACAGCGGTGTTGCAATTCGGATCAAGGGACCAATACAATTTTTCTTGTGTAAGTTTGTGGTACCCAGCAACGTTCCCTCTTAGAGCTTGCTTGGTGTGCGCGGAATAAAAGGCCGTGTGAGCAGTGGTGGATATTCAAATTTAGAGACCCGAGACAAGGATTTTCAAAAAAAAAAGGAGTTTTGATCTTGTCTATCAGTTTCTTCTCCGAAAATCAAGGTATTCTCTAAAAAAAAAGGTCATCACTTCGATTTCGTGTGTAATTTCCCTATTTGTTCTCAAAATCAAGGTGTTCTCTAAAAAAAAAATGAAAGTTGGAACAAAAACTGGGAAATAGTGAAATTGATTCTAAGTGAAATATGTATGGTAATGTTGTTAGTTTGAATAAGTAGTAGTCGCTCGCCTTGTGTCTTCTAACAATTTTCCGACTTCCTTCAGCAATCGCTGTAACCACTAAATAAATGAATAACGAACTGGAAAACTCGTGCAGCACAAATGTTGATTTTCAAAGAAAAAGAACTGCAATGTTACGTCATAATGAGATTAATCCCCTTTCAACTTCTGCAAGACCTTTTAATCAGCTAGGTTGCCAAACTAATCTTCAGGTGTTTTCATTTCATCTACAACGTTTTACCCAACAGTGTGGCGTGTCTGCTACAATGCGTAATAAAGTAGTGTTTTACGCTGACGTTGCAGAAATGGTACACCAAAGTTTGCCTTTAAATAACTCCAGCGCTTCACACATTTAGAAGTTGAGTTTTTGCAGTTATATTCTAGCAGCACTATGCTGTAAATTAAAACTGTTATTGAAATAATTTTATTGCAGTAATGTATAGTAAAATGCGACTAACAAAATATACTCAAAACTTGTAAAAAAAGTGCCGTTAAAAAGTAAATCTTTTAAGTGTGAAAAAAAAATTACTTTTTTTAGAATAAGATTTCAAACACTTTATTTAGAGTTTAAATTACCAAAATATTTAGTTTTTTAGATTTTAAAGTGCTTTTACATAGGCTCAAACTATGCGTCGCAGCAACGCAACGTCAGCGCTTAATGGGTTAAACTGTTTGGAAAGACTCCTGTTCTAAAGCAAATATTGCTCAGTATCGGGGAAATGATAGAGTAACTATATTTAAGAAATTTTGTGTCAACATCTAAAAATCTGTGGGCTTTGTGAGTTTTAAGCAAAGCAATAATACTTTCAACCTCTCTTAAAATAGTTGGATAGAGAAGAAATAAATTTTTCACGTTTGTGAATGAAAAAACAGACAGAGCTTTTTGACTTAAATTGATAGGTGTAATTTCACTGGCCATTTTTTACCTATTATAAAGCTGTTTAGCTTAATTGAAATATCTAAATCATTTAATAAGACATTATGCTCACCATTGTGCAACTTCTTAAGCGAAAATTGTTGTTTAGTTTTGATGTTACTTAAGGAATGTATAATCTTCCATAGTTTATTGCTATTGTTTTTATTGTCTAGTACTAAATCATCATAGTAATTACGTTTGGTCTTTTTAATCATCCGATGTAACACATTAAAATAACGTTTATATTTTCCATATCATCACGTGTGATAATCTTTTTAAATAATCTGTTTTTATATCTAAGTGATTTTATCAAACCAGCTGCAAGCCAAGGTTTTAATCTTAGTTCTTTTTTCACGTCTACTAGATTTTTTAGTGGGCCATGTTTATTTACTGTACTTAAAAATAAATTAATATTGATCAAAATTTCATGAGCTGATATTTTTTCAGACAAATTGAATTGATTAAACTTTTCTGTAAGGTCGTTATTAAACTCATTAATAGAAAATTTGACATATCACAAATAAACTTAGTGTCGTTGATGTTTTTAACACTTTTTGATTGCTTAATCGGAGCTACTCGTCTAACAAATATAAGTAGATGATCCGAAACATTACCATACGTAATTGCAGAGGTCATTATGTTGTTATGTTATTTCAATAAATATAATCTATTAAAGTTTTAGAATTTCTACATATTCTACTTGCTTGACTAATAAGATATTTTATAGAGCAGCTTAAAAGGTCATTTGCGTAATTTCTGATTTGATTGTTACTTTCAATTTGAAACAAATCTACGAGTATGTTAAAGTCTCCTAAAACAAAGTATGCAATATTCTGCGAATTGAGCTCGTAACACATTTCTGTTATAGAGTGTTAGAAGAGAAGAAAGTTCTCTACAAATAGAACAGTATGGAGATAGGCAGCTCCTGTAATGAAACGATTGTTCTTAATTTTCAATTTAACCTATAAGTTTTTAGTATCGTTCAAGTCTAATTAATTTGTTCAACTATTTTATCTTCAATAAAGCCTTTGATGTAAATTCCAACACATCCAGCATTTTTGTTACTGTCACTGTGCATAAAATTATAACCATCTGAATTAATATTCACATAGTTTTTATCTTGACCAGGGAAAAAGTGGAGCGGAGATTAGAATGCTGGAAATATGCATTGGAAAGAAGAGGGATGAAAGTAAGTAGGTCAAAGACCGAATATCTTTGCATAAATGGAGGAAATGATGACAAAACAATAAAGATGGAGGATACAAAAGTGCCAAGAGTAAAGGAATTTAAGTATTTGGTATCAACGGTGCAAGAAAGTAGTGGTTGTGAGAGGGAGGTAAAGAAGAGAGTGCAGGCAGGATGGAATGGATGGAGAAGAGTATTGGGAGTAATCTGCGACAGGAGGTTACCAGCTAGAGTAAAAGAAAAAGTGTACAGTTTAGTGGTAAGACCAGCATGGTGTATGAACTTGAGACAGTGGCAGTCACAAAGAAACAAGTAGAAGAGATGGAAGTCGCAGAGATGAAAATGTTGAGGTTTGCTATGGGAGTGACGAGAAAAGACAAGATTAGAAACGAGTACATCAGGAGCACCGTTAAGGCAAAACGGTTAGGAATGAAGATGAGGGAGGGCAGGCTGAGGTGGTATGGACATGTCATGAGGAGAGACCAAGAGTATGTAGGAGAGTATGTAGGAAGAAAGATGATGGAAATGGAGTTACGGAGAAAAGGGAGACCGAAGAGAAGATTTTTAGATGTAGTAAAAGAAGATATGAGGGAAGTTGGTGCAAAGGAGACGGATGTTGAAGACAGAAAGGTTTAGAGAATGATGATATGCTGTGGCCACCCCTGACTGAAGAGAAAGGCCGAAAGGAGAAGAAAAAGAAGATAGTTTTTATCTTGCTTAAATTTTGTCTCGGTTATGACTATTAAATCAGGATATGATTTAAGCTCAGAAATAAAATAATTTGTCAATATTTTTAGGCAAGCTTTTTATATTAATATAAAGTAAAGATAACTATTAGTATTGAATAGTAAATAGTAAATCAGAACTGACTTTTATACCAAAAAGTTATTAAAAAAAGTAATTACAAAGTAGGCCTGCTCAAAATCATAAATGAGATTTGGTATTTCAGCACTAAGTTAGTTTATATCCATTGCAAGCTGGTAGACTACTTCAATAAATGCTAAAAGCCTACTTAACAAATTTTTTTGATTTGAAATCAATCTTTTTTCTTCTTTCTTTTGGTTTATTGTTTATTCACGTGACTTTAGTATTCCAAGTTAAATGTTGAATATTAGTTTTTATGTCCCACATTATATTCAAACTCGATTGCGTTAACCAAGGTTTAAATAAAGATTATTTATTCATGTCTAACTATGTGTAATATTTATTTTTGTAAACGTGAGGGTCATTTATGTTTTTCACTTTTTTATTCATTTTGCATCGTTCTATACTTACATGCCATTTTCTCGCATTTGTTTTTTGTTTAAATTACCGTAATTTACCCCACTGCCATATTTTCTCAAACTTAGTCTTTTTTATCTATTATATTTGTATCTCATTACGTCACATATGTCTGTTTGTTACGTTTAATGCCGTTGTGTAAAACTTGTTTTGATTGCATTTTTATTACATTGCACCTGATGAAGTGAGCAGTAGCCCACGAAAGTTTGTGCCCAAATAAAAAATAGTCAACTTTAGTGCACAATTTTTTGTTTCTCTCATTTGATTTGTAAAGTTAACACGGCTCCCTTAATTTTATTTCTTCTAATTCTTCGAAGTTTGACAAAGACACAGTCTTGCTCAGGGAAGTGCAAACTACGGCTCGCCACGAATTTCTGTGCGGCTCGGAAAGCCATAAACAAATAACTTTATTTTCTTGTCACTTTCAATCTCTAAAAAATAATTCAATCAATATTCAAAATCACAATTTCAAACCTTTCAACCACTCTCAAAATTTTGGACATTAATTGAAATTGATTGTTTTTTTTTAGAAATCATTAAATTTTTGGAACAAAAGTGGAGATTATGGACTTCAAAATTGTAGTAATCTCTAAAAAAAAAGTAATCATGTTCATCCATGTTGTAAATACTTGCGCGGCCCTTGATCAAAATTGTCATCTTCTAAATGCGACCCTCTAGCTAAAAGTTTGTCCAACCCTGGTCTTTTCGAAACAGTACATTTTTTTGCATAAACTTTTGAATGTTTATCTTCATAATATTATCCATTTACATCATAGACATATAAGAATATGATATCTTGCAGTTCTTTAATTATCATAGATTTGAATCAATAAATTTGATAGTTTTTGTATTGTTTGATGCGACAGCCGTGAAGCATTATTAACTTCTCAGCAAATCAAAAAATCTAAATTGTAGAAATAGATTATTAGAATTCAACCAATTACAAATCATTTACGTATTTTAAATTTCCTTTTAAAAAGTATCCACTAGATGGCGGTAATAAGTAAAAAGTATAAAAAATAATTTATAAAATCGAATTAAGATAAAATATTAGCTCTTTTCTGAGAAATTAATTACCGTACCAACTGGAATACTTCAAATATAATAAGTGAGTGCAATAACATTTAAAATGTTGCTATATTATTGCAGTTTCTATTTTTTTACACCCAAAAAATTATTCCAAAACTATCTAGCAAAGAATCTTCTATTCAAATGTTCTTTTTAAAAACGTCCTTTCTCTCCATTAAAACATTCTTATCAACCTTTTCCCATTAAAATCTCTAACCCTAAGCAAAAAAGCTCTTCTAAAAATTTTACCTTCAAGGTATTTTGGGGGCAGTGATCCATTTAAGCTTTATTGTACAAAATAAAACTAATGAGAAGATACAATAATAAGCAGTTCAAAATTTATTTTATTGGTGGTGCTGTTAGATTTTTTAAAGAAAAGGTTAAAATTTTCTTAAAACCATAGTATTTCTTACGACAATCATTTTTTATTTTTCAAACAATAATTTTCAAAATTTTTTTCTATTATAAGATCTTTGTTTCCATTTTGTAAATTTTCCAAAACTCCTATTTAATAGATTTTATACAAGAAATTGCCTGATATATTAAGTTCATACATACTTGAAAAATGTTTAAAAAGTGTTTTATTTAAAATATTTCAACTGTTGTACAATCGTTACATGTAGAGGTATACTTGGTTTAGGGATTTTACTTGTAAAGTTTAAATTAGGCGTTTCAATCGAAAACTTAAACTTGCATCTTGTGATTGTCATTACTAAACAATTATTACAATTTTAAAATTACCAAACTATTTACTTTATTTACATTTAAATAAACTAAGAATGTCCTGACCTTATTTCACCTGAAATTATTGAACTTAACATACACATTTACCTTGGTAATTCATTATTTGGCATCAATAGATATCTTTTAATTACAGGATGTTACATCAACCAATTGAATTAAGGTAAGGTTTATCGAGGTAAAACTGACCTTCTGATTCAAGTAGAATTAAGTAATAAACACTGAAGCACCAAAAAAATCTTATCGCTAATGAAATCCGAATAATTCATTTATTAAACGATCTAACTCGTGCAAGCTGCTTCTGAATTCTCGATTTAAATTTAAACGCTTTCTAGAGAATTAAACAAAAACAAAAAAAAAAAACGCAGTTAAGAAAAAATGCTTGTTTACGTTGATCAGAAAAAACGCTTCCAAATTGCAACTTCATGAAAGCGCAGTCAAACTTGTCATTGCATCGAAGCCCAAGTTTTATTGACGTCTTTAGAGAGAAAGTCGTTCCATTTCTTTAAAAGTAACTTTGGGAATCACAAAAATGAACTTTTGTCGTGTGATCGGAAGAACTCGAGTTTAACTTATTGTACCATTTAGTAATTTTGTTTTGAATCATCACATTAGGTTGAATGATTGAATTAGATTAATTGGCACAATTTTAGCCTGACCTAAGTTTAACCTTTATGCAAATTATTATTTCTTTGTGTAAGCAGTGGTTATCAACTTTTTTTAGCACATTGACCATATTTTTTAAAAGAATGTCGAATGGATCTGGTTTGGTCATCAGATATACACCAAACATAATAAATAATTGTTGTAATGTCTTAAAGTTTTGGCTTCTTGGCAGTTGGAACCTATAGCATTTCTTTACTTTAAAAACACTGTAATGTAGGGTAATCATAAATTCTCAGTACTATTATAAATATTTATCGCTCAAAAACCATATAACATAGAGCTTGTGGTTATTTATCAAATTTTCTACAGAGTTTTGAGTTATTTTGCAAAATTTAACTTCGTAAGTCTGTATTAACATTAATTTTAATTCAACATTATTTAAGATTTGAATTAAATTGATTTAAAAGACAATGACGACACCAAAAGAGAAGGCCAAATGTTTGTGTTGGTATGCTGAAACTAAGTCATTAATTACCCTTCAGCCACAGTTTTGGCAGAAATAGGAAAATCTTTTTTCTAAATTCTGCGCAATGAGATGGGTCAAAAACTTTCAGGAGAGTGTTAGTGTTATGAAATTGCTTCGAATATCGTCCTGATATTGTGAGGGCAACTAGAAGCGCACATGTCAAATGTATTTGATGAAGTGCTATGAATGTAAACTTGAAGCTATGCAAAATATTTTTTGCAAATAAATGTTTGCAATAATACTAGTATTTTATGGACACGCTGTACATACGATCAGAAAAAACATGACACGTAATATTCCTAAATTAATTTATTAATAATTGCAGTCAGTAAAATAAGAAATAGCCATAGTCTTCCCAAAATACTAAGTACAAAGCAAAAGTGTAATGTTTGTGCAAGAACAGCAGCACAATAATCACACACAGTAATAAAATTAGCTTGTCTGTAGCTCTAACATGATTCTATCTGAAGGCTTACTTACGTCCCGATTTTGAGCCCTTGCCTCGGCGCACGGCCCGGTCAACTATTTGTCCAAGGTTTATTAATTTTCAATTTGCTTTTGCTATCATCTTCTAATCTTCGACAAAATTGTTGCTCGACAATCTTTTCGAACAGGGACGTTAGTTGATCGTTCTAGCAATAGTACTTTTATTTACTTTGATTTCCAGGCGATAAATTCGAATTTTGTTTCTACTTTAGTTTATCGTTATAAAGTTGACTTTTTTTGGTCTTTACTTGATTTCAAGCGCTTTTAACGAGAATACCGTTTCTCTGTTTTGGAAACATGGTAACCGTATCTAGCAGGGCGCTACCAACGAATTCTTTTGTAGCACTCTTTAGACAAAATAAAATTATTAACTAAATTTTGTAAAAGAGTACAGTAAAAATTAATTAAATCACCGGTACTAACATTGGTAAAAGTCGGTTTAGACCACTGCTTTCAAACAGGGGCCGTGCACTTTTCACTGAGCTATTTGAATTTGTAAGCTATTTTATTTTGATTAATCTTTTTCAATAATTAAAAGTGACCCCAGCTGTGAAAGGCTTCTTGATTGTTCTACGTAAAACGCAAATAGTTTCTCAATTGATATTTTTATTGTTACGTCATTTTTGTAGTTAGCAATGGATTATTTTCTGGCCAATTTTAGCAAAACGGTGCAAGTAGCACTATCAAAAATTTATGATACTGTAGCAAATTAAGTTGCTTAGAGTATAATCTCTAATCTCTAAATTTATCCTCCTGACTCGCAGGAAAGCGACGGAGGCGCTATACATAGGGTAAGCAATTACCCCGACCTGCTTCCGGAGATGCCAAGATATTGCTGTCCGCTAGTAATTTAGTAGAGATATTACTGCAATTTAGTACTGCTTGTCAAGACCACCAAGCAGGGGAAAGTGCCGTAAAGTGTCTTTCCCAAGGACACAACAGAATGACGTAAGTGGATTTTGAACCTAGACCATGCTGATCATCAGTCCAGTGCTTTAACCACTCGACCACGCTGCCGACAGCAGATAGAAAATAAGCATATATAAGCAGATAGAAACTGGTTTTCTCGTACGAATGGACAGTAATTGGTTGGATAAGTAACAATAATAAACAGCAGCCAGATCAGATTTAATATTTTTTATTTTATTCAATAAACATTTAAAATTGCTTTACAAAAAAAAACAAACGTTTTCGGCTTTCTGAAGCTTTCTTCTAATTTCTAAAATTTTAACAATGCCAATATTAACTTTAGTACGGAATTAATTTGTCTAAAATTTTTTGTACAAATGCCCTTTTTCGGCTTGAGGCACATTTTGGGACTTTTTCAAAATTTGTGGCACATTTAAACCGGATTTCTTGATTGTCTTTTCTTAAAAATAGTGTTTGCTCAAAAAAAGTTTGCGGATTAATGGACTAATGTTTTTTTTAAAATGTTTCACGACACACTTCAAAAAATATCGCACACAGGTTGGGATGCATTCGTTTAACTTAACAATGTTAACGTCTCTGTAACATTGCAATACTACAACATAAATGGCTGTGTTACATTATGAGCAATATGCCCAGATGGTAGGTGCTTTCACGCAGCCTGGGTTGTGAGTAAGTCTGTTTATTGCTATTTAAAGGACAAACCGAAACCGAACCTACCAAAACGGAAGGGTATCCACCCATTCCGATAACCAGTGTGGGTCTGCTAATCGGAAAATGTCCTTTTCAGAACGGGGCAATGTTAGGATAAAACTGCCCTTTTCAGGGCACATTGCCAACAAGTTCCGAAGACCCACTATTCTTCAGTTGAACATCGAAGGTCTCACTGCAAGCAAGATGAACGTTCTTTATCACCTCACTATGCAGTCTGAGGCACTCATCATCCTACTGCAGGAGACCCACTGCACTGATGCAGAGAAGTTGATACTTCCGAATTACCAACTAGATGGGTCTTCTTTAAGCAGGAAGCATGGCCTTGCCACGTTTGTCCACGAGCGACTGAGATACAGGTTTTTGGACCAATCTCCACCGACATCGGAGATCGAGTGGCTGTGTGTGGACGTTGATGGCTATAAAATAGTCGACGTCTAGCCACCGCCAACGCGATTACGAACACTGGATCTCCCATTGTTTCCTCACCCCTGTCTTTACGCTGGCAATTTTAACTGTGGTCATGCTGACTGGGGTTACGACGACAACAGTCCGGACGGTATGTGCCTGGCTGGCTGGGTAAGTATTAATTGTCTTGCCCTCCTATACGTATAATGCCAAGGACGCTGCCAGTTTTTATTCCGGCCGCTGGAACACTGGCACCGATCCAGATCTAGCTTTTGCTACCGTAGGTCCAAACACTTGCTTACCGGATAGACGTGTCCTTGAAAAGTTCCCCAGATCACAACATCGACCTTCGCTTATTACACCACCAAGGTTTGCTATGGCAGTGCCAAGCATGCCTGTTAAGCGATGGAACTTCCGCAAGGCGAAATGAAGTCATTACATTGCTTTGACGAATAAATTCGCAAAGACTTTGTTGCTGCCTGATTCACTTGATGTGGATGCGGCTTACCAGGACTTCTGTAACACCATTAAGAAAGCAGCCAAAAAGATTATCCCACGCGGGTATCGAAATAACTATATTCCGTGTTAAGATGCAGAGTGTGAATCCCTCTATAAAACCTTTCTGCAGTCTCCTCAGGGAGACGACTCGAGCTTGACTGCTACAGCTCTGCTTGCCAAGCTTGACAGAAAGCGGAGGGATCGATGGTCTGAAGCAGTTCGGAGCATTGACTTCTCACACTCTAGTCAAAAAGCGTGGAGTATTTTAAACAACCTTACTGGTAGGTCACGACACTCTCCTCGTCACTGTCCCGTTTCAGCCGATGCTATTGCATCTCAGCTGGTTAGAAATGGGAAATACGAGGCTGTTGATTGCAAGTCATCTCGACTTGTCTGACAATTTTTCACCAAGAGAATTTGCTGCTGCCCTCCAACATTTAAAACCAGGTAAAGCTCCGGGTCCCAATTCCATCTGCTCAGAGCTTATACTCCATGCCGGAGTTGCTTTGAAGTCCTGGTTACGTGACTTCCTTTCTTCCTGTTTGCGCCGACTCAAAATTCCCAAGATCTGGAGAAGAGCGCTTGTGGTCGCGATCCCAAATTAGCAAAGCCCGTGGGGGACCCAAAGAGTTATCGACCAATATCTCTGCTCTGTGTCCCCTACAAGATCCTCCAGAGGCTTATCTATGCCTGCATTGAACCATTAGTCGATCTACTGCTCCCTAAAGAGCAGGCTGGGTTTTGACGCGGGAATTCAACTGTAGATCAAGTTGTTCTGCTAACTCAGAACATCGAGGATTCTTTTGAGGCTAAAAACAAGGCCGGTGCCGTATTTGTCAATCTGACAGCTGCTTATGACACTCTCTGGCACCGTGGCCTTATCTGCAACCTGCTGAGACTTCTTCCGGATAAGCACATGGTCAAAATGATCATGGAGCTTGTCCGAAATCGAAGTTTCACCCTTACCACCGGTGACAGCAAGCAAAGCAGGCTACGCCGTCTTAAAAACGGCGTTCCTCAGGGATCGGTCTTGGCTCCCCTCTTATTTAACATCTATACGTACTATCTTCCTTCCATGATTTCCAGAAAGTTTGCTTATGGTGATGATCTAGCATTGTTGCACTCTTCTGGAAACTGGAAGGACTTGGAGGGGACTTTAAGCCAAGACATGTTCACACTTTCAACGTATCTCTATACTTGGAGGTTAAAGCTCAGTCACACTAAGACGGTGACGCCAGCCTTTTACTTAAATAACCGAGAGGCCAAACGTGAGCTAAAGGTCTACAACAACGATAGACTTTTACCGTTCTGTCCAACCTCTACTTTCCTTGGGGTAAAATTGGACAGATCGCTCACGTTTCGTCACCATTTAGTGGCATTGCGCAAAAAACTATCTTTGCGCGTCACACTGTTGAGGCGACTCGTGGGCTCGGGATGGGGTGTTGGTGCTACAACACTACGCATAGCGACCTTATCTCTAGTCTACTCAACAGCTGAGTACTGTGCGCCAGTCTGGTGTCGCAGTGCTCACACTCGCCTCATCGACAGTGTCTTGAACGACGCCATGCGCATAGTTACTGGATGCCTGCGTCCCACTCCAACAAACCACCTACCTGTACTCTCAGGTATCCAGCCAGCTGAGCTTCGCCGAATGGGAGCGACACTCTCCTTGGCTTACCGTGGATCTCTGGGCCCCGATCATATCTTGTATGGTCTCTTAAGCGGATCCTCAGATACTCGTTAAGTGAGACTAAGATCCAGACGCCCGTTTGTGCCAGGTGCGCGGAATCCTTTGGACAACCTTGCCAGTCTTGGAATCCGCGCTTTTGAGTGGACAAATTACAAATGGAATACGGAGTACTGTGAAAATGCTTCCAGGTACCGTGCTTTTGTGTTCGGGCCCGGTGCCAGGCCTGTTGGGATGGGCTTACCCTGAGCAGCTTGGGTTAAGCTCAACCGCCTGCGGACTGATGTTGGGCGATTCCATTCGTCCATGCACAAATGCGGTCTCGCTCCTTCACCAAATTGCGAGTGTGGCGCCTCTGAGCAAACCGCAGACCATGTACTAACAGCGTCCTATACATCGGGCACCACACGGAGCACGAGGTCCGACGGTTTTGGATGACGAAACTCGATGCTGGCTTAATAACACCACTCCCAACATCTGATTCAGGCAGTGCAGCAGTCTAAAGTAGCAAGGATAAACCCTCGGACCCAGTCTTGCTTGTGTCTGACCTGGAGTGGATGCCCTTCAAACGATGACGACGACAACGAGCAATATGCTGCTGATCTGAGCAACGTTAAACATTTAGGCGGGAAAATAATTACAATTGAAGATTATTCGGTTTTAATTTGAATTACCAAAAAATTGTTGATTCATTTAATATTTTTTTTTGTTAATTATAGCTATAACAAGACAAATGACGTTAAATATTTTGGCTTATAAGCGTTCATGTTGTAATTTAAGATAATTCATTTAAAGTTATAAACGTAGCTAAATTTCTTCAAAAAAATAATTATCCATTGCAAATAGAAATCTCAACTCAACGCTATTTTTGTGTAAAAAGATAAATAATATTAATCTAAAAGATGATAAACATATAAACATAATATATCATTAATATTTAGATTTTTTTAAAACCATTTCTTATAGCCTAAGTGTCGTAGCAGTGTTTTTTAATTTATATTACCATTTATTTTATTATTGATGTTAGTTGCTTTGCAATCGGCCTATGGTAATTGCTTAGTGTTTCTGATAAAGTCATTATATTTTTTCTTCGAACTTAGACCATTTAATTTTGATTAGGATTGTAGTAGCAGGGTGTTTCAAAAGTAACATACCGAAAGTATATCTCATATTAATGAATAGAATACCAGCTATATAGATTCGATAATATTTACGTATTCACCAAAGATAACATGACAGAGAACCAAAATGCGGAATATATACGTTATTAATAACTGAAGGACCGCCACTACGAGGTCAATCCTGCACGCTACCAGTTTGCTCAAATTTCTTCATTAATGCAACAACACAATGTCAATCAGGAAGTTGTTCCTCTCCAAACTTTTTTTGAAAATATTCTGAACTTCTTTAAAATATTTTCCCCCATGACTGTACACTTCCTTAACCAAAAAAATTTGCTCTTCTGAAGACAAAGACATTCTATATGGCCATGAAAACTGGACTTAAGATCATTAATTTTCCCTCCACTTTTATACTATAAGTGCCAAGTATTTATGTTGCCATGGTGTACTGTTATGACATCATAAAGTGACAATCCACCACATTTGAAATAAAAACTCTTTTTGTAATTATAAAGATATATTTTGCGGCAATAAATGTAAGCATTATTCCCTGTAGATATACAATTATTGTCATAATGTATTTCAGTAATATAGTGGTATGTTACTTTTGAAACACCCTGTATTTGGTTGAAATCCCATTGTGTTTTCTTTATATTGATGTATTGTAGCACTTTGTGAACTAATTAAAAAAGCATTGATTTGGTAAGGATTGCGAAATCCGTCAACGTCATGTTACAAGCAATAATAAATAATTGTCCTTAGTCATAAGGTAGTTGAAGTAATGATTTTCGGTTTGTTCTTTATGATAGTGCACTATATAAGCATTTGCTTTTGTTTGAATAATAAGGGAGCATTAAAACTTAGTCAGACCAAGTCGTTCGAAAAGGCTGCTGTAGGCTTATGCTGTTTTGTTCAGGGCATTCTGGTGGAATTGCCCGGTGAAGTTGTTTGCTGTTAGAGTAGAGAGCTCAAGTCGTTCGGAGACTGCTCTTCCTTCTTATATTGTTGAGAGTGCTCTGCGTTGATCGATTTCCCAGTAAAGTAGCAATATATAGGGGAATGATCAAACACAGGTTTTCTCAAGTTTTTTGCGACTCTAGCTGGTACAAAATCGTCATTCTCAGAATAATACGTATAAATGTGATCAATCAAAGTGTTGGTTTGATGATTAATTGGTTATAACTGAACTTTTTCAAACGATTTCTATACGTTTTATTTTTTGATTTCTCCAAATGTATGTTAAAATAACTCAAAACATAAAATTACCTTCTTTTCTTATTTTTTGTGTTATCACAGTAAAGTCCGTTAAAAATTGAAGGGCACTTTTTTGATTTTTTGACTTGGGACAATTCTTCGACGTCGCCATTATGTCTGTAAACAACTCCAACAACTATCTATTTGCTCGATCATCGGTCAGTTCAACTCATTGATGAACAGAATTTGTGATAATGATTTCTGATAAATCTTTTCGCTCTTTGCATTGTTGAGAAGAGTTGACGTACATTCCTACACCACTACTTTTATTTAAATATTGAGACAAAAAGAACTGAGTATAGTTAATTTTTGATATGTTTAAATCAGGAGCATCTACACTGCCGTGTGTTTCTGAAATACAAATCACATCTGGTCCATAACCGTTTTTGAAAAAATGTTTTTCAAGTTTCCAACGATTTTTTTTAAACCATTGAAATTAACGTGAACAACAAAGAGCAATTTGGATTTTGGATTTTTTTGCATTTCTTGGATGATAAAATTTTCGTTTTTCTGCTGATTTGTTTCTGCCATTTTTTGTTTGTTTTTTAATTGATAATGATAGTAGGTTGACAATAATATATTATATAAATAGTCGTATCAAACAAAACAAACAAAGAAAAAATAATAAACTAAGCAGAATTTTAACTTGTAAGCTGAATAAAAAGTTGAATGCGACATTTAAATTTGCACTTGCAAATTGTTAATTCGACTTTGCACACCCAATTAAATCGATAGAACCTTAAAAATTGTGATATATTAAAGGTGTGCTAATTGAAAATTTTATAAGATGGTTCTACTCTGAATTAAAATGTAAAAGACTGAAAAATATTTTTAGGTTTTATACTTATTTTTTTATGCAACAACGTATGTATATATATACTGTTAGTATTGTTGTAACTTGGGACACGTTTCGTCAATCTAAATCTCGATTGTCGTTTGCAGCCGCTAATCTAATTTCGTCAAAGCAATTTTAAGATTTGCATAACAGCCACGCCGGGATCAAACTCTAGCAAAGATTATAATTAACCCTTTTTTCATGTTTACATTTATTTTGTCATATCTACTTTTTGTTTGTTTATATTGTGGTAGCTTCAAATTAACTTTTTTGTTCATTTATTTTTCTCGATAAATAGAAAAAATACAATAAAACTAAAGTAAAAATATTTAATGAAACTTCGGAATAAACAATTAAATAACCTTCCCAACCTTTACCATGAAAGCTAAATTTTAAGCCAAGATTTTGAAACAATGACAACTTGCTTGTTTCAGTTAAATTTTGGTTTGCAATAAAGAAGATATTGATAAGCTGTTCAACAGGTTTTCAAACAACAAGATCTACTGTAAACATGAATTAATTTTAAAATAAAAATAAAAAGGTTTTTTTAGCGTAATTTCGCAACTATTTCTCATACAATAATTCACGCCATTTGTGACGTACAAATAAAACAAGTTAAAGCAAGAATGTTTTGGTTCATTTTTTAAAAATTTAAGGTGGGGCTCATTTTATCAACTAAATAATTAACGTAATATAATACAATATTTTGAATACGATGTCGAAGATGTATTATGAATTTAAAAAATTTTTTAAACTTTTTTGGTTTTATTTGCTCAGCTAAGTTCGCATTTCATTTATCTAGAAAATAACATTAATCTCTCAAGAAAATATTGCAAGCTGTAGTGACCACCTCAAATAAAGACAAAAAAAATTTTTACTTGAAATACGAGGTAATATTGCTACAATAGAAAACGTTTGCGTGTAATATTTTTTACGTTTTAAAATGAGACGCAATCAGACAAAATAAATAAATAATATATACATTATAGATTTAAAAACAAGCATTTTAAAGAATATTTTTTTTTTTTTAGATCAAAAAGCTAAAATCATTATTGCGCTAAAATTTGAAAGGTAATGTTATTTCTATTTCTACTGAAACAATAAAACGTTTTAGATAAATAGCCTAGTTCAAAGTGTAAATGACTGAAAATCAATGTTTTTAATTCTTTAGAAATGATTTTAATGAAATTTGGAACTGCTTGTCAAGACATTTGAACACCAAAAAATTGGAATAAGTGCAAGAGCGTATACTCCATGTTTGTAAGTATTTCCAAGCTTTATTGAAACAGCGTTAAAAATATTATTAAAATGCTATTTTCAAGCAGACTTTACAGTGAAAAACTAGAAATAACGGCTATTGGAAAACCTAAACTAAAATTGAATGTGCAACAAATTATAAAACCAAGAAAAGAGAAAAATTTTGTTGCAGCTTTCTCTGACTCGATATACTTTTAGTAAAAAACACAAAAAAAGCGATCTAAAATATTTTATAGTATAACAAACAACCTGTCAATAAAAGACAAGATATTTATCGCTTTTAAAACCTAAATTTTTTATTAACTGTGGCATGTTAAATGCACAGTATAAAATAATAAAATCAAGTTACCGAATCGATTTCTTTTCGATAACGATAGCTTGGAAAATGAGCTTTTGGTCTATATACATACCGATCAGATAAATTTGCTGCTAACTACGTTTTTAAAACTAATATAAACTAACAACATTTTTTAAAAATAAGAATTTAAATAAGAATTTCAAACCTAGATTTCGAGAAGTAGATAAATTTTCTCAATTGATTATTGTCATATCAATATGTATTTCAATATCAATTCAATATCAATATGTAATATATATATATGTATTTCTAAGCAAGCACCATGAGGTTGGCCCCTGTCTGCACCTTAACTTTAGAACAAAAGTAGAGATTATAGATTGCCACCATTTTGGGAAAAAAATAAAGGTTTTGGATATTACTTGATGGTGAAAACCTTAAGATCACTTTATTTTGGGCCAAAAAATTTGGCAGACTAAAAAAGTTTCCTATTTTTCTCGCACACGCTCCCCCTTTTGAAAGATGTGTTCATTTTGCAAATTTATTTCAATTTGGTAGGAGCAAATAAGCACTTATTTTATTTTGATAAATTTTAGTCACCAGTAAAACTGATGCTAAGAGTTGAAGTCCAAATGTTTTTGCTTCTAAACACATGTATGTAAAATGTAAAGACTTTTTTGCTTTCAATTTAATTAAAAAATTTTTTTCCAAAACAAATGGGCCATGATAATTGTTTTCCGACTTTTCCATTCGCGATGTTAAAAAAGTTGAAACACACCCTAATCCTACACTTTCATTGTTCGCTATATTATAAATTTTTTAAGGCTACTTTTAACCATAGCCGTAGCAGAACAAAACATATTGGGAGACGAAACACTTTTGCCCACTTTTTTTACATTGCCTAATCACAATTTTGTACCATTTCATTGATATGTCCAAATATCACTGTCACACTTCATTTGCGATATAATCATAACTTCACAAATTTGTAGTTAAATTTCTGTTTTTTTCAATGATTTAAATTTTATTTTGACTTAATATTTTCATGGCCAAGTTGTAATTGCAGTCGGTAAAACCCAACTCAATTTAATTTATTTGAATTATTTGCAAGCTGTTTTATCATTATTTTATTTGTTCATTTTATCAATTGTAATTGTACGCACGTGTCAATTAGATTAAGGGCACATGACCTGTAGGGCTTGTCGATTGTTTTGGTATTACTGTTTCTCTATTGTTTTGTTATCGTTTTTCTCGATTGTTTTGGTATCACTGATCAGACTTCTAATTATTTAATTCATTCACGTCCCAATTTTCTGATTGGCTGTTTTCGTTAAGTGCGAACAATGACCGAAGATAAACTCTTTGCTAATCCTTAATTTTGACCTTCACGTAAATTCAACAGTGTTCGGGAAAATTTGCCATCACGTGACGTGATCTTATATAAACGTGAAAGTTTTGTTTGCATAATGTTCCAATTGGAAATCCAGTTAAAATTTCAGTTTAGATTCCAGATTCCAGTTAGTGATTGCAGTTGTTGCATCGTAGTTAAGTCGTTCGTGTTTTTGGAGATTAATTCTATAGAGAGATAGAATTATTTTGTCTAGCTGAAGAATTATTAAGTCGGGGCGCTGAAATCGTTTTGAAAAGTTTAATGAAGCGTGGGAGCCAAGTTTTCGTAAATCATTTCAGTTTTGTAAATTTTGTAGATACTGTATATTCTTTATAAATAGTTAGAGACAGTGGCCTCTGTCTGTCTGCGAAGAAAAGTTTTCTAAAGAATCAATTCGAACTCAGCCGGAATTAACTGAATTAAAAACTTTATGTCTCGCGGAAAACTACTGTATTTCTTGAGCCAGAATAAATAAAAAAAGACATAGCTTTACTTGAGCGAAGATATTTGGGTTACCTAGTTCAACTGGTCCTTTTGAATTCCCAAGTACAGTTTGACACAATAATTAAGATGCAATGAAAAGATTTCTTTTTTTGCTCTTCACTTATTTTTTAAATTAAAAACAAAATATTCATGGAGTTTTCGAGACCAAATGAAATACTTCAACTAAATTCTTAAAAGGTTTTTGCCATTGATCTGGATCGTTTAGAATTAAATAATTTTCTCCTGCCCAAAGAACGCTTAGTCGGTGTCTGAAAACTCTAATTTTTTTTAATTTTTTGCTTTTTTAAAAGGTAGTTGCCCCATGGTCCCGAGCTTCGTACGGATACGTTTTTAACTGTATTTAAATTATTGTAAAGTTACAGCTCAATGTTTTAAATTTTTAATCGTCTTAATTTCTACCTATAATCATAATAATTGTTGTATCTAACTTGTTGTTAGTAGCTAGGATTTGACTTGTCGAATTTATATCAAACATTGTTGATTGACATACACACGTGTTAGGCCTGTGGAACAAAAATAAAATTTTTTTTATTTTGGTTTGAATTTATCACGATAATATATATTTTAGTTTAAATCCACACCTTAGAAAAAAGCTCACCGTCCATCACTGATAAAGTGTCTTTCAAAAAGATCAAGCACATGACGAGAAAAAATTTTTTGTTAAACGTTTCTAAACTAAATTGCTGACATAATCACTAATAATCAAAAAGTGTTCAAATATTATAACACATAGATCTAAAGAATAGTTACAATTTTAACAGTAGCACAAAAAACATTTTCTACTCAATATTTATTGAACCAATTTAAACCCAATCTAAGAATTACACTAACTGTACATAAAATACCCGAACTAATACCAGGAATTTTTGGTGTTTTCAAATAGTGCTTCAGATACCATGAAAAAAGTTTGGAAAAAGTTAAAAAATAATTTTAAACTTAACTAAATTATGTAGTTTTTATATGGCTCTCAATTCTTTCTTTTCTGTGGGTCACAGGTGCAAATGGCTCATTGTATGATAAAGGTTGCCGACTCCTGCCTTAGACCATAATAAATACGCTATTTTTTACAAAAAATCCTGAAATTTATTGACTTTTTTTTTGTTTTGAAGTAATAGCCATTCTACTTTAAATTATTTAGAATTATGTTAATAAAAAAATTAATAATACTAATGAAAGCAAAAAAAAAACAAAAAAAACTTCAAAATTAATTTATTCAAACAAAAGAACAACCATTGATGAAAAAAGATGACGGACTCATATCAGACGTTTTTCGGTTTATAAAGTTTTTGATTAATAAAGCTGAAATGTATCTTTGTTTCATGTTTGTTTGGCAACACTTTCAAACTTTAAAATTGATTTAGGTTTGCAAATAACAATATTTTTTCATACAGAACATGAACTAGCATGATCCTTGAATGCAGATATGATATTTGAATTACAGTTCTTATGTTTTTTTATTATCGTTGTCAAATCACATCATACAAAGGTGTAACCTATAGTAATATGACTGTTGACAGCAAAAAAATAAATTAATTAAAAATTTTAGGTGAAAATATGAACTAGTTTTACCCTTTACATAAACATTTACGAATACAATTATGTCAACGTTAAGTTCTGTAATAATAAAAAAAATCTATTTTGTGATTTGTGCGAAGATTCACCAACATAGCGATACAAACTGGGGAGCAATTTTGTCGTGTACAGAAAACAAACTACTTGAAGTTAAGATCTTTTTTTTGAGATCGCTATTTTTTGGGACGAAAATCGAGAAATCGGAGACAGATTTAAGGTGAAAACCTTTGTTTAGTCTTTGCTTGTTTTTTGGGATGAAAATGAAAGAATTGGACACAGTTTTAAAGTGATAACCCCGTTTGTTTTTGGTCTTCATTCTAAATTTGGAACAAATTTTATTCTCATATCTGTGAAGTGGAGTGAAATAAAATGGAATCAAATTTTTAACGGTCTTTATATTGATCAACATTAAAATTCATGACATTCATATTGATTAAAACATGGAAAAATATTATATGCACAAAAAATGAATAAATATATATTAATTTATTTTTTGTGTTTACGTATATAGTATTTTTCCATGTTGTAATAACGTACTTCTATTTAAAAATATATTACGAAATAATATGTTACTAAGTGAAAAAAAAATTTTTTAAATTTTACATTTTTACTAAAATTTTTTGGAAAACGAAACTGATTGCAAAAAAGCAAATTTAATTGCAAAAACAGCAAAATTGATTGCAAAAACAACGAATTACATCGAAAAACCCTATAAATAAACTCTAAACATTTTTGATTTTAAAAATTGAAAATCAATCTTTTCTATTTATCTGAAGCTGTATTGGTACCGGCGATAAAATTTATAAAAGCGATAAAAGGCGATAAAAACAGCAATAAAAATATCGCAAGAATATTTAACTATTGATGATCGTTATAGTAGCGCTTTGGGAAATCTCGGGGTTTCTTAAAACACTTATTAAGTTTTGAATGTTTCCAATTGGGTCTTATTAAATGTAATAAATAGAAATTTCGCTTTAGCTCAAGGGTTTCCTCTTACCAAAAAGTTGAAAAGCACTGCATTAGAATGAGAAGGACGTCGATTCGTGCTGATTTATATAGAAAAAAGAAAAAAGAAAAAAAGACAAATCGTTCTAATAGCTGTTACTTTTTTCTAAGACGTTTTTTGTTACAAAATTAGTTTTTCCGGCATGTAGCACTCATCCCAGCTGTGAAATTTATTTAGCTGTAGCTGGATCGAAGCTCATGACAGTTGACTTTGAGCTACTTAAAACGGCTAATAAGGATCATCCAAGTTCTTTATAACAAAGGTTTTTTCAAAATTGCTAGAATCAGTTGCTAGTTTATGAAATTGTTCAAATAGATCGTTGAAAACTAATAAAAGTATTCATTTGCAATCGATGGCTGAAACAAAATTAACAACATTGAAAGATATTTGAAAGCCAAAATAACCTTTTACTTTTCACTTCAAATTGATGTTTAAAAAAGGGATTTGATTGGATAAGTTAACCAATCGATATCTAAAAATATTACTTGAGCCAGTTGTCTCCACTCTCTAATTGTTCGATAAGGTCCGATATTAGATTCAGACGATTGGGTTTTGTGCTTTTTAAGACTTTTTGCGTTTATTTCTAAATAAGGTTAAGCAGTACACCGGATAGTGATTTACTTTTATCATATTATTATCATATTACTAAATGCAAAAAAATTGATTTTAAACGTGTATGTTATAGCTGAATGGAAAAAAAGTTTTATTTATTTTATTGTTTAATAGAAAAAGAAAACAAACAAACAGACAAAATTAACTGAGGTTCACGATAAATTGTCCTAAACTGGCATTCACTGAGCAATAGTTTCAAAAGTGTTTAAATTTACCTCGCAAATTTTTTTAATAATTCGTGGATTATATGCGATTTCTGTAAACAAATAAAATTATCCAAAGCTGTGTTTTTCAACCTGTTTTTGACCGATGTGATCGCATTTCTGTTGCGCGCATATAAATTTATAATTCATAATCTTTACACTTTAAAAATTTTTCCAACATTTTTCTATAGCAAACAATCAAAATACTGGTTACTGTTGAATTTTAAGCCTTTTTAGGTTTTAGGAAGTATTTTTCATTGTCGTCGTTTGAAAGGGCATCCATTTTGAGTCAGTCATAAACCGGACTGAAGCCGAGGGTATTCCTTTTACAATCCCAGGCTGCTGTACTGCCCCGACCAGATGCTGGGAATGATGGTATTGAGCCAGCATCGGGTTTCGTTATCCAAAACCGACAGACCTCGTGCTTTAAGTGGCGTTCAATGTATGAGCCACGCGAATAGAACATGGTCTGTGGTTTGTCCAGGGGCGCCCAATCAAAATTCGGTGAGAAAGCGAGACCCCATTTGTGCATGGACGTATCGTCCAACATCATTCCGCAGGCGATTTAGCTTAACTCAGTCTGTTCGCGATAAGTTCAATCCACTTTTAAAAAATAAAACAACCTTTTTTGAAAACCCAAGATTCCTCTACATTTCCTTAGAAGTTTACGCTAGAATGAACAGTAAAACTTTAGTATTTGAACAATAAATTTATTTATAATATACATTCAATTTTAGAATTCATTTTAGTGTAACCTCCTAAAGAAAGTTTGACAAAATTATTCGGGTTTTGTAATGAGCTT
This sequence comes from Diplosoma virens, assembly GCA_963680785.1. Classification (NCBI taxonomy): domain Eukaryota; kingdom Metazoa; phylum Chordata; class Ascidiacea; order Aplousobranchia; family Didemnidae; genus Diplosoma; species Diplosoma virens. Next base: position 66,094,213 of record OY796880.1, on the reverse strand, counting down.
TTTTAATCTTTTTTTAGTTAAACAAAGAGATTTGTACAAAACTCTTAATTTTTATAATTATTATAATAGCGTTGTTTATAATTAAATTTGTTTAAAGTGTAAATGGTTAAATATCAATGTTTTTTAACTCTTGCTCTAAAATCCTTTCCCGTTCAATATTTGTTTAATTGTTTCAAATTCTATTTTACGATTATATTTACTGTAGATAAAAAAGCAGAACTAATACTAAGCGATTTTCGTTGCTCTAAATGGAGTTCCAGATACTATAACATTTTTTTCGAAACTAAGAAAGATAATTTTAAAGTTAACTTAACTATGTAGGGTAGTTTTGTATGTTACAAGGTTTGCAATACCTACAAATAAAGCAAAAATACGCTTCGAATAAAGTCATATTATTTTTGTTTTAAATAAATAAAATAATAGGAATGAATTTTGAGTTGTTTTTCTTTAGTTTTTGCTTGAGTAAACATTTTATTAGCAATATGTTTTTCGCTATTATTTCGAAACGTAAAATTTTACTTGTTATGTTATTGTTCACTAAAGGGATTTTCTTAAATTTAGGTGGAATTTTCGTTTTACTTTTTTAGCATGTTGATATTGTCAAGAAATGGCATGACTTATAAGTTTAATTGTAAACATGCATATTGTATATCAAGTTGTGATAATGAAACTTTTTTGAAATATCAAACGGCCATTTATATATTTAGCGTAAAATGTTAGGGTATCATTAATGCAACGTTGGCGGAAAACCATAACAAAATAGCGATCTGTTTCATGGCGTCGGAAATGCTCTGAAATAAAAGCGACTCGACAAAACTAAAAAAATGTAGAACAATTTCTGGATAAAACTACCGGAATTTGCTTATTATTAGAAAATTGCGACCATAAATATTTTCTGGGACAATATTATTTTAAAATTTTTTTTTTTTAATAAATAAAAAGCAGTTCAAAATGACAATAAAGGTTGTGGTATGAAATAAATAAACAAAGTTTTGTAACAAAATAAAACAATTATAAAGTTTTTACAAAAGATTCAAAATTTTACTGCGTTTGATTTCGTTTTTTGAATCATACATTGATGTTTATATTGCATATGCTCGAAGACTATGGTAGTAAAGCAATCCATTGAATCCACGTCTTTGCTAAAGTTTGGTATTAGTCATTTTTAATTTCCCAAAGCTCTTTAACTCAAAAGTTACGATCCTGTTATTAAAAAGCGGCCAGGATAGTAACAATCGCAGACTAATTTATGTATGTTACAACAAACATCACAATTGCTTTCATCACTGATGTCACTTCACATGAAGAAGTTGAACCAGAAGATCGAACAACAAAACTTGATTGGTTGATTCCAACCATTGTCAATCTTGTGTTGATTGTCATTACAACATTAATTCTTGTGTCATTGGTGCATTATGGATTAACCAGCGGGAAGTGGCGTGGTCAATCAACCAGCCAAGTTGACAAATTGAACGCTGGAGTGGTTTACTCGTTTCTGATCGTGTGTGCAGTCATGTGCATAGGCTGCTACATCTCTAATCAGATTTATATGAACGTCGGTTTTGATTACAACAATGATAGTCTCTGCGAAGCAGCGGGAGATGCTGCGTTTGCATTTTACGTGTTAGTCATAATGTCAGTATTCTTGTTTCTGTGGTTTCGGCAGAAAGCATTTTACACCAACAACATGTTAGCATTCAAAATGACCAAATTCATCCGAGCATTGAGCTACTCTAGCATCTTCCTTATAACTGTGTCCGCTTTACCCTATGTTTTGTACACTACAGCTGGAAATGCTTTGGAAACAAGTTCTGCTGGACGTGCTCACAAAATTGACAGCAATTTAAAAGAATACGTTTGGATCTATGCTGCTTTTTTAATCGTTTTATCGCAGCTTTTACTTCTTTGTTTGTTTATTTATCCCGTGCTGCAAATAGGAAGAGATTCCAAACCTTCGATTATCCAAAAACGTTCCAGCTCAATAAATAGTTTTGCTACCACGTCTTTTGATAAAAAGAAAAATATCACTTCGTGCAGTGAGCTATCCAGAAACGATTCAAGATCTTCTGCTTCTTTACATCGGGTGTCCTCATCCGTTGTACGTCCGCCCGGTGACAAAATTAAACTGATCATACGAACGACGCTCTTCTTTGCTGTGTCTTCGACACTGCTCGACGTCATTGTTTCGATAATGTCGTACTTTGTGTTTCCTAATAAAAGCAACAGACGATATCCGAACATGTTAGTTGACATGGCGGTGTTTTGTAACTTGTTGTTTCTGGTTTTGTCATTTTCTACATACAAACGCATGCTGACGTCTTGCATTACAAGTTCTTAACAAAACCAATGAGTCAGAATTTAACTTTTTGTTTTTTCAAATATTGCTTATATTTCGTGTGCAATTTAAACTTTATGAAAAAAATTTTTTTCATTTAATATTGAAAACGAATTTATTTGTTTATAACGATGAATATTAAATGTAAAATCGATAATGTTTTATTCTTCAAATTAAAATAATACTTAACAGTTAGTAATGAAAGAAAAGCTTTGTTTATATTTCTATAAAAACTTTAATTTTTTTCTTTTTCTAAACTATGAGTATTTTAAGTTGTACTAGTAGTTGATACCGATAGATAGGACATCATATTGCAATAATTTTTATTCTTTTTTTCTTGGAATACAGTAATAAGGTGGTGAGAGTGTTTTTTTATTACCTTAAATAACTTGTATAAAAGTAAAAAACTCGCAAGGATTTTTATGATTGATAAATTGTGTTAATGATGCAGGACTTAAAAGACCTATTTATGTTAAAGAAAGCATAAAGTCTCGTTTTCACTACGAGCGTGGAATGGAGCATTCTTTCTTTGATTAATCTCTTCGCGCTTAACATCTAAGCGAGCGCCAAGCGAACAAAAAAATCAATAAAACAAAGAAAAAATTCTTTATTCCACGCTCGCAACGTCCCTGAAGCCGCTAGCACACAGTTATGGCTGTTTGATACTTTTGTTTTATACTTTTACTACTTGCACCGTTTTGCTAAAATTGGCCAGAAAATAATCCATTGCTAACTACAAAAATGACGTAACAATAAAAATATCAATTGAGAAACTATTTGCGTTTTGAAACAACCAGGAAGCCTTTCACAGCTGGGGTCACTTTTAATTATTGAAAAAGATTAATCAAAATAAAATAGCTTACAAATTCAAATAGCTCAGTGAAAAGTGCACGGCCCCTGTTTGAAAGCAGTGGTCTAAATCGACTTTTACTAATGTTAGTACCGGTGATTTAATTAATTTTTACTGTACTCTTTTACAAAATTTAGTTAATAATTTTATTTTGTCTAAAGGGTGCTATACAAGAATTTGTTGGTAGCGCCCTGCTAGATACGGTTACCATGTTTCCAAAACAGAGAAACGGTATTCTCGTTAAAAGCGCTCGAAATCAAGTAAAAACCAAAAAAAGTCAACTTTATAACGATAAACTAAAGTAGAAGCAAACTTCGAATTTATCGCCTGGAAATCAAAGTAAATAAAAAATACTATTGCTAGAACGATCAACTAACGCCCCTGTTTGAAAAATTTTTCGAGCAACAATTTTGTCGAAGATTAGAAGATGATAGCAAAAGCAAATTGAAAATTAATAAACCTTGGACAAATAGTTGACCGGGCCGTGCGCCGAGGCAAGGGCTCAAAATCGGGACGTAAGTAAGCCTTCAGATAGAATCATGTTAGAGCTACAGACAAGCTAATTTTATTACTGTGTGTGATTATTGTGCTGCTGTTCCTGCACAAACATTACACTTTTGCTTTGTACTTAGTATTTTGGGAAGACTATGGCTATTTCTTATTTTACTGACTGCAATTATTAATAAATTAATTTAGGAATATTACGTGTCATGTTTTTTCTGATCGTATGTACAGCGTGTCCATAAAATACTAGTATTATTGCAAACATTTATTTGCAAAAAATATTTTGCATAGCTTCAAGTTTACATTCGTAGCACTTCATCAAATACATTTGACATGTGCGCTTCTAGTTGCCCTCACAATATCAGGACGATATTCGAAGCAATTCCATAACACTAACATTCTCCTGAAAGTTTTTGACCCATCTCATTGCGCAGAATTTAGAAAAAAGATTTTTCCTATTTCTGCCAAAACTGTGGCTGAAGGGTAATTAATGACTTAGTTTCAGCATACCAACACAAACATTTGGCCTTCTCTTTTGGTGTCGTCATTGTCTTTTAAATCAATTTAATTCAAATCTTAAATAATGTTGAATTAAAATTAATGTTAATACAGACTTACGAAGTTAAATTTTGCAAAATAACTCAAAACTCTGTAGAAAATTTGATAAATAACCACAAGCTCTATGTTATATGGTTTTTGAGCGATAAATATTTATAATAGTACTGAGAATTTATGATTACCCTACATTACAGTGTTTTTAAAGTAAAGAAATGCTATAGGTTCCAACTGCCAAGAAGCCAAAACTTTAAGACATTACAATAATTATTTATTATGTTTGATTTATATCTGATGACCAAACCAGATCCATTCGACATTCTTTTAAAAAATATGGTCAATGTGCTAAAAAAAAGTTGATAACCACTGCTTACACAAAAAAATAATAATTTGCATAAAGGTTAAACTTAGGTCAGGCTAAAATTGTGCCAATTAATCTAATTCAATCATTCAACCTAATGTGATGATTCACAACAAAATTACTAAATGGCACAATAAGTTAAACTCAGTCCTTCCGATCGCACGACAAAAGTTCATTTTTGTGATTCCCGAAGTTACCTTTAAAGAAATGGAACGACTTTCTCTCTAAAGACGTCAATAAAACTTGGGCTTCGATGCAATGACAAGTTTGACTGCGCTTTCATGAAGTTGCAATTTGGAAGCGTCTTTTCTGATCAACGTAAACAAGCATTTTTTCTTAACTGCGTTTTTTTTTTTTGTTTTTGTTTAATTCTCTAGAAAGCGTTTAAATTTAAATCGAGAATTCAGAAGCAGCTTGCACGAGTTAGATCGTTTAATAAATGAATTATTCGGATTTCATTAGCGATAAGATTTTTTTGGTGCTTCAGTGTTTATTACTTAATTCTACTTGAATTAGAAGGTCAATTTTACCTCAACAAACCTTACCTCAATTAATGGTTGATGTAACATCCTGTAATTAAAAGATATCTATTGATGCCAAATAATGAATTACCAAGGTAAATGTGTATGTTAAGTTCAATAATTTCAGGTGAAATAAGGTCAGGACATTCTTAGTTTATTTAAATGTAAATAAAGTAAATAGGTTTGTAATTTTAAAATTGTAATAATTGTTTAGTAATGACAATCACAAGATGCAAGTTTAAGTTTTCGATTGAAACGCCTAATTTAAACTTTACAAGTAAAATCCCTATACCAAGTATACCTCTACATGTAACGATTGTACAACAGTTGAAATATTTTAAATAAAACACTTTTCAAACATTTTTCAAGTATGTATGAACTTAATATATCCGGCAATTTCTTGTATAAAATCTATTAAATAGGAGTTTTGGAAAATTTACAAACTGAAAACAAAGATCGTAGGATAGAAAAAAATTTTGAAAATCATTACTTGAAAAATAAAACATGATTGTCGTAAGAAATACTACAGTTTTAAGAAAATTTTAACCTTTTCTTTAAAAAATCTAACAGCACCACCAATAAAATAAATTTTGAACTGCTTATTATTGTATCTTCTCATTAGTTTTATTTTGTACAATAAAGCTTAAATGGATCACTGCCCCCAGAGTACCTTGGAGGTAAGATTCTTTAAAAGAGCTTTTTTGCTTAGGGTTACAGATTTTAATGGGAAAAGGTTCATAAGAATATTTTAATGGAGAGAAAGGACTTTTTTAAAAAGAATATTTGAATAGAAGATTCTTTGCTAGATAGTTTTGGAAAGAATTTTTGGGTGCAAAAAGATGGAAACTACAGTAATATAGCAACATTTAAATGTTATTGCACTCCCTTATCATAATTGCAGTATTCCACTTGGTAATTAATTTCTCATAAAGGAGTTAATATTTTATCTTAATTCGATTTTATTAATTATTTTTTATACTTTTTACTTATTACCGCCATCTGGTGGATACTTTTTAAAAGGAAATTTAAAATAAATAATTTGTAATTGGTTGAATTCTAATAATCTATTTCTATAATTAATTAAGATTTTTTTCATTGTTGATCAGTTAATAATGCTTCACGGCTGTCGCATTAAACAAACAAAAACTATCAAATTTATTGATTCAAATCTATGATAAATAAAGAACTGCAAGATATCATATTCTTATATGTCTATGATGTAAATGGATAATATTATGAAGATAAACATTCAAACGTTTATGCAAAAAAATGTACTGTTTCAAAAAAGACCAGGGTTGGACAAACTTTTAGCTAGAGGGTCGCATTTAGAAGATGACAATTTTGATCAAGGGCCGCGCAAGTATTTACAACATGGATGAACATGATTACTTTTTTTAGATATTACTACAATTTTGAAGTCCATAATCTCCACTTTTGTTCCAAAAATTTAATGATTTCTAAAAAAAGATCATCACTTTCAATTAATGTCCAAAATTTTGAGAGTGGTTGAAAGGTTTGAAATTGTGATTTTGAATATTGATTGAATTATTTTTTAGAGATTGAAAATGACAAGAAAATAAAGTTATTTGTTTATGGCTTTCCGAGCCGCACAGAAATTCGTGGCGAGCCGTAGTTTGCACTTCCCTGAGCAAGACTGTGTCTTTGTCAAACTTCAAAGAATTAGAAGGAATAAAATTAAGGGAGCCGTGTCAACTTTTCAAATCAAATGAGAGAAACAAAAAATTGTGCACTAAAGTTAACTATTTTTTATTTGGGCACAAACTTTCGTAGGCTACTGCTCACTTCATCAGGTGCAATGTAATAAAAATGCAATCAAAACAAGTTTTACACAACGGCATTAAACGTAACAAACAGACATATGTGACGTAATGAGATACAAATATATTAGATAAAAAAGACTAAGTTTGAGAAAATATGGCAGTGGGGTAAATTACGGCAATTTAAACAAAAAACAAATGCGAGAAAATGGCATGTAAGTATAGAACGATGCAAAATGGATAAAAAAGTGAAAAACATAAATGACCCTCACGTTTACAAAAATAAATATTACACGTAGTTAGACATGAATAAATAATCTTTATTTAAATCTTGGTTAACGCAATCAAGTTTGAAAATAATTTTTTGCTCTTCCACTTCCCGTTGTTGCTTTGTTTTACCTTTAACTTCCTTAATTATTGTTAATTTGAGATTGTCCAAAGTGTGGTCAAGTTTGTTGAAATGCTCGGCTACCGGTTTGTTTCTGTTGTGCTTGATGTCGCTCCTGTATCCGTTCATCCGTTGTCTGATAGAGTTGCTTGTTTCTCCGATATAGATTGCTTTAGGGCAGAGATTGCATGAAATTGCATATATGATATTAGATGAATCACAGCTAAAGTTTCCGGAGATTTTTATTGGGACTCCGTTAGGACCAGTTATTGTAGAGTTAGTATTTATGTTGGGGCAGAGATGGCATTTAGGAGATTTGCAAGAAAAGGTGCCCGTGATGAAATGTTCATTTGGTAAGGAGCATGTAAGTAAAAGTTTGATGTTAGGAGGTTGACGATGTGATATAAATGGTGGTGCAGAGAAGATTTGGTTAAAATGTGGGTCTTTGTTTAGTAAAAGTTGCAAATTTGGTGAAAAATATTACTTATTTCGGATAAAATCTAAGACTGATCCGAGACGAAGAGCCTTTTTTTGTGTTATTTTAGAGAATATTGTGAATTTAGGACAAAAAGTAAGAAATCAGAGACTGGTTAGAAGTAATGACCCTTTTTTTTTAGAGATTACCGCATTTTGAAGTGCATCAAGGTAATGATTTCAGGCGATGACCTTTTTTTTTTGGAGGTCACTGCATTTTGACGGCAAAAAGTGCTTTACCCGGAACGATTTCAAGCGATGATTTTTCTTGTTTTTTTAGAATTCACTGAATTTTTAGGACAAAAACTGTATTGTCTAGGAAAGATTTCAAGTGATGACCTTTTTTTTAGAGATTCCTGCTTTTCTGGGACGCAAACTGCATTATAAGGGAATGACTTCAAATCATGACTTTTTTTTTAGAGATCATATTGAATCTGGGACAAAAATTGGTCTTAAATATACCCAATGTTATGACCTGGGTTTGGCATGCCAATTGCATGACTAGTCTCAGAGGTTATCGCTCGCCACGAATAAATATAGAGATGAAATAAAATAAATAAAAATTGAGAAATCTGAGAAAGATTTAAAATTAAATGTTAATTTTTAAACTTTCTGAAATAACTGGAATTTGGATAAAGACAAAAAAATTCTTCATTTTGATCATCGAGGTATTCTTTTTTAGAAGGGGGAAATGATGGTACCCAAGTCCTGAAAAGGAGGAATGTAGCAAAAACTTTTGAGAACCATTGATGTAGAGCATGTAGAATTGCTTTTTTTTCTGAGTTAAACTACAAAAACGGATTGCATTTTGACAGAATCCTTTGGTGTGTTATTAGTTTTTTTAACTTTTTTTACATGTATTTTATTGAAACTTCTACTCCTAATAGATTTTAAAAAATCTATTTTTTCTGATGTTAGGCTTTGTGAGGCATTTACATAGGCACCTACTCTAATTAGTTTTTCTAATATAGTCTTGATCATTTAGTAATTTCTGTGTTTTATTAATAATTATTATAAAAAATAAAGAATATTACAAGTAATAAACTGAAAATAGAGAGAACAAATGGGTCCAGAGTTTACCCTCGTTGTAATTTATATTCATTCTGCTTTTTTGATCATGCCCAAATATTCATTTCAAAATTAGCTATCGCATGAAAATGCTAAGAATTTATACTTTTCTAATGAGAATCAACATTTCTTCTAAACAATGCAAATACTTCAAAAGTTGCTTTTGCTCGAAAGATTGAATTAAAGTAATTGAATCAAAGTATACCAAAATAAATACTTTTGTTCAGTCTCAAAGTACCTTGTTAAATTAGTGGAGACGATAAGGCAGGAAATAAATTTGGTCATGGTTGATGTCCTACTAATGTTTCCAAACATTCTTGTAACGTTAAGAAAATTGCTGGGTTAGTTTTATTTAATCAGTTAGTCCACTTTGTAGAATTTTCATTTATACGAAGTTCTAACTTTCAATGTTTCAAACAACGTGTCGTTACTTAAAGTAATTGATATAATCGGACAAACTCTTGAGTTTTTGAAACTCTAGCTCAGTGGCGTGCGTGACCTCTGAAACTGGTCATGCAACTGTTATGCCAAAAACTGGTTATGCAATTAGATATTTTATGGGTAGTTAATGGATAGGACATGCAATATTTTATGGGTAGCAGAAAGAATTCTGTGTTTCAAAACAACGCAAGCGCTTTTTATATCTTCAGCCAAAACAATTTATATTGTACTTACGTCAGGTCAGTTTCTGTTTGTTTTTGAGAAAAGAAGGTTTTTAAATTATAAAAAGTTATATACTCGCATTCAAACCTAGAAAAGGCTTGATATTTTTAAATAGTGATTATTTCCAAAGAAATTAATTTGGCCGTAAAAAGTAACTTTAGCTACCATTTTTATAAATGTAAAACTGATAATTATATTGTGAAAATTGAGCATAAGATACTTAAATTTTCTGAAATTGCTAATTTTAAGCTAAAACAAAAAGATGGCAGGGTAAAGTTTATTTATGTGGTAAAAATTTAAGAGAAAGGTAGAACAAATAAATGCTTGACATTATTAAAATTACGTAAATTAATTTGTAAAATGTGAAAATTTTGGTAATTTTTTATGACAAAGTTTATCTAAAGATAGGCATACCATATAGTTGAAAGGGGAAATCGAGACGCACATTAATAGAAAAAAAATTCGTCCCTAAAAAGTATTGTTATCTAAAAAAAGATCTTCACTTTGAATCATTCTCGGCATATACGAGCAAGTTAACAACTCTTATAAATCTATTTGAACAAGAGACAGGTCGGGCCTAATTGCGTGTCTTATGTAGTAACCTAACTAGCTTATCCTAGATACACCAGCCACTTGATTCGCCAAGGTAAGTATGTTCAAAATAATAAAGAAATAGTAAGCAAACCAGAAAATAGATTAACCAGTAGTACGTCCATGTTACAAGTTTAAGAACACGATTCGGTTAAGAGCACGATTTAAAAAAAGGATTATCTGTGACTCAAAATGAAACCAAAATTAATTGATATAACATTATCTGGATTAAATCGATTCAACATCTTCCGTTTCTTTGAATTGTGTGTCCTCATCGGTGGTACGTCCGCCAGGTGACGAGATTAAGCTGATCATACAAAAGACGCTCTTCTTTGCTGTGGCTTCGACGTCATTGTTTTGATAGTATCGTACTTTGTGTTTTCAAATAAAAGCAACAGACGATATTAAAACATGTTTTTGTAACTTGCTGTTTCTGGTTTTGTCATTTTTTACATGCAAACGCATGTTGACGCCTTGCATCACAAGTTCTCAATAAAAGCAATGAGTCAGAATCTAATTTTTCATTTTTTTAAATTTTGCTTATATTCCGTGTGCAATTTAAATTTAATGAAAAAAATTTTGATTTATTAACTTAATTAATTACACTGGTCAACACACAAATTTTTGCCACAGATATTATATTGATTTTAGGGTATATCAGGTGCGTAGATTTCGAAAATGACATTCATTTTTGCTAGTTGGCCCTAGTTTTTGAGATAATTGCATTTTTTTTGTAAAAATATTACTTAGACTGTTTTATATGGCATTGTTGTTCATTTAATGCTATTTAATCAATACTGTACGCTTCGATCTTCTTTTGTAAACGCAGTAAAACAAAAATGCAAAGCATCCATGCAAACTACAATGCTAAAAAAGGATGCAACAGCAATATTTACCGTTAGTTTGCAAGAAACGTATTGGAACTAAAACCCAGTATTACAGCGTATAAATGTATGTTGCCGTTATTTATTTAAACAAACGAAGCTTGAAAATACTGAGCTTTAACAACTACCATTCTGTCAAATCTACGAAACCAATCGCCTCTTGTAAGACTTTCTAGCGTGAGGAGCAAATGGCTTATGTCGTTGAAGATTCCAACAATAGTCCGCCATCATGTGGGTGTCCCATCGTCCTTGATACCTTTCTTCCATTACTTTAACCCGTTAACTGCGGAATTAAATTTTCACAAATCGTTCCGAATTACTTTGCGGCTTTAAAAACAAAGCAATACGGGAAACTTTCAAATTCTGTCTGATAAGCTGTTAAAGTGCTTTTTAAATAGAATAGAATAGAAAAACTTGCGCCATTAAAAAATGCGACTGCAAAAAGAAAATTCTCATTTTCCGCAGGGAGGTAGCAATTGCCGAAGACGAGAATTCTCGTCTTCCGCAGGGAACGGGTTAATGTCCTGATGGAATCTTTCTCCTTGCTCTTCACTTAATTCCCCAAGATTTTCTGGAAATCTATCTAAATGACTAAAGAGGTAATGAATCTTGATGCTCATCTTTGCTGCCAAACTTTGAAATTTTGAAAGCATATCTTCAACTATCTGAATGTAATTGTTTGCTTTATTGTTTCCCAAAAAGTTTTTTACAACCACAGTAAAAGAAATCCAAGCAGCAAATTCCTTCTCAGTCATAGATGCAGTGAAGTTTGGATCGTTCATGAGCTTTCGAATTTGAGGACCATCAAATATTCCTGCTTTTAGTTTTTCATTGCTCATCCCTGGAAATACTCTGCAAATGTAATTAAAACAATTTCCGTGTACTGGAAAAGCTTTCACAAACTGCTTCATTATACCCAATTTGATGTGTAGAGGTGGCAAAATGATTTTTTCTCTTGGGACAAGGGGCTCATTGATGACATTACATTCATTAACTGTTAGTGTAATTCTTTCAGGCCATTCCTTCTTCACCCAGTGGACACTGCGAGCACGGCTGTCCCACAAACAAATAAAGCACGGATATTTAGTATAACCACTCTGCTGACCAAGCAAAAAGTTGACCATTTTCAAATCAACACATATTAACCATTGGTGGTCACAGTAGTTCAATTTTTCTAGCACTCGTTTAATATTGTTGTATTTTTCTTTGAGCAATGTACAGTGGCCAATGGGAATCGAGGCATACTTGTTTCCATTGTGCAGCAATACACACTTCAAACTTCTTTTTGAACTGTCTATAAATAAACGCCAATCTTGAGGTTTATATTCAGGTATTCCCATTTTTAAAAGAAGTCCTTCAACATCTGAGCAGAAAAAAAGCCCTTCTTCTGAACGATAGTACGGAAGTAAGTCGCTCTCCCTTGTGCGGTAAAAGGTTACTTTCGTACCAACACTAAGGCATTTCTTGTCTTTAAGCCTGGATGCCAATACTTCAGAAGCTTCTTTAGATAGATTAAGATCTCTTATGAGATCGCTCAGTTCCTCCTGATTAAACTGCTTCGGACTGGTCGAACTTTCTTCAAAAATGCTTGAAACATCACTTTCACTACAGCTTTCTGAAGCTTGGTGGACAAAGTCCTATTTTGATGGTTTTTCTGGAAGATGACTAAATTGTGGCACGGGTATATCTTCACAGTGGGGTACAGGACGCCTAGCAGATTCTAAGTCCGGGTAAATCCATGATTTTTTCTTGTGACGATTAAAACCCTTCAAATCTATCATACAAAAATAACAATCATCAAAGTGGTTTTTCTGTTCTCGCCACACCATTGGCACACCAAATCTAAAGCTTTTAGTTTTTCCTTTTGTCCACATTTGTAAGTGCTCAACACATGGTTTGCAGACAACATGTGGAGCCCATGGCTTGTCTTGATCACCAAGTTTAACTCCAAAGTAAGCACGGTATACTTTGCGAACAAAATCTGTAATAGACCTTTTATACTCTTTAAGAATATATTCTCCACATATACATGTATAACAGAAACTGTCAGGGTCATTACAACAACTTCTTCTTCTTGAACAACTCATAGCAGGCAACATAAAGCAATTGAAGGGTTTAGAACGAAAAGTAACTAAGTCACAAAATACTGCTTTTGAGTAAATTGCATTTAAAGTTTTTAAATGAGTCATAAAATCAGGTTTCACAGCGATTTTTGTTTTTAGGATTATTAAGCATTTACATATTGTACAATGAACTTATTTCATCATTTACAGATATTTTGGATGAACATGTAAGATGATATTAATAAAATACTAGATTGGACTTAGGCACTTTTATTGTGATTTTATGGACTTAGGCACTTTTAACCACAAACTATGGACTTAGGCACTTTGCTTTTAAAGTCCATTAGTCATATTTAAGTAAAAATACTTAATATTAAATTATTTACAAAGAGAATTTCAGGACACGTCAAAATATCCAAGTAATCACTCTTTTTCATTGTCCTTGTAACTACCTTATTAGATTTATTGGGTAAAAATTAGCTATAACTTCTGCAGTTGTCCTGCTATATTCTGCCATTTCATCACTGCGTAAGGCTTGTAAAATCAAATGCTCCATAACAATAATACTTACAAACTGTTTCTCAATGTTTTAAAAACGCATATGACACTAAAATTGTTAGGTCCGTAGTCAAAGCACTAATAAGATTTATGAAAAAAAAATTCGAAGCAGTAAACATAGGGTGAAGTTTAATTTAAGCCTCTCCTTCTGTTCATTACAAACAATACTTTTATTTACAAAAAGTTTATTGATAAAGGTGATGCTTAAATTTAAACCCTCTCAAACAGGAAATGTCTGTCAAAAATTTTTGAAAATGAATAAAATGTCCGACATATATTTAAAATACTTTGATTTTACCATTGCTCACAAAGTACGCTTATGAGTAAGCAAAGGTTTGCCAACCTAGCTTTTAATTCTAATTAAATTCTCTGTGTTTACTTCATTCTTGATTACTGTATTCAATTTAAGAACCAAACATTTTAATAGAACATTCGTGCATATTTCTTTGAAGCCTACACCTATATATGAGTAAACTAAAAATGAAACCTAATTTACCAGTTTTTATGTTATATAGTCAAAGCACCAAGCTACAATATTAACAAAACTGATTTCGTATCACGTGACTAAACCTTACAATATGATTGGATAAAATGGACTTAGAAACTTTTAAAAGAAAAATTCAGCATTTCCAGCAAAACCTTGCATTCAAAAAAAGACTTAGTAACATTTTTTAGAAATAATATTTTGCATGGTGATTAAGGACATTAAAAGCAACGCACTACAATGGCTAACTCAATTCGGGTAAAAATGTGACTTAGTTACTTTTCGTTCTAAACCCTTCAATTAAAACTGAAAACATGAAAACCTAAATATAGTAAAAGTTACTGCATTTCAACTTTTCATTAGAATTTTTTTAGACTCCAAGATTGCTAATGGTCAGTTATTGACTTTTCTGCTTTGTTAACCTTTCTAAAAATGAGACAACTGGTCCTTTATTGCAAAACAAAATCTCCTTGTCAGCACAATTGCCTCTTACGTGTAGTTTATATGGCCATTATCTGAGCTTTTATAGCCAGTTATTGTGTCTGCATTCTCTCAAAAACTAGAGCCAATTCAGCAAAAGTAAAGTCATTTTTGGAATCAGCGCACCTGATATACTATAAAATCGTTGAAAGATCTATCGCAAAAAGAAAAAAATATTTTTTTGTTGAGCTGTGTTATCTTAATGAAAAAATGGAAAAATAATTTATTTATGTATGACAATGAATATGAAATGTAAAGTTAAAAGTGTTGCAGTCTTTTAATCGAAATAATAATTAAGATTTTGTTACTATAAAAACGGTCTTGTTTGTTTTGTATGAAACGACTAAAAGTGTAAAATTTATTTTGTTGTAAAAGATAAACTTGAGAATATTGGCTGAAAAAACTTAATATTTTTTTGAACATTCAACTAAGTTTTTCCAATTTCTACCAATTTCAAAGTACATTATTGTCAGTAGTCACATTAAAAGTACGTGGTGACAATTATAATCGACATGGTCTCGGTTTAAACTCAACTCTTTTCTTAATTTTTGTGCAATGGAAAATTACTTTATGCTTGAAGATTTTAACCTTGTAACTGCAAGGCTAAGAGATTATCTCCTTGCTAAGTGGGTTGGCCATTTTGTTTCTACTGTTGACGTCACTGCCAACGTATGTCAATTTAACCTACTTAGTCAAGATTACGGCTATTAATGACCTGACGCCAAAAATAATAATGTTTTCTTCACGAAGGTCCTGCACCACTTTAGAAACTCCGTCTTCTGGTTAGTGAATGTCTTCGGGAGAGTTCGTTGGAAGAATCTCTCCAATCCTACCTCTTTCTTATAACTTACTAAATTCACGTCTTGAATTAAAGACAACCTTTACTCGATCAAAATTAGTGAATAGATTCATAGAGCGTAGAATTTTCGATAAAAATTTCCCCAATTTAACAATGAAATTCAAAATCCCGCAAACAAACAACTTTACCAGGCTATTCAAACAATCTTAAATGCCCTCTACAAACAACGTACTAGTGTCTTACGCGAAAGACCTCAACTGAATGAATTCCTTTATGTCAGCTCTCTTATTATAGAGAGAAGCGTAAGAAGTTACACTTCCAAGTTATGGCAAGTGAACAAAGCATTTGTGACGTAACACGTGGTTCTATCGATTAACTATAACGAAAAGAACAATAAAATTTAGCAATCTTAAATGCAATGCAATTTAGCAATCTTAAATGCATTTAGCAATCTTAAATGCAATGCAAATTAATTGGTGCTACTGAATACAAACAAGAACGTGAATTGAACACAATTAGACTTCGATAAAATTCAGAACGATTCTTATTTAATTTCAATGCTCTGTAGCCAAACAACGCAGATCAAATTTTCAGAAACAATAACTAATTGTTAAATTGAATTTTTATCAAAAAAGGGCCGATTACGAAACAGCCATCTACTTAACCGAATGCGGGCCCCTTTTTCACGCATCAATGCTTGTAGTGCTTTGTCTTATTTCTTGTGCGGTGAGCGTACAGTGTTGCTCGGTCTTTGAAGTTTTCCACTTTTGGAAAAAGTTTAGTATGTCTGGTTATTGTGAATCTGAGACTTTTTACTCGGCTGATATTCAACCTATTTTGAAGTGAACTTATTATTTTGTGTGATTTCACGCGTGTGCCTTTTCAATTTCAAGTATATAGTAATTATAACTACAATAGTAATACACAATAATGCCATTATTTTTTTATGAGCAATTAAGCTTGATCATGTTTTATAGCAAATTTTAGTGATTTTTAAAATTTTTTATTTTCATCAGTAACAATATTAAATTGTAGTTAAAAATAGATTAATTAGTGCTCAATCCACAAAATAAAAATTATATTTTCATTGCAGTTTTTGTAACAAGCCTTAAATGAAAAAAATAGATATAAATTATATTTTTAAACAAGCTGCATAAAGATGAGGAACACGAGACTCGAGTTTCGCTCTTATTAGAGCTCGTCAGTGATGCTTATCTCAGCGCGAATCAAACATGGGAGCTGTAGTCTTCCACGCAGGTTACTATACTACTAGACTACAGATTTCGGACGACAGATGGACTCAAAGCAGCTGTTATAACTTATTCCCGGATTTACTGAACAAGGAATACATAGAATCTACTATGTTGTAATTCCAAGGCCGTACCTCATGACCGGGACTTACCCGACAAGCGTTAAGCATCGCGCTTATTCTCCTAGAGCTTGACGAGTCTTCCACGCAGGTTACTATACTACTAGACTACAGATTTCGGACGACAGATGGACTCAAAGCAGCTGTTATAACTTATTCCCGGATTTACTGAACAAGGAATACATACAATCTACTATGTTGTAATCCCAAGGCCGTACCTCATGACCGAAACTTACCCGACAAGCGTTAAGCATCGCGCTTACTCTCCTAGAGCTTGACGAGCGAAGAAGAAATTTATATTTGAAGAATTATGAGGATTTGGAATTAATTTTTAAACAAGCTGCATAAAGATGAGAATGTTTTAATGATTGAATTAATTTTTAAACAAGCTGCATAAAGAATTAAGACGATGACGAGCTCTAATAAGAGCAAAACTCGAGTCTGGTGTTTTTCATCTTTATGCAGCTTGTTTAAAAATTAATTCCAAATCCTCATAATTCTTCAAATATAAATTATAGCTTATAGCCTATTTTTAAGTTCTGTTTCACAGACCACCATCACTTCTGGAGAGCAGGGTAACAATCGAAGTAGTTCATCAATTTTATTTATGTTTTTATCAAGACTCCTAACATTCCTATGAAAAAAAAATGCAATTTGTTTCACAGAGTAATTTAAAAAATTCAAAAATATTCAAATTTGGTTTACATACAGATTCATGCATGTTAAGCATTTACAAAAAAAAAGGACATGTTTTTACTATACAATAATATGAATTTAACAACTTACTAAAGTTGATTTATATCTAAATAGCTAATGATTTTGATTCTATCACTGGAGGTATTTTTTCTAACAAACACTATTATATGTCCAAAAGAATTGATATTTTGCTGCAATTTTTTTTTTTGTAAGCCAAGTAGAACAGTTTTTTCTTCTTGGAGTTAAATTTTTATTGATGAAAAGGCTTGTCATGTCATCAATACTATAGTCTTGTACTCCAATTAAATTTTTCTTTTTTGAAATATTAAATTTCTCACACCTCTATTGGTAAATCTGGCTATTATTATTGGATGATTATTGGAAAAAGATTTTGGAAGACAATGAGAAGTTGATATGTCATTGTCTTTTAAATAAATGTTTAATTTTTTTGCCATAGCTTTGATAATATGGTTTGTATTTTTATTTCGGTTATTTGAAATAACGTAAAATTCTAAATTTTCTCTTCTGTGGTATTGGTCCCAATCGTCTCTCATTTTTTCTTCATTTTTTCTTGTTCTTTTAGACATTGGTTTTCTTTCATTGGAAACTCAGTTTCTTTTTTTTTTTTTTGTAGATAAGGTTTCATTAAGTTTGTAACATTGTTTCAAGTTTTCAAACTCATTGTCTATAAATTTTTGACTGTTTATCACATCTTACAGTTTCTTTTTTTGGTCTTTTAGCTTTAAAAATATTTCATCAATTTTAATGTTAAATCTCATTTTTTACTTCTTCAATACCTCTTCGATTGTTTTCTGTACTGTGTTTTGATGTTATTTTTCATTTCTTTTATCATTTTGACTATTTCTATGGTTAAAGTCATAACTTTTACAACTTTTAAAAGACAATTAAATAATGTATACACTAAAAACTTATTCAAATCTTATTTGTATGACTGCATAATAATAAAAGTTCAGCGCTAAATTTTTGCGGGCCCGATCTTTGGGTATTAAATTCTTGGCCCAAATTGTTGCATCCTACAGCGCGAAGTCATTTCTTTTAATTACTAAAACAGAACGTAATTTTGGCGCTTCTTTATAGAAAAAAAATTGCGCTTGTATATTAATCAATCTTTTAAAAGCGGTTTCTTTACAAACCAATGAAATAAGATTTGGCCCGTCGGCGTCCTCTTTAGATAAACTTTTAAATAATTTTTTTGAAAACGGCATCAAACACGAAAGGTTAATGAGAAGGTAATATACCTAAAGTAAAATAATTAAATTTTAAACAAAATATATCTTGTTGCATAGCAATTTGTACTGATAATGCATGCATTTCGTTTACAGAATGCAGGGCTGAATGAAATAAACCAAAAACTTATAACAATTAAGATGAATCATTTCTATATTTTATTTTATGGATTTATTTAATTACGACTCGCTTTCGTGTTTTGCACAACGGGGACAGATTATATTATTTTGCCTAAAATTGTGACTAAAATCTTTTTCGATAATTGTGTTTAAAATCTGCAAGTTTAAAAAGAGGTGAAACCCTGGTGTTTCTTTTGAGTGCACTGCCTAGAATTAAATGCAACATAATATTAACATTCACAAAACAAAATGAAAATGAAAAAAA
Source organism: Diplosoma virens (assembly GCA_963680785.1). Lineage (NCBI taxonomy): Eukaryota > Metazoa > Chordata > Ascidiacea > Aplousobranchia > Didemnidae > Diplosoma > Diplosoma virens. The sequence goes on along the minus strand of OY796880.1, from coordinate 66,075,160 downwards.
TTTCAATGCGAATGAGTGCGAATCAGAATTGTTTTTTGATGTTTTTAAACCAATCAAGTTTTATTCATTAAAAAGTGTAATTCTAACTTAAATTGTCAACTTTATGCAAATATGGTTTTTCTTTTCTGCTAAGTGTTTCTTATTTATTTATTTCTTTCTTTTAGTTTACATTTTCAATTTACTTTTATTTATATACTTGGTGGCAGATGTTGTGCAAAGCAGTGTGTGTTGAGTGTTTATGTTTGGATTCATGTTGATAAAAAATTTTCTCTTCTTGGCGGGTCTTGACAAGGAGTGCTAAATTTTAGTTATATCTTTATAGAACAGAAAAAACGAAATAAAAATTTTTTATGGGGCAGCAATCTCTTGGCATCTCCGGAAGCAGGTGGGGTTAATTGCTTGCCCTATGTATAGCGCTTCCGGTACATTGTTCAATATCTTAATAAAACTAAAAATTGACTTTATAATTCTATTAGCTTTGATTTATTCGTCATAACGTAAAATCATTCATGCCTAATTAATTAATTTTCTTTTTTTCACGTATGGTTGTTAAAATCATTTCAAGTTTAATTATTTTTTAATAAGGGTTAAAGAAGCCAAAAAAGTTTGAAAAATAGACTATTTTTATTAATTTAATTGTGCTGCTTTGTATTGCAACTACAAAGTTTTCTTTTTAATTTAACAATTTTAATATTTTAAACAAGATTTCATTTTTATCAGCATCCTTTTTAAATTTGAACCCTGAAATTGTAGCAAGCACGTGAAATGCTCTCTAAGCGTCATCTCCTTAAATATTTTGTTTTATGTGTATGTAGGCTTGTAACTTGGTTTGAGCGAAATCTCTTAAAAAACCTTTACAAAATTAAACCGAGCAGAACTATTTTTGATATCTTTAAATACAGATCTTTAATGCAGATCAAGTTAATTGCTGGTATACTGTCTTTTTTGGTTTGTTAAGGAAAATTATTTGTAGTTATAATAGTGTTCTTTTGTTTCTACAAAAATACCTGAAGCAATTATAACGATTTAACATGAAATAAGTCAATACCTAAGGCTTTTTAACATCTTGTTTCAGCTTTAAATTTTATTTCCTCTAAAACATTCAAAAGTTTATTTTTATCAACCAATTTTATGGTTATTTTATTTAGAAGTTGGCGATAAAAACAAACCTTGTGTTGGCATTCAACATTGTTGTGCGCTTTCTCAATACGTGACTCCACAACCTCTCGGAATGACTAGAGTTCAGAAGGACAATATTTTTAAAAATAAAGTTTTTTTTCTGGCGATAAATGCGGTTCCATAAATCAATCACGTTTGTGGTAAATGTGGCTTCATAAATCAATCAATGAACTTCGTATGTTCGAGTCGATGCATGAACACGCTTTTTAACAAAAGTTCATAAGCATGAAAGCAATTTCGGTAAATATCCTATAGTTACAAAAAAGCAATTAAATTTTTAAAAAATCATAAAATTTTTTATAAAGTGTAATCTTTATCAAACCAATTTTAATGAGTTCATTGATAACAGTAGGAAATTATTATTGAAATAATCAAAATTCATGAAAAAATTTATTTATCCCTGTCGAATCCGTCAGCAGCGGAGTCGAGTGATTAGGAACGCTGTAACTATGATCGACATGGTCTCGGTTTAAAACCTAGCGGCGCCACTCTTTTGTGTTTTTGAAAAAAACATTTTACAGCACTTTCCTTTCTTTACGGATTTCGCAAGCAGTTCTAAATTACAGCCTTATTTCTATAAAATGAGATGGAATGAATCTTGCATATAGCATTGTAAGGATAGACCTTACCAATTGTTTTAAAACTTGAAACAAAATTTATTGACAACAACTACATGTTTACTTTATAATGAAACAGTTAATTACGTGATCTTTACACTTTTTGCAAAAAAACATGTGTTACAAATGTTACAACTTTTCATGAATTATTTTAGCACAAAAATGAAATAAATTCAAGTTAAAAACCACTATTGCTCTGGCTCCAAAAAACCATAGGCAGAATTTGCATAAGAATTTATATAAAATATTATCTAACATTGCACCGGACGCAAAGAGATTTGGAACATTTTCTACAATAGAATGCATTCCAGAAAAAAATAATTTTTTTATAAAATGAAATTTTTTTTTAAATCTCAATCAGGCACAACTCGGCTTGTTGATTACAAACTACTGCTGTTTGTTAAAAGATAAAAAATGTTATAAAATCAATGTTATAATCAATAATATTGTAATAAACGTATCAAGGTGAAAATTATGACCATTTTAGTGCTTTATTATCTGTTTAAAATTTACAAATTTTTTTGAAAGAATTATAGCTGTAAGCTTTGGTCAATTTTAGCTAAATTGTTTGTTTTTTCAAGTGTGTTGTAAAAAATTTTTTTTATATAATTTGAATTAAATTATTAGCATCATCTTATTTTGATTTTATTTTTTATGCGTTTCAGAAAATTGAGTTTAACAAAAACAATTTAAAAACCTTGTTAACCGCCATTAAAATGTGAATCAGAATTTGCTTGTATTTTCTGTCCATGATATCAAGATAATTTCAAAGGATTATGATAACTAAGTGATTTAAATGAAAAATTTAGTTTGGCAACAACCTTGGCCAGCACAACATATTTAATATGTTGAGACTTGTACTATAAAATTTTTAATAAATTGGTATGCTTTGGAAACGAAGTCAAATGAATAAAATTATCACCTTGTCATTGACTAATTTAACAACCAAAAAAAGACTAACAAGTAAGTGCGTTAGTTTTTTTTAATACTTTAAGTACTATTTGTCTTATCAATAACATTTTATTTGTTTTTTTATTATTTCACACATTTCTGAAATATTTTTTTGATATGTACATGTACATATATATATATACGCGTATAATGCATAAAATGGATAAAATGGAGCATCGTGGCACATACAGCCCCATACCGACCGGGGGAAAAAACTTGCTATTTATGCCTCAAAGAAAAGCTTACAATCTTGCAGGCGGATGCAGGCTCAACCCTCAATAAAAGAACAGAAGTGAACGGAAAATGTCGCCATGTGAACAAATTTAAATTACGCAATTTTAGTTAAATCTTTTCAACTTACTCTTCCCGCTTCTTTTCTGTGTCACCTGAACCTTACTTCTATCTCTTTGTTTCTTTATGATTTCTACCGTACGACGTTTTTATGCAGTGTTGTTGTTTTCTTGTTGTTTTGAATCAGACCAAATTCTGTTGCGGACTTAGCGGACTTTCATGTGTAACTGTTGACGATTTCTCAGAAGGTTATTTGTTTTAGTGGATAATTTAAGTGGCAGTCAATATAAGAATATTTCCGTCTTTTATTTTTTTATATTTTTTATAATTTTTATAATTTTTATTTTTTCGTATTGTTTAATATATTATTTTAATATTTTTTTAAGTATTTTTACATTCTACGTTTTTTTACTTCACAGATTCCACCTGATGAGCCGTCTTTGGCGAAACAGGCTGTTGTGGATTTTAAATTTTAAATTTTTATTCTATTTAGTGCTTTCATTAATAAATACTGCTCTAGCTATCTGTCTATTGAGCTCTGTACCGGCGAAGTAAAGCATACAGATATATATATATATATAGAAATTTTTCAAAATTTTTTTGGTCGGTGCTCATCAGGAAAGTGCTTAATGACGTCGAGTCAGAGCGGTTAGATAATTAACTTACAGACCACAAAATTTTTTTAATTTAACATTAATTTTCTTTGCCCCAACAGACTGTTTCGCCTGCCTGGGCTCGTCAGGGGGCGGTTAAAAATCTGAAAAACAAAATAAATAAATAAATAAAAAAATACAGTTTAAACGAAGCGCTTGAATTCCGGCGAAAAAGCGTAAAACAACAACAAGAAAAAACAAGAGAAAAACTACGGTTGTAAGGTTAATCGATAAATGAATTTTATTGCTAAAGAAAAAGTGTTTTTTACGTAGCTTGCTCTATTGTTTGAAAATAATGGTTAATATAAAAAGTTTGCATTAAAAATGCGTTAAAATTAAATTAAATAGTCTGCACATTGGAAATACTATAAAAAGATGCTAAAGAAATGCGTTTAAAATGACAATTATTAGGAAATGAATTAAAAATTAAAACAGTAAATTTTTTTACAGGGTATAATTTAAGAATATTTTTAGTTATATATTAAATTATACCCTGTAAAAAAATTTACTGTTTTAATTTTTAATTCATTTCCTAATAATTGTCATTTTAAACGCATTTCTTTAGCATCTTTTTATAGTATTTCCAATGTGCAGACTATTTAATTTAATTTTAACGCATTTTTAATGCAAACATTTTATATTTATCCATTATTTTCAAACAATAGAGCAAGCTACGTAAAAAACACTTTTTCTTTGGCAATAAAATTCATTTATCGATTAACCTTACAACCGTAGTTTTTCTCTTGTTTTTTCTTGTTGTTGTTTTACGCTTTTTCGCCGGAATTCAAGCGCTTCGTTTAAACTGTATTTTTTTATTTATTTATTTATTTTGTTTTTCAGATTTTTAACCGCCCCCTGACGAGCCCAGGCAGGCGAAACAGTCTGTTGGGGCAAATAAAATTAATGTTAAATTAAAAAAATTTTGTGGTCTGTAAGTTAATTATATATATATATATATATATATATATATACCTACATATATACAATACTGTGCAAAAGTATTCGAACAAGTCTATTTTTTGGTGGAAAAATATTTTGCTGTACAAGTCTATTTTGTTATGCAAGATATTGATTTGTGTCAATAATTTAGAGAAAAAATTAAATTAAATAATTTTTTGTTAATAAATAATTAAATACAATTTAGGAAGAGAGTAAAATGTTTTCTTGATCCATAACACAACTAAGTATAACAGCATAAATGTATTCATCAGAACTTAAAAAAAAAAAAAAATTAATACAAAAAAAAAACAAACAAAAGAAAACCAAGATAAACGTTTTCGGCTTGCGTCAGCCCTCTTCAGATGAATTAAATGATTAAAGAACTATGCACTGTAATTTAAAAGAAAGAACGAAGTCAATGATTTGAATTACGTAATTACTATTTTTTCACATCTTTTTTCTCACACGCATTTTATCAACATAAAGGAACCAATTTAAAATGTGACCGCAAAATCGACAACAACAATGCCGATACATCAAATAAATCCAACTAATACAAATGCTAATCTAAAATATATTTAATAAAAATGATGATCCATTAGCAAATAGTTTTCGGTTAAGTTTGGGGTTATGTTTTTTTATCAATAATGCTTCAAGAATTTTGGTTTCAAAATTAGAATTACATTTTTTAATGATATTTACTCCAATACAAAATTCAACATAAATTCGTTTAAAATAATTAAAAAATGCAATTCTAATTTTGAAACCAAAATTCATGAAGCATTATTGATAAAAAAACATAACCCCAAACTTAACCGAAAACTATTTGCTAATGGATCATCATTTTTATTAAATATATTTTAGATTAGCATTTGTATTAGTTGGATTTATTTGATGTATCGGCATTGTTGTTGTCGATTTTGCGGTCACATTTTAAATTGGTTCCTTTATGTTGATAAAATGCGTGTGAGAAAAAAGATGTGAAAAAATAGTAATTACGTAATTCAAATCATTGACTTCGTTCTTTCTTTTAAATTATAGTGCATAGTTCTTTAATCATTTAATTCATCTGAAGAGGGCTGACGCAAGCCGAAAACGTTTATCTTGGTTTTCTTTTGTTTGTTTTTTTTTTGTATTAATTTTTTTTTTTTTTTAAGTTCTGATGAATACATTTATGCTGTTATACTTAGTTGTGTTATAGATCAAGAAATAATTAAATATTTTTAAATAATTAAGTTTTTTTTAAATCAAAAAAGTAGTTTTGTTCGAATATTTTTGCACAGTACTCTATATACATTGTACACTTTTTTTGCTAAAAACATGACACTATTTTTATCTTTAAAATAAATATCTAATTTGGCTGAGTAAAACGCCTAAATTAAAATTTGTCCAGCATAATAACCTATAAAATTTGTAAAAATAAGTTTATGTAACGTTTCCCGTACAGAATTAATTGCAATCTTCTTTAATTGTAAGTAAAGCAATTTTTTATTACTAAAACTAGTAGTTTTAACGGTCTTTTCAGCCAACATAACATAAAGACTTTTTTATTTGTCTGGATTGCGTAAAAGTTCTTCGCTGATTTTTCACAAATCTTTGACAAATACGTATGATAACCAAACACATGAAATTCGATTTAATCGTTATAATTAATTTCTTTTCCGCAATTAACTAGCTTTTTCTTGATATAAAATGCGTTACTTGAAACTGCACTGTACCAACAACGCTTGGCAGTTAAATTTGCAAGGAAGTTGTATGCCAAAGAGTTACTTATAATCAACTTACTTATCATTTGAATGTACTAATAAAAACAAATGCTTTTAATCATTTTCGATCAGTTAACTTGTTCATGAAATAGAGTAAAAAGATAGATTTTTAATCAATTTTACTATAAATTGGTTCTAAGTCACGCCAGATATATTTGTAATGAAGGGAAAAAATTAAAAGTACAGTTAAAAGTTTTTATAATTTTTCCGTGATCGGTTCTGTGCGGAAAGAAAAATAGAAAAGTTTTGCGGAAGTTTGTTAAAGTTTCTGCTATTTTCAAAAATCACGTCTAGATCATAGCTTTAAAGAAGTTGACTAAAACTATACAAGAGTAATATTTTTAAAAAAATTATGACGTGTAGAGTAGACCAACATATTTACAATAGTAAAGTCTCTCTTAAATTTTCATAAACTATGTTCTGATCATAGCTGCAGTAAAACTGGAATAAAAACATTCAAGAATATTTTTTCCGAAAAATGAAGACATTTAAAACAACATACTTAATTGGTAGCATCACAAAATTAATCTCTTGCAAGTAAAAGTTGGGCGTTTTATGTTTGAAAAAAATTGTTTCTATAAGCAAGGTGCCAGAATAGCATGTTGCTTTTTAAAATTCGGATTAGTGTTCCGAGAACTGTTCTTATAAGCAAGGTGAAAAAGAGCAAAGTGATTCTAAAGTTCTAAAAAAAAACCTTTTATTTATTATTTTGGGTGATTTACCTTTTTTTTTTATTATTTTATTTATATCTCTATATTTATCCTCCAGACTCGCAGGAAAGCGACGGAGGCGCTATACATAGGGTAAGCAATTACCCCGACCTGCTTCCGGAGATGCCAAGATATTGCTGTCCGCTAGTAATTTAGTAGAGATATTAGTGCAATTTAGAACTGCTTGTCAAGACCACCAAGCAGGGGAAAGTGCCGTAAAGTGTCTTTCCCAAGGACACAACAGAATGGCGTAAGTGGGTTTTGAACCGAGACCATGTTGATCATCAGTCCGGTGCTTTAACCACTCGACCACGCTGCCGACTCAATGATAAATCACAAATGATAAATCACAAATGATAAATAGATAAATTTATAAAACAAGTGTGCATACTTGTTTTTGTATCACATGAAGCTAACTTTTACCATGGTTTCTCTTTGGGCAGGCTGATTTTTAGGTCTACTATTGTTTGTTGTTTTATGATCAACTATATCGACCCTGTAAAATTGATCTGCAAGCACAAATAAATTACTAATAAAAGAATTTTTAATAGTAGCCAATAGAAACGAAAAGTACTTTGAAATAATAGCCGAAATAAAAAAATATGTGTAGAATATATTATTAGATCGTTTCGAAACTTTTAAACGAATTTTAGAATGATGATTTTGGGTCGTTCTCAAATAAATTTGTGTGAAGTAATCAAGTCAAGACAGTGTGGTGGTTTTTTATTTTTTTTATTTCATTTTATTTCTATATTTATTCTCTTTACTCGCACGAAAGCGATGAAGTTGCTAATACGGAGGGCAAGCAAATACCCCGACCTGCTATGAAAGATGCCGAGATATTGCTGTCCGTTTAAAATTTTTTATTTTATTTTTTTAGTTTTATAGAGATACGACTAAGATTTAGAACTGCTTTCAAAAACCACCAAGTAGGGAAAAGTGCCGTAAAGTGTCATTTCCCAAAGACACAACAGAGTGGCACGAGTAGGTTTTGAATCAAAACCACGTCGATCACAATAACGATGTTTTAACCATTCCACCACCCTGCCGACCATTTTCAGCGTTTTCAGCGCCACTGCAAGTAATTCCTAGAGTTAAATAATTTCCAATTTTCAATATTGAAAAAATGTCTCACTTTTTGACAATAATGAATTTGACAAAATTGTTGGTACTTCATTAATATAATATTTAAGAATGAAAAATTTTCGTTTATTTAGCTACACGGATTTCTCCAATGAAATAGATCAGGGGTGTCGAACCCGTGGTCTGCGTAAGGATTTTGAGTGGCATGCACAATATTTTTCGAAGAGCTCTGTCCCGCCCATTTTGGCAGAAATCCAGGCAGAAATCAAAGATAGATTCCATGTGCAGACCTCCTTTTATCTTGTTTTTTTTAGAGATCGCTAGTTTTCAGTGAAGTTCCAAGATTGAAATCCGAGAACCCGGTTAACGGTTGGACCTTTTTTTTCAGAGAACACCTTGATTTTGAGACAAAAATTGAGGTTTATTGTTTACTTGACCCGCCAATATTTTTGATGAGCCAAAATGATCCTCGAATCAAAAAAGATTGGATACCCCTGGAACAGTAAATGCATGCTTTTGCAAGTTCTTCTTAAAACATAATTATCTCAAAATAATAGGCTACTTTTTCCAAAAAAATTTTACTTTATTGACTCAGAAATTATTAAAAAATCTGAGAAAGTTGACTTTAGTCGAATAATTGAGCAGTTGAAATGGTAGAGATACACAAAAGTAAAGACGACTAAAACCATCTTATTATCTTTAGATCATGCAAAAGATATTTTGAAGTTTTTTAAAACTGCTTTGTTTAAACCTCGCTTCTTTTTTTCAAAAATAGGAACATGACAAATAAATGATTTCTTGTCATAATTTACGGGCAACATTCTCGTAGTAATGTTATTTATCCATCCGACTCTTTTAAAATTAGTATGCAAGTGAAAAACTTTTCAAATACAAGATTCTATCTCAGTGATGTTGTAGAAAAAATCAAAAATTTTTATTTTTTTTTGAATAAGAAAATGACTTTTCGAGAGCTAACTTTTCCCATTGTCAAACCAAAATATGTTTTTTTGAAAAAACAAAACTTAAAACTTTAAAACGCTTTTACATCATCAAAAAAAAAAACACAAATTCAATTACTTACAAAATAAGTATAAAGGGACCAAACTTTTATCAATGTTTAGCGATGGTTTTTGATTTGTATTAACAATGTTTTTTAATTAATAATTTAGGCCAATTGTCAGAATGTGCTAAAATGTCAACATCATTAAAATCAATCCAATGGTCCGACTTTTCGATTAAATATTTTGAGGTCCCTTTATATTTACATGTATTTAATACGTAATTAAATTTGTATTTTTTCTTTCTTGTGACTTAACAATATTTTTAAGGTTTTAATTTTTTTTTTCCAAAAACTTTATTTTGCTTTAAAAACGACATGCTTTTATATTTTTATTCTTGTTTAAATCAAGGATAATAACATATCTAATAATCATAATACGGGTACCCGTAATTCAACAAAACTTAAAAAAATTTTTTTATGTTATTATAGTTCAGCCCTTAGTTTTTTATGATAGAACCAATAAATTTATTTCTGCAACCATCTGCACTGGGATAAAGTGATTTTTTCCAGCGTTTTATTGCTATTCAACTATGAACGCACTTTGGCAAATTTACTTTTTGATTTTGAAATCCATTTTCCACCGAAGATATAATAGTTTCTTTAAAATAATCACAACTTCGCAGAACGCTGTTAATATTTTGATTTTTCAGTTCCCAGTATATGCATTTACGTATTTAAAACAACAGTTAAAGTCACTGCCATCTTGAGAGAACTGCAATAAATACTATTTGAAACTGTACATCTATAGCGCAAAAATAACGCTGGCTTTACTTACAACATACTTGTTACTTTTGTTGCGAACATGGTTAAAAATTTTTATTAAAAAAAGAGCTTATTGAAATGGTCTTGACAGAACCTTAAATTAAAGTTTAATATCAAAAACTAATTTTATGTACTACTAACAATATGAAAGCTGGAAGTGTTTTCGTTATATTTATTATTATATTGCATTCTACTTCGTTTTGCAGACAAAACGTCTTCTCCAGAGTAGGAGTGGTAAATCTTGTGCCCAACTCGGGCTAAATTTTTGCTTGCAAGCTAAAAACAGGCGGCATATGCAGTAATTAAAAAGAAGACATTTTATTATTGGCTTCGTTTAGAGTTTAACGCGATATTTTTTAATTAACCTTCTTAATAACTAAAATTTGCTGCATTAATTTAATTCGAGACGAAAAGAAAGTTATTAATGATGAAAAAACCTGTTAGATCAAAGTGATGACTTTTTTTCTTTTTAACTAAATTTTTGATAAGGATTTTAGTTCTCAAAAAGATTAAGTAATTATCGCGTTAAAGTTTAAGTAAAGACCAAAAAAAAAATACTATACCGATTCCACTAAACCAATTGCGCCCCGCACGAAAATTAAAGATTTGTTTTTTTCTTGATGAGTAAATTAGCTGATATACGAATTTTCTTTGAGCCATTGAATTGATTTAGAAAGACGGCATTAATTAAAATTGACAGAGCATCTGATTTAAAATATTTTTGCAGGCCGCATCATTGCTGGGTAGCCCTGGTCTAGTATCTTTGTGTCATCTACATTGCTTTGCTTTTCTTCTAGAAAATGATTGGCTCGGACAAGTTTTAGAACAGACTCTGTTGGCACTTATCTCCGGTTAAGATTACCAGAGTTATATTTTCTTGATCTTTACAATTTTTATCATTTACTTTACCAATACTAGTTTTATAAAAAAAAGTTACATCTTCGATAATTTTAGTATTTATTTTCTTTAGTATTTTCTCTTCCAAACGCTATGCTTTTACAAAAAAAAAAAAACACTTTATCATTGAAGTGCAGAAATAATTCAATTTTGTCATAATGGCTTAAAGTAGAATCGTTTCTGTTCACGATAATGTATAATAAAATGTTTGCGCATAGATACATTTATATTATCACTTTTCTGTTGCTTTTTGCGTTTCTAAAATATTAATACTGTATATTAATTAGCGGTAACAATTTCAAAAATTTTTAATTGTCTTTTGGCAGAAATTTAACTTCAACTTTATTTTAACAAAAATTTCACTGCTGTTATTTTAGCCCTGAACTTTTTGGCAGTTTTATTTATTAATTTTCAACCCGCTTTGGTTATTCCGAGTCAAAAAAAAACAACTTTGTTTAACTTTTTAGGTTTTCTATTAATTTTTTGAGAAATCTGTTTCAACCTCGGTTTCATTTGTTTAAAAAGTTATAAGAATATATGTGTAAAGATCTGCGGAATTTTGAGTTTTAAAAATCTTGATGCCTTTTTCTAACTTTGTATTGTGCAGCTAACCTGTAGATTTCATGCCGTTATTTTCTTGAAGAAAAAAATTAGCTCAGCAACACATTGCAAAACAGCGCGCGTTACTATGAAACGATCATTTTGTTAAAGATGCTGTACCGCGAACAAATGTCCTCGAATGTTATTTAATAGGTAATTTATATTTAAAGCAATGCCATAAGGAATGCCACAATGAAATTAGTGTCATCATGCCTAAAAATATATTTTTTTAAAACACATTTCATACATGTTACTTTCAGTTTAAGTATTGTTTTGGATAAAGTTGGCAAAGATTTTTACTTGTTCATCAAGCGATATTCACTAATGCAGCTAAGCCCTTTTAGCTTTTTAAAAGTTTTATTTGGTAAAGCTTTGAGGTACACAACTGATATAAAAAAAAATAACCTTTATGATCAACTTACTATTCTATTACAAGTTTAAGAATTTTTGTAATTAATTTGATTTTAACTTGTCTTTTCTATGAATATTATTAATATTTCTAAGTAGAAAGGTTTTTATAAGCTCTAAGCAGGCTACACCTGTAAAACTAAAATGCAAGGAAGTGCTGCCAAATTAGGTTTATCATAATATTAATTAGCAATAAAACAAGCTCAGGTTTCAATAATAAGATTATTTTATACTAATGCAATTTTTTATCTTTTTAAACAAATTTTTAAAAGGTTTTGGAATTAGATATTATTATCGTGTAGTGACATAATGATAGTGACGCAATTAGAACACAAAACGTCAGAAAATTTCATAATAAGATTAAATTCAAAAATGTTATAGAAATATTGGTTTTTGTTGAAGTAGTTCTTTCTAACTTTAATAATAGAGTTACTTTAATTTTTAACAATTACAAGTTTTGCTTAAATGTCGCTGCCTCCCCCATCGTATATCGAAAAAATATGCAAATGTCACGATATTGATTATTCTACCTCAAGGACGCACAAACTTTTGCCGGCCACATTACAGACTTAGTTTTAACTTGCGATTGCCATTGAGTGAAGAAAAATTCTATGAAATTGCCTATTATAAAATAAAATGTCTTGTAGATGCTGTTTACAACAACCGAAAAAAATTATGGAAAAATATGTTGCAATTTTTTAACCAATCTACTCACGCACAATTACAAAAGTCTATATTAATGCTATTTTGGTCTTTGAATACTCGCAGAAAAACTTGTAAAATTATCTTTTTTTAGTTTTATCTCTATATTCAACTCCTCCACTCACAGGAAAGCGATGGGGCGCCATACATAGGGCAAGCAATTATCCAGAACTACTTCTGATGATGGCAAGATATTGCGGTCCAATTAAAATTTTTTAATTTTTTTGTTTGGTTTTGTAGAGGTATAACTGAAATTTAGCACTGCTTGCTAAGACTTTAATGTCGAGAAAATTTTAATGTCGAGAAATGACCACAAACATGAAAATTATTGGACTGGACAGAATTACGGAAAAGTGCCATAGTATCTTTCCCAAGGACACAACAAAATGACACAAGTAGGTTTTGAACCGAAACCATGTCGATCACTTTCACGGCGTTCTAATCTCTCGACCACGCTATCGACTGTCTAAATAATCATCTTAGGATGTATTATCACAATAAACTAGTAACAAAATTCTATAGTGAAGTAAACATCGACAATTTGTATGCTGCAAAAAAAGAATCAAAGACTTATGAATATAACGTAATGTTATTTGCTCCAAAAAAGAAGAAAAGTATGTAGGTAAAACTTGCCATAAATTAAGTGCCTGACCTATGTGTATGTCCACAAAAATTAATGTCTGAGGCCGCAAGTTGTGCACCGTTGTTCTAGCTAATTAAATAAATATATCTTCCCTAACTTTTTGTTGCCTTGGCAAATTTCCACTGTAGGCATCAGTGCGCGTACTGTATAAGCATTGCAATTGTGAATAGAAAGCTTAGTTTAAAAAATTTTTATCATGAAAAGCAAAAACGTTTTAAAAAAGAAATTGCTTTAGCTTTATATTTCTTTGAAAAAAAAATCAGAGAAAGAAAGTATGTCAAACTTGTATTGCTTTGAAAATTTTGAACAAGAGCGAGAATTAACTTTAATCATTTGTGTTTAAATTGTTTATATTTGTAGAAACATAGACAAGAAAAATCTCTCTATCGATTACTTTATTGACACTTTTGAAGCATAATTATAAACTGTTTTGTGTTTTTATTGGTCAATAAGTTAAGTTTTTGTTGTAATAACAGGCTCATTAATTTTGAAGACTTTTTTGAATAAATAGTGGTGGTGTCCGTTATTATAAGACATAACAAATTTTAAGGATTTTTTCAGTTTTCTCAATTTGTGTGTTTTCAAAATCATAAGTTTTTCAACATAGTATTTTAATGCCTTTGTGTACAGGGCCAGTGTAACCGCCACCAAATCACTTAAAAATGAGAGCTTCTAAGAGGCAACCAAAAAAAAACACTTTTTGGGTTAAAAAGGCACTCCTAACAAACGCAAACTTTACAAGTAAAACAGATGAAGACAAAAAAAAGGGTTTTCATAGCCTAAATGTTGGTTTCTCCAAGAGCAGACCAATGAAGACGTTTTTTAATTATTACTAAGTTACTAAGTTTATTAAGTTTTTCCGATTTCAGTTTTTTGAGAAAAAGCTACGGCTAAGCTTACTCCAGCCCTGATTGATTTTTGTTTATCATTTCTTTTATATATTTATGCTTCTTTTCAAGATGATGCAATGCGTCATTTAAACTTAAATTTTTATGGAATAGGCGTATAAGCAACTAGTTTGACAATTCAAACTAAGTATTTTGCGTTTTTTGCTAGTTTACGTCAATTTTGATGTCGAGAAGTGACCACGAACACGAAAATTATTGGACTAGACAGAAGCACAATAATTCAATAAATAAACAAAAAATGCGCCAAATTTTATTTGTAGTAGAAACGTTTTCGTCGTTGCCGTTCGGTGAAAAGCTTATGACGATTACTTTTTAAGCGTTAAAAAAAGTAACAAAGAATATTTCAGAAAACGCTCAATTTACATGTTCAAAAAAAAGACCTTTTTTACGCTTGCTAATGCACCGCCTAACTGTTGTAGGTATGCCATAATAAGATTTGATTTTGTGAAAAGCAATTTACTGTTGGTGTTTTTAGGAAGCGTGTTGTCACGTTAAAAGTTGGCACTCTCAGCGAAAGACAGTTTTGTTGCGAGGTGCATTTTGTGGTTAATCAAATGTTTTTAAAAGTTTTCGCTTTTAGTCAATTACTCTGTGATTTCGTAACATAGACAATGGAACACTTAGACTCTGTTATTTTTTGCGTCTTAGAATTTGAATTTCTAGAATAAATTTTATTTTGAATGATTTTTCACTGAGCTAAAAAGGCAAAAAAAATTTTTTTAGACAATTATTTATTTAAATTTCGTAATAAACCATATGACATTGCATTGTCCTTTGTCTTATAATTGTTGTAAATCACGTTTTTGACGCATTTTCCAAAAACTTTTAAAAAATCGATTTACCTTTTTTTAATCTTATTATTCCTCTTTAACAAGAGTGTGGAACTTGAATGTAGTTCTGAGCCACATGAAACTTTTTTGGAACAAAAAAAAAAAAATGGGCTGGTTTGAAAAATCAATTAAAGTGCTGGTTCTCAATAACTTACTTACTGCTATGAATCATTGGGTTAAATTAATGATTGTGAAACAAGAAACTAAAATTTCTAAACATAGGAATTTGCTGTAGTTTTAGAGATACAAAAAATATAAAAACAAACCTTTTAATGTATTTTCGTGATTGGATGAGAAGTTCAAGTTTTTCACGTTTACATCATGACAACATTGCACCAAAAAGCAACAGCTATTTACGAGAAACTGTTGCAAAAGTAGCAAGCCATTTTCAACACTGCGTTAGTTTTTTTTCCAAAACAGAAACTTAATTCTGAATGATTGCAGAATAAACAAATATTTGATAGACTATCTTTGTTGTTTAAAAAACCTTGTCTGTTAGTGTTCCGTTCCTAAAAATCGGCCACACTATGTATATTCACAATCTCCTAAAAAATCTCTTTAATTTCGCTTTGGTCCGGCTCAAATAGCCGAAGAAATAACGGTTTTATAAGCAATTTAAATATTTTACATTTAGTTATAAAAATGGCAACACTGCTTAGTTTCTTGAGTCCTGGAGAAAGATCCAGAACTATTCGCTTGACTGGTTCGCTATTGTGACACATGTGACGCAATAATGCTGATTGTGTGATTAACTTGATTTTAGTAACTTTCAGAACGTTCGAGATACTTACGACCGAGTGATATAAATAAGGCTCGCTCGGAAGCATTATTATGATTATGATTCGTTGTGGTAACTTAGAATTGGAGAATTGTTAACTGTGTAAATTCATAGTTTTTTGGTCGCAAGTCTTTGGTTGTCTACGTTATTGTGAAGAGCTGAAGAGTTAAGCTACTGAATCTGTATTTGCTCTTGAATTTATACTATTTTGAGCTCCTAACTCGATTGGAGCATAATTTATTAATAAAGAAGATATTGTGGTAGTCTGAACTGTGGTTTAGCAAGACTATGTTTTTGCAGTTGCTGGTTCGAAGGTCAGATCCAGCGAGAAGATTTAAGAATTTTATCTTTTAGTAGACACCAAAATCGCGTTATCGGCGAGGCCTTTCTTACAGGCGCCGAAAGGTTAGACGATTAAATATCGTACTGAGCTACCGAATTAACTTCTACAAAATTTCAAAAACTAAAATTTGTGGAAGTAACAAAATTTCAAAAACTTTAACAAATTTTAAAAAGTTTGCTACTGTTAGCGTTTTTTATTGCACTAGTAAAGTCATCTAATAAAAATATGTATATGATTAACATTCCCAACTTTGGTATGAAAAGCGTGGCATCGATTTTAGGAATAGTTTAACTCAATAGTTGTCAACCTTTTTCCACCTGGGAACATTTTGGGACTTTTTCAAAATTAGTGGCACACTTAAACCAGATTTCTTGATTTTCGTTTCTAAAAAATAGTGTTTTCTAAAAAAGGTTGCGGATCAATGGATTAAAGCTTTTAAAAATATTTCATGGCATACTTGGAAATACCTCACACAGGTTGCGAGACACTGGTTTAACTTTACAATGTTAACGGCTCTTTAACACTACAATACTACAACATAAATTGCTGTGTTACATTATGAGCAATATGCTGTTGATTTGAGCAACGTTTAACATTTAGGCGGGAAAGTAATTATAATCGAAGATTATTTGGTTTTATTTTAAACTAACAAAGAATTGCTTATTCAATTAATATTTATCTTTTGTCAATTATAGCTATAGCAAAACAACTGATGTCAAATACTTTGGTTTATAAGCGTTTATACCACTCTGCAATTTAAAATAAATTTATTAAAAGTTCTAAACGTAGTTAGCTTTTTACGAAGCAAAATTTCTTCAAGAAAATAATCCTTTGCAAATAGAAATCTCAACTCAACGCTATTTTTGTGTAAAAACATAAAAAAAAGTAACCAAAAAATGTAAAAACACATTATAAATATTTAAATTTTTTTTTGAATTATTAATTTTTAAAGCCTAAGAATCGTAAGTTATTTTTAATTTATATTATTGTTTGCTTTATTATTATCGTAAGGCCGAAGCTTCTCAATATTTTTCTGAAGAAAAAAAATTAATCTTCCACAACTTTTCATAAGCATGTTGTTTCAATAAAAACTCTGACGTGACTTGTCGTTTTCAACTAGAATAACGTTTTTTAATCAGTTTAATTACCATAATAAAATCTAATTTTCCGATACGATATATAACTTTACGACAGATAGCTAAGTGGTTTAAATCACCTAGTGTTTTTATAATCAATGATAGTTTTGAATATTAATAAAAAATTTTATATATTTTTAGGGAGTGTTTTTTGTGGATAGTAACAATCGCAGACTAATTTATGTATGTTACAACAAACATCACAATTGCTTTCATCACTGATGTCACTTCACATGAAGAAGTTGAACCAAACGATCGAACAACAAAACTTGATTGGTTGATTCCAACCATTGTCAATCTTTGTGTTGATTGTCATTACAACCTTAATTCTTGTGTCATTGATGCATTATGGATTAACCAGCGGGAAGTGGCGTGGTCAATCAACCAGCCAAGTTGACAAATTGAACGCTGGAGTGGTTTATACATTTTTGATCGTGTGTGCAGTCATGTGCATAGGCCGCTACATCTCGAACCAGATTTACATGAACGTCGGTTTTGATTACAACAATGATACTCTCTGCGAAGCAGCGGGAGATGCTGCGTTTGCATTTTACGTGTTAGTCATAGCCTCAGTATTCTTGTTCCTGTGGTTTCGGCAGAAAGCATTTTACACCAACAACATGTTAGCATTCAAAACGACCAAATTCACCCGAGCATTAAGCTACTCTAGCAGCTTCCTTATAACTGTGTCCGCTTTACCCTATGTTTTTTACACTACAGCCCGAAATGCTTTCGAAACAGGTCCTACTGGATGTGCTCACAAAATTGACAGCAATTTAAAAGAATACTTTTGGATCTATGCTGCTTTTTTAATCGTTTTATCGCAGCTTTTACTTCTTTGCTTGTTTATTTATCCCGTGCTGCAAATAGGAAGAGATTCCAAACCTTCGATTATCCAAAAACGTTCCAGCTCAATAAATAGTTTTGCTACCACGCCTTTTGATAAAAAGAAAAATATCACTTCGTGCAGTGAGCTATCCAAAAACGATTCAAGATCTTCTGCTTCTTTACATCGGGTGTCCTCATCCGTTGTACGTCCGCCCGGTGACAAAATTAAACTGATCATACGAAAGACGCTCTTCTTTGCTGTAGCTTCGACATTGCTCGACGTCATTGTTTCGATAATGTCGTACTTTGTGTTTCCAAATAAAAGCAACAGACGATATCCGAACATGTTAGTTGACATGGCGGTGTTTTGTAACTTGTTGTTTCTGGTTTTGTCATTTTCTACATACAAACGCATGCTGACGTCTTGCATTACAAGTTCTCAACAAAACTAATGAGTCAGAATTCAAATTTTTAATTTTTCAAATATTACTTATATTTAATATTGAAAAAGAATTTATTTGTCTATAACGATAAATATGAAACGTAAAATCAATAATGTTTTATTCTTCAAATTAAAATAATACGAGTCTAAATAATCGTACTTAACAGTTAGTAATGAAAGAAAAGCTGTGTTTGTATTTCTATAAAAACTTTAATTTTTTTCTTTTACTAAAATATGAGTATTGTAAGTTGTACTAGTAGTTGATACCAATAGATAGGACATCATATTGCAATAATTCTTATTCCTTTTTTTTTCTTGGAATAATAAGATCGTAAAAGTGTTTTTTTATTATCTTAAATAACTTGTATAAAAGTAAAAAACTCGCAAGGATTTTTATGATTAATAAATTGTGTTGATGAAGCAGGACTTATAAGAGTAAGTAACAAAACTTATTTATGGTAAAGAAAGCATAAAGTCTTGTTTGCACTACGAGCGTGGAATGGAGCATTCTTTCTTTGATTGATCTTTCCGCGCTTAAAATCTAAGCGAGCGCTAAGCGAACAAAAAAATCAATAAAACAAACAAAGAATACTCTATTCCATGCTCGTAGTGGAAACAGGCTCTAAAGCGGCTAGCTTACAGTTATGGCTGTTTGATACTTTTGTTTAGGAAAACATATCGATTTTTTATGAATTTGCTTTGAATTGTTGAATCTTTTAAAGAAAACTCCCAAACGTTTTGAGTAATCAAAACAGTACATCAATATAAAAATACAAATCAAATAATATATTTAAATTGTATTTATTTAATCTAATAAAATTAATTTTAGGCCACTTTACGTAACAACTGCAGTAAAAAAATTATGCTATACCACTGGTCCACTAGTCCAAAATTACAGCACTATTTTTTGTAAGGCTTAATTAGAGTCACAATCAGTAATGTTTCTAGTGTTTTTAGACAGATGCAATGCTAGGGCATTATAGACTACAATTGCGTATTATCATGCGATCTTAAATCTTTGTAAACTTTGAAAATTGTTCTTATAAAATAGTTTTGGCATTATGATGTCATAGAGGAGTCTTTTTTATAAGAGCTAATCAGATAACTGATAAAGTGATATCAGCCTGACGTATTAATCCTGTTTAGGTTTGCTTCATAATTTGTACTGTCTTTTACTGATGGGTTTCATTTGTAGTCAATACCAAAGAAATTAGATGAAAAATACCCGTATATGTTCATCTGGGCTTAAAGGGTTAAAGCAAAACTTGAACTGTTTTGTTTGTAATACTGTATATAATGCAATTAAGAAGCTTGATAGGAAACAAACTTACACGCAAGTACCATTCAGTTTATAGGTTTTGAGACTGTTTTGTTCTTTCGATTTTGTTACAGTTATTGTTAAAAAGCCCAATTCACAGATATTAATTTTGACCGTAATATTTAATAATGATGTGATTTAATTTGCGTTTTCACAACAATTTATTTAATCTAATTTAAAATCAGCCTCGTTAGTCACACTTGTAACTTTTGTTTTTAAATTTATCTTGTGTGTGTGCGTTGAGATTTTTAATTAATAAAATAAATTACTAAAGTTAATGTTGGCATTGTTAAAATTTTAGAAACCTGAAAAAAGCTTGAGAAAGCCGAAAACGTTTGTTTGTTTTTTTTGTAAAGTAATTTTAAATTTTATTGAATAAAATAAAATTTATTAAATCTGCTCTGGCTACTGTTTATTTATTGTTACTTATCCAATGAATTACTGTCCATTCAAACAAAAAAACCAGCTTCTACCTGATTATATTCTAAACAACTGAATTCGCTATCAGTATCATAAATTTTTGATAGTGCTACTTGTACCGTTTTGCTAAAATTGGCCAGAATAATCCACTGCTAACTACAAGAATAACGTAACAATAAAAATATCAATTGCGAAACTATTTGCGTTTTGAAACAACCAGGAAGCCTTTCATTGCTCGGGTTACTTTTAATTATTGAAAAAAATTAATCGAAATAAAATAGCTTACAAATTTAAATAGCTCTAAGTGCACGGCCCCTGTTTGAAAGCAGTGGTCTAAACCAACTTTTACCAATGTTAGTACCGGTGATTTAATTAATTTTTACTGTGCTCTTTTACAAAATTTAGTTAATGATTTTATTTTGTCTAAAGAGTGCTACACAAGAATTCATTGGTAGCACCCTGCTAGATACGGTTACCATGTTTCCAAAACAGAGAAACGGTGTTCTTGTCAAAAGACATTACAAGAATTATTTATTTTGTTTGGTTTATATCTGATAACGCAAACTAGATCCATACAACATTTTTTTTAAAGATATGGTCAATGTGCTGAAAAAAGTTGATAATCACTGCTTACACAAAGAAATAATAATTCGCATAAAGGTTAAACTTAGGTCAGGCTAAAATTGTGCCAATTAATCTAATTCAATCATTCAACCTAATATGACGATTCAAAACAAAATTGCTAAATGTCATTTAAGTCAAATTCGAATCCTTCCGATCACACGACAAAAGTTCATTTTTGTAATTCCCGAATTTACCTTTAAAGAAGTGGAACGACTTTCTCCCAAAAGACGTCAATAAAACTTGGGCTTCGATGCCATGACAAGTTTGACTGAGCTTTCATGAAACGTCTTTTGCGATAAACGTAAATAAGCATTTTTTTACTGCGTTATTTTTTTGTTTTGTTTTATTTAATTCTCAAGAATGCGTTTAAATTTAAATTGAGAATTCAAAAGCAGCTTGCACGAGTTAGAACGTTTTATAAATGAATTATTCGGATTTCACTAGCGGTAACATTTTTTTGGTGTTTCAGTGTTTATTAGTCAATTCTACTTGAATAAGAAAGTCAATTTTACCTCAATAAGCCTTACCTCAATTCAATTGGTTGATGTAACATCCTGTAATTGAAAAATATCGATTGATGCCAAAAAATGAATTACCAAGTTAAATATGTATGTTAAATTCAACAATTCAAAACTTTCAAGTGGAATAAGGTCGAGACATTCTTAGTTCATTTAAATGTAAATAAAGTAAATAGTTTTGTAATTTTAAAATTGTAATAATTGTTTAGTAATGACAATCACAAGATGCAAGTTTAAGTTTTCGATTGAAACGCCTAATTTAAGCTTTACATGTAAAAACCTTGAATTAAATATACCTCTACATGTAACGGTTGTACAACAGTTGAAATATTCTAAATAAAACACTTTTTAAATATTCGTCAGGTATGTATGAGCTTAATATATCAGGCAATTTCTTTTATAAAATCTTATAAATGGAAGTTTTGGAAAATTTACCAAATGAAAACAAAGATCTTAGGATAGAAAAAAATTTTGAAAATCATTACTTGAAAAATAAAACATGATCGTCGTAAAGAATACTATGGTTTTAAAAAAATTTTAACATTTTCTTTAAAACATCTAGCAGCACCACTTATAAAATAAATTTTGAACTGCTTATTATTGTATCTTCTCATTAGCTTTATTTTGTACAATAAAGCTTAAATGAATCACTGCCCCCAAAGTACTCGTACCTTGAAGGTAAGATTCTTTTGAAGAGGTTTTTTGCTTAGGGTTAGAGATTTTAATGGGAAAAGGCTGATAAGAATGCTTTATTGGACGGAAAGGACTTTTTTAAAGAGAATATTTGAGTAAAAGATTCTTTGCTAGATAGTTTTGGAAAGATTTTTTGGGTGCAAAAAAATGAAAACTACAGTAATATAGCAACGTTTTAAATGTTATTGCACTCCCATATTATATTTGTAGTATTCCACTTGGTAATTAATTTCTTGTAAAGGAGCTAATATTTTATCTTAATTCGATTTTAAAAATTATTTTTTATACTCTTTACATATTACCGCCATCTGGTGGATATTTTTTAAAAGAAAATTTAAAATAAATGATTTGTAATTGGTTGCATCCTAAATATCTGTTTCTACAATTAATTAGAAGTTTTTCATTTGTTGATCAGTTAATAATGCTTCACGGCTGTCACATCAAACAATGCAAAAACTATCAAATTTAATTGATTCAAATCTGAGACAATTAAAGAACTGCAAGATTTCATGTCCTTATATGTCTATGATGTGAATGGATAATATTATGAAGATAAACATCCAAACGTTTATGCAAAAAAATGTACTGTTTTAGAAAGACCAGGGTTGGGCAAACTTTTAGCTAGAGGGTAGTAGGAAACACTTTTGTCACAGATTTAAAGTGGTTGCTTGATGCATTGCTGTACATATCATTTGAAAACCGCACACCAAATTTTAGGCTAATAGACGTCGGTTTTGCCTACCGACTTTTGGACTGAAAATTGACACTTGACGCAATTTTATGAGACTATTCTAAAACAATGATTCTGTGTCAGCCACGTTCTTGGCTCAGTGCCAATCAACACGCCGCTTGTTCACTGTTTAGCTCAATTTTTCAGCACTGTTCTGCTGTAATATTTTTGAGTTATCTCTTTCTGTTCACCTGTGTCAGGTTTTTCGTGACATAGCCTACAGCTGTTGGCCGTTGTCAAAATATCGTTGCTTTGTGTCGCACTTTTTTGTAATGCAGTGCTGTCAATTGTCACGCATACTTTACAAGTTTTAATAAAATGTAATAGTTTTGACACTTCTAAAGTAAAATAATGTATTAATATTTTATAGTTGAATTAATTTGTAAAGAATATAGCAGTAATGACTAAGAGAAAGAGAATAACTAAGAAAGGCACAGAGCATGCTGTGTTTGGGCAGGCAGATCCTTTTCTTGCACACAAACTTCCACTTAATGGTGAAGTGTTAAGAAATTGTTGAAGGTACAAATGTGAAGTTGGAAGGTTTACTGATGTGAACGAGATTGTGAAAAAAGCTGCTTTAGATATTTCTGCAATATGGGCTAGGGTGATTGGAGATCGGTTAACCATTCCTTTGTTGGATCAAAAAACTATTGAAAATAAATTGAAAAGATTGCACAAGAAAGGTCTACTGGTCAACAAAAACAAGCAAAATTTTGTCAAGTTAAACGAGTTCAAAATGAAAATAAGTAAATTCTTTGACATTTGTAGTTGTACGTGTCCATCTGCCTTTTGTTTCCAAGTGCATTGCAAAGCAAAGAACTGTCATGGATTCCACCTAGCTTGTAAGTGTGATGTGAAGGTTTCTAAGCGTGAGATCTAGTTTTTGCTTGACCAGCTTTGTGCACAGAAGATAATAATTGCTGACATCGACAGAAATGTTAGCAGAATATGGGCCCGAGTGGCGGCAAGAGACAAGGGAATGGAGGTGGCTACTGAAATAAAAAAAGTTCAAGCTGATGTCAGGCAAGAGCAAGTGCAGCTTGATCTCTCTGACAAAAGTGCTTACGAGGCAGGCGACAACGACAAGAGCAAATAGACGAAGATTATATTCAAATGAATATATCAGACAACAGTTCCAAAAGCAACTTGACTAAACTTCCTACTCTTGCTTCTGCTTGCGATAGGTATGGTGTTTCAAATTATGTTGGTGCTGCCATAGCCTCGGCCACGCTGGTTGATTACGCCATCATAACCAAATTTGATAAGAGTCAAGTTATTGGACCACAAAAACTGGGAGATGAGAGGAGGCAATGCAGAGAAGAAAGACGGGAAGCAGAGCTTGAAAATTTAAAGGAACTTACATCTTTATATTTTGATGGAAAGAAAACCTTGACCAGAATTCTTGTGAAAAACAATAAAACAGGAAGGTAGAATCCAACGATAAAAGTAGATGATCACTATGTCGTGTTGACTAAACCTGGCAACGACTGTTTAACTCATGTGAACCCCAAAACTGGGCATGGGAAGGTGGTTGAGCACAAGTTATGACTTTCTGGTTGAGCACGAGTTGACAAATCAGCCATTATATGTTGCTGGTTGTGACGGTTGCCGTGTCAATACCGGACCAAACAGAGGTGTTATCCATCGCCTGGAGATGCTGTTCGCCCGGCCTCTGCATTACAGCATCTGTCAGCTCCACAGTAATGAGCTCCCATTCCGGGCAATATTTTACTATTACGATGGCAAACCCAGCGGTCCGGAGAACTGGCGATGAATGATTGGTGAACAGATAAAAGAGCCAGTGTCAGACCTTCCTGTCATTGACTTCCAGCCAATCTCTTTTTCCGATTAGCCGGTTCTGTCCGAGGAAGAGGTAAATTATTATTGTTTGTTTACAAGCGTTTGTTTTGACTTTGCTGAGTCTTAGTATAGCTTACTTAACCAAGTTGTTCATCAGTTATGTTTGTTTTTTGCAGGTAATAGATTTATCCTTGGAACAAAAATATTTGTACAAAATTTGGATTGCGACTATAGTAGGGAAAGTGGATGATGATCTCGCAGCCATTGAAACTGGTCCTCCCTGTGTGTCTAGGTGGAACACTCTCTGGAGCAGAGTATTGAGGGTATATGTTGCCACTGCTCAACCAAGTAATCAACTTCAGAGGATCGTTAACATGGTGGTTAAATTCTCTGTGCCAATGGGGTTCCAGATCAAGAGACATTTGTACATGACAGATGGTCTGCACAACACTTTTGTATGCTTGCAGTTGCTGAAACAACTGAACGACAAGTAGATAAACATTGTAAAGGAGGTGGTGCAAAGAAATGCCTTTTTTTCTCATCTAGACCAACTCCTGCTTGCCATGTGTACAGATAGAGATGAAGCAGTCAAAAGAGAAGCTGTTAACAAAATCAGGAAGCTAAGGGATCAATACATACCGAACACTAAAGATGAAAATTTTCTGAAGTTGAAGAGGATGATGAAAATGCCCACATTGATGAAGATTTTCTTATACCAACAGATGATGAAGCGGAGAAGGATATAGAGGCAATAGAAAAGACACATGACATGCCTTCCAAGAACATCAGAAAAGTAATCATTCCAAAGCTGAGGTTTCACACAACGAATTACCATCAAATGATTGACTGGGATACTGAACTGAAAACTAAACCTCCATTTTTGACATCCCTCAGTGATGAGAAAGTTTTAGGTATCCTTGAAAAACCGCTGAGTGTTCCGAAGTGGCCGAACCACACTCAGTCAGTTGAGAGAGGAATTCTGGTTATGACTGAAGCTTGCACAGAGGTGGAAGGCTACAAGGCAAGAGATGGCTACATCAGGCAGCGGCTTAGCAGCAGACGGATTATGCCTACATTCAGAACCAAGAAGCATTTCAGCTTTAATTATATATTAACTGAAAAACAATAACAATTATTAATGCTAAGACATCACAGTATTTGAATAAAATTGTTTCTCATACTTAAAAGTTGGTTAGTGTTTACAGTTATCAGCGCTTTGTACTAGACTAGGTATACATATATATATAGGCAAAATTAGCCAAAAATTGACATGAAAAATCGGTAAGGAAGATAAGCTTATTTTAACGCAAAATTTGGCCTAGACGATTATCTTGCCCATAGCAATGGTGATTTTGAAAAGTTTGAAATGATGATTTTGATATTGATTGAATTATTTTTTAAAGATTGAAAGTGACGAAAAAGTAAAGTTATTTGTTTATGGCTTTCCGAGCTGCATAGAAATTCGTGGCGGGCCGTAGTTTGCACTTCCCTGAGCAAGACCGTGTCTTTGTTAAACTTGTATGAGATTTTCTTCAATAATCTTTGAATTTAACAATTCATTAAGCAATTCTGAGTAATTGTGTACTCAGATTTGTTGTTTCAAGTATAATGCCTCTGACGCTTTTATGCAATTTAGAAGATTAAGTAAAGACAGAAATAATATAAACAAATATTGATATAATGGTATTTTTTTGCATAACAATGCTGCTCATTATATTGCATAAACTTAGGCCTATATGTTGGTTGTGGGTTGTTGTAATCGTTATTTCGTTACTTGTTCTTTGCCAAAAACAGGGTTTAAAAGAGAGCTGCCCAACTTGCACTATTTTAGAAAAGCAAAATCGATTTTTTGTTATGAGTTGGTTAGTTTTAGTCTTCAATTTCTATATTAAATATTCGGCCCGTTGAACTTTGACTGATTTTATTAATGAATTTATGTATTGCAATTTGACCAGTTTTTAATGCTGTTGTAAGCATTTAGCTCTTGTTGAGCCTCTCGCTTATTTAAATGAAAGGCTGGCGTCGATGTCTTAATGTGACTGAATTTCAGTTTCCAAGTCTCAATATGCAGAAAAAGTGTAGTCATATTTTGATTTAAAGTTTCCTCAAAGGCCTTCCAGTTACCAGAGGAGTGCAACAATTCTAGATTACGGTCTGGAAATCTTCGGGGGTAGGTCGTAAACAAAGAAGTTCAAAAGGAGAAGAGCCAAGACCAATTTCTAAATATGCCGCTTTTCAGATGGCAAAGCCTGCTTTGCTTGCTACCACCTGTAGTAAAGGTAATTCACGGTTAACTGTCTTCGTCGAAATCCAGCCTGCTCTTAAGGGAGCAATTAATTAATAATTGGCTTGGCAGGGCCGCAAATAAGCATCTTAAGGATTATAAAGGAGACATAGAGTAGAGATATAGGTTGATAACTCTTTGGGTCCCCTGACCGGTTTTATCGGCTTAGGAATAGCGACTACAAGCGCTCTTCACCAGATGTTGGAAATTTTGAGTCGCTGCAAGCAGCAAGGAAGTCACATAACCAGGACTGCAAAGTAGCTCTAGCGTGGACATTTTTATTACTAATTATGACATGTAGAGAGAGCAACATCTTCAATTTGGTAGGATTATAAAAAACATTTTTGGCAGTAAAAATGTTAAGGTTTTTATTTTATCCAGATCTTGCAAAAAAAGTGCTCTTGTGGAACAGAAAAAAAATTACACATGAGCAAGGCGATAATAGCAAGCTGCTTTCAAAGCTTTATTTTGAACTCGAAACCCAAAGAACAAAAAGCAAAATAATTTTGACGTTTCATAAAGAGTAATGATAAAAAATTGTCAACACATAAGTTCATCAGTTTCTCTAATTTTTGTTGTTTTATACACTTAAAATAAGTAACTAGACAGTTTAATTCAAACAACAAACATTACATCGCCATATACTTCTATATTTAAAACATTGCCCATACAAGGATACTATCCAAAACTGTCAAAAACAAAACCATATCCAAATTTGCAACAAGCGGAAGATCCATTGTAGGATGCATAGACAGAAAAATTACTAAAAAAAACCTCAGCCAAATACCATTTTTATAAGCTTTCGTTTATAACAAATTCTTCAAATGTTATAAATAAAGAAACAGATGATGATCGAACATAAAAAAATTTTGTTATTAAAATATAATTAGAAAAACAAAAGCTGTCACTCATCAGTTGATAAAATTGTATAGTAACTTCCAAAAGTACTAATTGAATGAGGTTTTATGATTTGCAGTAAGAATGGAACGTATTAATGGCCGTAAAGTGAAAATAATTTAAACAAATTTTATTAATTAATTAATTAAGTAAACTTTTTTAAGAACAGACGATTTGACGTAATAAAGAAATAACGTATGAAATTAATATTTGAAAGAAAATAACTTAAAGAAATACGTAATAATTGACTTTTAGGTTGTATATCTACATTTAAATCGTCAGATCTTTAAACTGTTTATTTAATTAATCGTCGTCGTCGTCGTCGTTTGAAGAGGTATCCACTCCAGGTCAGACGCAAACAGGACTGGGGCCGAGGGTTTATCCTTTTACTACCCCAGACTGCTGCACTGCCTGGATCAGACGCTGGCAGTGATGTCATTAAGCCAGCATCGAGTTTCGTCATTCAAAACCGTCAGACCTCGTGCTCCATGTGGTGCCCGATGTATAGGGCACGCTGTTAGTACATGGTCTGCGGTTTGCTCAGAGGCGCCCACTCGCAATTCGGTGAAGGAGCGAGACCCCATTTGTGCATGGACGAATGGAATCGCCCAACACCAGTCCGCAGGTGGTTGAGCTTAACCCAAGCTGCTCGGGGTAAGCCCATCCCAACAGGCCTGGCACCGGTCTGGGGCACAAAAGCACGGAGCCTGGAAGCACCTTCACAGTACTCCGTTTTCCATTTAAGATTTGTCCATTCAGAGGCGCGGATGCCAAGTCTGGCAAGGTTGTCCAAAAGATTCCGCGCAGCTGGCACAAACGGGCGTCTGGATTTTAGTCTCACTTGGCCAGTATCTGAGGACCCACTTAACAGACCATGCAAAATATGATCGGGGTCCAGAGACCCTCGGTAAGCCATGGAGAGTGTCGCTCCCATTCGGCGAATCTCAGCTGGCTGGATGCCTGAGAGTATAGGTAGGTGGTCCGTTGGAGTGGGACGCAGGCATCCAGTAACTATGCGCAAGGCGTCATTCAAGACACTGTCAATGAGGCGAGTGTGAGCACTGCGACACCAGACTGGCGCACAGTACTCAGCTGTTGAGTAGACTAGAGACAAGGTGGCTATGCGTAGTGTTTTAGCACCAGCACCCCATCCCGAGCCCACGAGTCGCCTCAACAGTGTGACGCGCGAGGATAGTTTTTTGCGCAATGCCACTAAATGGTGACGAAACGTGAGCGATCTGTCCAGTTTTATCCCAAGGTAAGTAGGGGTTGGACAGAACGGTAAAAGTCCACCGTTGTTGTAGTCCTTTAGCTCACGTTTGGCCTCTCGGTTATTTAAATGAAAGGCTGTCGTCACCGTCTTAGTGTGACTGAGCTTCAACCTCCAAGTCTGGAGATACGCTGACAGTGTGGACATGTCTTGGCTTAAGGTCCTCTCCAAGTCATTCCAGTTTCCAGAAGAATGCAACAATGCTAGATCATCAGCATAAGCAAACTTTCTGGAAATCATGGAAGGAAGATCGTACGTATAGATGTTAAATAGGAGGGAGCCAAGACCGATCCCTGAGGAACGCCGTTTTTAAGACGGCGTAGCCTGCTTTGCTTGCTGTCACCGGTGATAAGGGTGAAACTTCGATTTCGGACAAGCTCCATGATCATTTTGACCATGTGCTTATCCGGAAGTAGTCTCAGCAGCTTGTAGGTAAGGCCACGGTGCCAGAAAGTGTCATAAACAGCTGTTAGATCGATAAATACGGCACCGGCCTTCTTTTTAGCCTCGAAAGAATCCTCGATGTTCTGGATTAGCAGAACAACTTGATCTACGGCTGACTTCCCGCGTCGGAAACCAGCCTGCTCTTTAGGGAGCAGCGGATCGATTAATGGCTCAACGCGGGCGTAGATAAGCCTTGTAGGGGACACAGAGCAGAGATATCGTTCGATAACTCTTTGGGTCCCCCATGGGCTTTCCGGGTTTTGGGATCGCGACCACAAGCGCTCTTCTCCAGATCTTGGGAATTTTGAGTCGGCGCAAACAGGAAGAAATGAAGTCATGTAACCAGGACTTCAAAGCAGCTCCGGCATGGAGTATAAGCTCGGGGCAGATGGAATCAGGTCCCGGAGCTTTACCTGGTTTTAAATATTGAAGGGCAGCAGCAAATTCTCTCTGTGAAAAATTGTCAGAGATATTTACTGCGTCTGGTGTTGTGGCCCTCCAAAGGTCAGACACTTCTTGAAAGACAAGTCGAGATGACTTGCGGTCAACAGCCTCGTATTTCCCATTTCTAACCAACTGAGATGCAATAGCACTGGCTGAAACGGGACAGTGACGAGGAGAGTGTCGTGACCTACCAGTAAGGTTGTTCAAAATACTCCACGCTTTACGACTAGAGTGTGAGAAGTCAATGCTCCGAACTGCTTCGGACCATCGATCCCTCCGCTTTCTGTCAAGCTTGGCAAGCAGAGCTGTAGCAGCCAAGCTCGAGTCGTCTCCTTGAGGAGACTGCAGAAAGGTTTTATAGAGGGATTCACACTCTGCATCCCAACACGGAATGTAGGTATTTCGATACCCGCGTGGGATAGTCTTTTTGGCTGCTTTCTTAATGGTGTTACAGAAGTCCTGGTAAGCCGCATCCACATCAAGTGTATCAGGCGGCAACAAAGTCTTTGCGAATTTATTCGTCAAAGCAATATAGTGACTCCATTTGGCCTTGCGGAAGTTCCATCGCTTAACAGGCATGCTTGGCACTGCCATAGCAAACCTTGGTGGTGTAATAAGCGAAGGTCGATGTTGTGACCTGGGGAACTTTTCAAGGACACGTCTATCCGGTAAGCGACTGTTTGGACCTACGCTAGCGAAAGCTAGATCCGGATTGGTACCAGTGTTCCAGCGGCCGAAATAAAAACTGGCAGCGTCCTTGGCATTATATAGGAGGGCAAGACAATTAACACTTGCCCATCCAGCCAAGCACTCACCGTCCGGACTGTTGTCATCGTAACCCCAGTCAGCATGACGACAGTTAAAATCGCCAGCGTACAGACAGGGGTGAGGAAACACTGGGAGATCCAGGGTTCGCAATCGCGTTGGCGGTGGTTTGTAGACGTTGACTATTTTATAACCATCAACGTCCACACACAACCACTCGATCTCCGATGTCGGTGGAGATTGGTCCAAAAGCTTGTATCTCAGTCGCTCGTGGACAAACGTGGCAAGACCATGCTTCTTGCTTAAAGAAGACCCAGCTAGTTGGTAATTTGGTAGTACCAACTTCTCTGCATCAATGCAGTGGGTCTCCTGCAGTAGGATGACGAGTGCCTCAGACTGCATAGCGAGATGATGAAGAACGTTCATCTTGCTTGCAGTGAGGCCTTCGATGTTCAGCTGAAGAATAGTGGGTCTTCGGAACTTGTTGGCAATGTGCCCTGAAAAGGGCAGTTTTATCTTAACATTGCCCCGTCCTGAAAAGGACGTTTGCCGATTAACAGATTCACACTGAACATTGGAATGGGTGGATACCCTTCCGTTTTGGTAGGTTCGGTTTCGGTCTGTCATTTTAAAATCAATGAACAGACTTACTCACGGCCCAGGCTGCGTGAAAGTACCTACCATCTGGGCCAGGCTGCGTGAAAGCACCTACCATTTAATTAATCAATTAATAGAAGTTGTATAAATTATTGTCACTTTACGGTCATTGTTATCTTCTATTCTTCCTGCACATCATAAACTTAATACGTTTAAAGGTTACTATACAATTTTATTAGCTAATTAAACAGCTGAGGAGTAAACAGTTTTTATTTTTTTTATCATTTTTAATAACAAAGCTATATAGTTTTTTTCGATCATCATTTGTTTGTTTTTTTATTCATAGCATTTAAAAAATGAAGAAAGTAGTATCTAGCGGAGAATTTTTGTTTAAAAATACAAGGATGCTGCTTCAATGACGTGATACCTTGACATCATAAAAATTGTCCACTAAGAAATGTAATCAGATGATATCACCAATGACGTTAAAACTTTTAGTACAATACTGTATAACAAATGCAATTGATTTGTTCATGAAATAGTCAAACTAAATTAATCTTATTAGGTCAAAGAATTGCAAACTTTTAAGCTGCCTATATTTACAAGGTCCAAATTGATCCTGTATATGCTTCGCGTAAAGATTAAATATCGTGCATTTATTGGTTAATTTTAAAACTCTATAAAGTAATTGAGTCAAGGCAGTATCAATATTTAGGTGTTTCTTGTTACGCCATTGCAGCTTAACAATAGCAAGTACAGGAAAAATACATAGAGTTAACCACTGAAGTTTTGATCTATAGTTGTTTTAGTCGTTTTGACCAACCTGAAGCAGAATTTTATTTTATAAAAATTTGTAAAAAAAATAGGTGTTTAGATGCAGTCCCATATATTTAAAATTTTTTTGTTTTTCCTTGAAGTTTTATAATTCAAAACTTATCAATGAAAGTGTACTTTACCCGATCAAGGTTAGGTAAAGCAAAATCTTTCTGAGCTTTTTTTTCAAGTCAAAGTAAGCAACGAAACAGAGATCCAAAACGTTTCTTAGAAATGAAAAGTTCACCAAAAAATAATTATTGTTCTCAGCACATTCAGTTCTTGTCCCTTAGCAAACAACTTCAGAAATCGGTTGCACCCAGTTTAATTATTATTCTTTTTAACTTTAATTAAAATGTGTTACTATGAAAGCATCGTTGTCCAAAGTGTGATTTTTTTGCTTCTTTTGTTTAAACAAGAACTGTGTTTGTTTGCTTTTTAGCTAGAAAAGTGCGTTTTAGTCGGCGTGGCACAGAAAAAGTCGATTTCTGTTGGCTTGATAGAAGCGACGAAAGCAAAGTTTTTAAGAGCATCTAGAGCATGTAGAATCGTTTTTTTTTTTGTGTGTGTGTGTGTGTTTTTTCCTAGTCTCAATGAAAGCACTACAAAAACGGATTACATTTTGACAGAATCTTCTGATATGTTATTAGTTTTTCCAACTTTTTTTACATCTATTTTACTGAAGCTTCTACCCCTAACAGATCAGTAGCGTGTGGTGACCTCTGAGACTAGTCATGCATTGGCATGCCAAAACCAAGTGATAAAATTGGGTATATTCAAAACCAATTTTTGTCTTAGATTCAAAGTGATCTCTAAAAAAAAAGGTCATCACTTGAAGTCCTTCCCTGGTAATACAGTTTTTGCCCTACAAATGCAATAAACTTTAAAAAAAAAAAAGATCATCACTTCTAACCAATCTTCGATTTCTTACTTTTCGTCCTAACTTCACGATATTCTCTAAAACAGGGGTGGGAAAACTACGGTCCGCGGGCCACATGCGGCCCGCAACGATCTTTTGTGCGTCTCGCAATGGGTTTAAACCAGGGGCGTCCAACCCGTGGTTCGGGGAATATTTTTTGAAGCCCTTTTTTCAGTTAATTTTGGCAGAAATCGAAGACAGATTTAATATGAAGACCCTCTTTTTCTTGTTTTTTTTCAAGTTTTAGAGATCACTATGATTTTGGGACAAAAAGTGAGAAATCCGAGACTGATATTCAGCGATGACCTTTTATTTTTAAAGAAGGTCTTGGTTTTAGGAGGAAAACTAAAAAATCCGAGACAAATCCATAATGAAGATCAATAGTTTTAGAGATTACTATAATGCGGCCCGCAAATAAATTCAACTTACGAATGCAGCCCTTGAGCTAAGAAGTTTGCCCACCCCTGTTCTAAACAATGCAAATACTTCAAAAGTTGCTTTTGCTCGAAAGATAAAAATTAAATTAAAGTATGCCAAAATAAAATACTTTTGTGCAGACTCAAAGTTCCTTGTTGAATTAGCGGAGACGTTATGGCTGGAAATAATTTTGGTCATGGTTGATGTCCCACTAATGTTTCCAAACATTCTTGTAACATTAATAAAATAGCAGGGGTGGTTTAATTTACTCAGTTAGTCCGCTTTGTAGGCTTTATGTTTGTACAAAGTTCCAACTTTCAATGTTTCAAAAAACGTGTCGTTACTCAAAGTAATTGATGCAATCGGACAAATTCTTCAGTTTTTGAAACTCTAGCTTGAGAATAAAAGGTTTTCTCTGTTGGAACAAATGTGCATTGTGTAATATAGAAATCTTAATAAAAGCACTTTTAAAGCAAGCTTGGTTGGGCAAAGGTGTTCATGATCAGCTTTAATCGGTGCAAATCCAGTAAATGCAATAACCACTGAATCATCTTACTTTTTTTCACTCATCCAAAAAATATTTTGAAAGTTTTTTTGTTTTTTTAAACTGCTTCATTTAAATTTTTTCTCGAAAACAGGAGCAAAATAAAGAGTGCTTTCTTGTCACGATTTACAAGTACCGCTCCTATAGAACGATTTGGTTTTGATTTCGTTGTTTTTTCAAAAGTTAGGCGCTGCTACCGAGCCTGTTTAAGTTTTTAGCTTCTTTCCTATCTTTCAAATGAGACTTCGTTCCGCATCTGGTTTATTACTTAATTGTTCTTTTTAATTCTTTTTTCTATGATTTCTTATTTGCAGATTAATAACAAATTAGGCACGTCAGGCACTTATAACGAAACACAAGGAATAATAAGCGATGCTGAAATGAAAACGCGTAAAGCAATTGTAAGTAACGTGAAGCAAGAAAAAAAGAACTCACTTTGAAATTCAGAGTCGCCACTTTTTCGACTCTTCCAAATGAGTTGGGTATAGAAAAACTTATAAAATAGTACATGTTAACGTCGAAATTTTATCCCAAACACGTTGTTGAAAATTTTGGGGACTACTGAATCCTTCCTAATGGCTTGTTATTATTTCCTTTGTTTTGTTATGGATTAAGGACGACAACACCGCCTTAGCTTTAGTAAGTTATTCATATATACAGCCGTGATGTATTTTTTATCAAAATACTGCTTAGTACTGAATTTTTTTATAATGAATTT
The DNA here is from genome assembly GCA_963680785.1 of Diplosoma virens. Taxonomy (NCBI): domain Eukaryota; kingdom Metazoa; phylum Chordata; class Ascidiacea; order Aplousobranchia; family Didemnidae; genus Diplosoma; species Diplosoma virens. Next base: position 66,040,419 of record OY796880.1, on the reverse strand, counting down.
ATTTTTGCTAACCACCTGCTTTGAGATAAAGTTGAATAAGGCAAACTAACTTATTTTTTGATTTAGGAATATATTTTTAACCAAAAATAACGCATTTCATAATTTCTTCCAATTAATCACAACTTTTAGGAAAGGACCCAACGCTGTTGATATTGTAACCTTTTGGTTCCCAGTTCATGCGCTTTTTTTTAAAATGCAGTTTTCGCAACTGTTAGGTAAAAAACACCGCTATAAATTGTATCCGAAAGTATACTTTTAAAGTGCAAAAAACATGTCTTTTCTTACAAGATGTTTCTTACTTTTATTGCAAACGTTGTTAAAAGTTTGTTGACAAAGTACTTATTGAAATGGTCCTGAGAGAACCATAAAATTGAAAGTCGATATCAGCTTATGTCAATTGAAACTATTGCTACTACTACAAAAGCTGAGGAGATTTTATTATGCTTTTTATACCGGCATGTAATTTTAAAAAATCAATGATTTGCAATTCCTGCCAACGCATTGCTGTATTAAAAGAAACAATCACGAACGTAGATAGTACACGTTACTGCTGACTGTTTACAGTTCCAATATTTTTTGATATCTGATCATCGGTGTGCGTAATAAACAATGCCGTTCTTTTCGGTGCAACAATGAATTAAAGTTGCAGCCATGAGTTTTAGATCTTAACTGTTTGCTCTTTCAAATGTTATGCCGTTACAAAAAAAGCTTTTTATCGTTGAAGTGTAAAGATACTCGTAATTCCATTTTGTCATAAAGTTTAAAATAAAGAAATTTTTGCCCTTGACCATGCAACAAAACACCTGCGGATTTAAGTACGTATAAAGCTTTTTACCCTTCTGTTGGTTTTGTGTTAATAAAAATTGCCATTAAAATATCTTAATTATTAATAACAACTTCTAAAAGTATCATATGTATTTTTGCAATATTCATGAAGACAATGTCTGCCAAAACAATTGGATAAATACAAAGAGAAATCATGGAAAGTGCTTTTTCTCTGGTTAAAAAGCATCGGTTAACGTGTACCAAGCGTAATTTGATTTTCTCGTGTATATTTGAGTTAGTTCAAAACTTACGTTACATAAACATATGCAAACAGTTACTTCATTTATTGCAGTAATTAAGCAAGCATAAGCAGAATGTTAACTAGTAAGCACAAAAGAGCAAATTTACAAGATAATTGTTTGTGAAACACTTCTTGCTTTTTTGATTAATTATCATTAATTAATAGTTTTGAATTTTAGATAAATACTTCAGCTCTAAAATTTTCATGCAATATCTATTGAGCTCTAACGTTACTTTTACATCCTCTTCCACCCAAGAAACAACGAGCTTTGAGCAAGTTTTAGATTTTGCATTATTTTTTCTAAAAGTCTGTTTCAACTTCAATCTTATTTCTTCTTGAAGTTAAAATGACCTATGACCAAAAGATTGCGTAATTCAACCGTTTCGAAACAACGTAAGCGCTTTTTATATCTTCAGCCAAAACGATTTATATGGCACTTACGTCAAGTCAGTTTCTCTGTTTTTGTTTTTCAGAGTAGAAGTTTTTAAATTATTAAAAGTTATATAGCCGCATTGAAATCTAGAAAAGGGGTGATATTTTTTGATAATTGAGCATAAGATGCTCAAATTTTCTGGAATTGCTAATCTTAAGCTAAAACAAAAAGATGGCAGAGTAAAATTTATGGTTTTATTTATGTGGTAAAAATTTAAGAAAAAGGTAGGACAAATAAACGCTTGAGACTATTAAAATTATATAAATTAATTTGTAAAATGTTGAAAATTTTGGTAATTTTTTATGTCAAAGTTTATCTTTTATATACTAAAGATAGGCATACCATATACTTGAAGGGGAAAACCAGGACGCACATTAATAGAAAAAAATTCGTCCCTAAAAAGTATTGTTATCTAATAAAAGCTCTTCACTCATGCTCTGTATATACGAGCAAGCCAACAACTCGTATAGACCTGTTTGAACAAGAGATAGGTCAGGCGTAATTGCGTGTCTTATGCAGTAACCTAACAAGCTTACCCTAGGTACACCAGCCACCTGATCCGCCAAGGTAAGTACGTTCAAAATAATGAAGAAATAGTAAGCAAACCAGAAAATAGATTAAACAGTAGTACGTCCATGTTACAAGTTTAAGAACACGATTTGGTTAAGAGCACGATTTAAAAAAAAGGATTATCTGTAACTCGAAATAAAACAAAAAATTAGTTGACATAACATCACCTTAATTAAAGTGGATTGCAATTACATCTATCTTAAGTTTGACTTTCAGCAAAAACTAAAGCAGCTAGATTGCAGATACGACAAAAGCCTGGCTGCATCCGGGAAACTTACATACATGGTGTCGCAAAAAGGTATACTCAATTTTAAATTACTATATCTCAAAAATTATTAAAGTTACAAAATTTTGAAAATTGCATATTGTTTGTTAACCGTTTCGGCATCTATATGAGAAATTTGGAGAAAATAAATGAAAGGGTACTTTTTTTGCAATATTTTTGGTCGTCGTCGTTTTAAGTGTATCCACTCCAGGTCAGACACAAACAGGACTGGGGCCAAGAATTTATCCTTTTACTACCCCAGACTGCTGTACTGTCTGAATCAGATGCTGACAGTGGTGCTATTATGCCAGCATCGAGTTTCGTCATTCAAAACTGTCAGACCTCGTGCTCCATGTGGTGCCCGATGTATAGGGCACGCTGTTAATACCATGGTCTGCGGTTTGCTCAGAGGCGCCACACTCGCAATTCGGTGAGGGAGCGTGCCTTCATTCGTGCATGGACGAATGGAATCGCCCAACGCCCGTCCGCAGGCGGTTGAGCTTAACCCAAGGTAAGGCCATCCCAACATGCCTAACACCGGTCCCGGGAACAAAAACACGGAGCCTGGAAACATATTCACAGTACTCCGCTTTCCATTTGTGATTTGTCCATTCAGAGGCGCGAATACCAAGTCTAGCAAGGTTGTGCAAAAGATTCCGCGCAGCTGCCATAAACGGGCGTCTGGATCTTAGTCTCACTTGGTGAGTATCTGAGGACCCACTTCAAAGACCATACAAGATATGATCAGGGTCCAGAGATCCACGATGAGCCAAGGAGAGTGTCACTCCAAATCGGCGAAGCTCAGCTGGCTGGATGCCTTAGAGTACAGGTAGGTGGTCCGACGCAAGCATCCAGTGACTATGCGCAAGGCGTCGTTCAAAGCACTGTCGATGCAACTTGAACCGGTTTATTTGTAATATATAATGCAATTAAGATGCTTGATAGGAAACAAACTTACACGCAAGTATCATTCAGATTATAGGTTGATCAGATGTCAGAAAATATTGGAACTGTAAACAGTCAGCAGTAACGTGTACTATCTACGTTCGTGATTGTTTCTTTTAATACAGCAATGCGTTGGCAGGAATTGCAAATCATTGATTTTTTAAAATTACATGCCGGTATAAAAAGCATAATAAAATCTCCTCAGCTTTTGTAGTAGTAGCAATAGTTTCAATTGACATAAGCTGATATCGACTTTCAATTTTATGGTTCTCTCAGGACCATTTCAATAAGTACTTTGTCAACAAACTTTTAACAACGTTTGCAATAAAAGTAAGAAACATCTTGTAAGAAAAGACATGTTTTTTGCACTTTAAAAGTATACTTTCGGGTACTATTTATAGAAGTGTTTTTTACCTAACAGTTGCGAAAACTGCATTTTAAAAAAAAGCGCATGAACTGGGAACCAAAAGGTTACAATATCAACAGCGTTGGGTCCTTTCCTAAAAGTTGTGATTAATTGGAAGAAATTATGAAATGCGTTATTTTTGGTTAAAAATATATTCCTAAATCAAAAAATAAGTTAGTTTGCCTTATTCAACTTTATCTCAAAGCAGGTGGTTAGCAAAAATAAATTCATTATAAAAAAATTCAGTACTAAGCAGTATTTTGATAAAAAACACATCACGGCTGTATATATGAATAACTTACTAAAGCTAAGGCGCTGTTGCCATCCTTAATCCATAACAAAACAAAGGAAATAATAACAAGTCATTAGCAGGGATTCACCGGTGACAGAAGGCAAAGCAGGCTACGCCGTCTTAAAAACGGTGTTTCTCAGGGATCGGTCTTGGCTCCCCTCCTATTTAACATCTATACGTACGATCTTCCTTCCATGATTTCCAGAAAGTTTGCTTATGCTGATGATCTAGCATTGTTGCATTCTTCTGGAAACTGGAATGACTTGGAGGGGACCTTAAGCCAAGACATGTCCACACTGTCAGCGTATCTCCAGACTTGGAGGTTGAAGCTCAGTCACACTAAGACGGTGACGACAGCCTTTCATTTAAATAACCGAGAGGCCAAACGTGAGCTAAAGGTCTACAACAACGGTGGACTTTTACCGTTCTGTCCAACCCCTACTTACCTTGGGATAAAACTGGACAGATCGCTCACGTTTTTTCACCATTTAGTGGCATTGCGCAAAAAACTATCCTCGCGCGTCACACTGTTGAGGCGACTCGTGGGCTCGGGATGGGGTGCTGGTGCTAAAACACTACACATAGCCACCTTGTCTCTAGTCTACTCAACAGCTGAGTACTGTGCGCCAGTCTGGTGTCGCAGTGCTCACACTCGCCTCATTGACAGTGTCTTGAATGACGCCTTGCGCATAGTTACTGGATGCCTGCGTCCCACTCCAACGGACCACCTACCTATACTCTCAGGCATCCATCCAGCTGAGATTCGCCGAATGGGAGCGACACTCTCCATGGCTTACCGTGGATCTCTGGACCCCGATCATATCTTGCATGGTCTGTTAAGTGGGTCCTCAGATACTGGCCAAGTGAGACTAAAATCCAGACGCCCGTTTGTGCCAGCTGCGCGGAATCTCTTGGACAACCTTGCCAGACTTGGCATCCGCGCCTCTGAATGGACAAATCTTAAATGGAAAACGGAGTACTGTGAAGGTGCTTCCAGGCTCCGTGCTTTTGTGCCCCAGACCGGTGCCAGGCCTGTTGGGATGGGCTTACCCCGAGCAGCTTGGGTTAAGCTCAACCGCCTGCGGACTGGTGTTGGGCGATTCCATTCGTCCATGCACAAATGGGGTCTCGCTCCTTCACCGAATTGCGAGTGGGCGCCTCTGAGCAAACCGCAGACCATGTACTAACAGCGTGCCCTATACATCGGGCACCACATGGAGCACGAGGTCTGACGGTTTTGGATGACGAAACTCGATGCTGGCTTAATGACATCACTGCCAGCGTCTGATCCAGGCAGTGCAGCAGTCTGGGGTAGTAAAAGGATAAACCCTCGGCCCCAGTCCTGTTTGCGTCTGACCTGGAGTGGATACCTCTTCAAACGACGACGACGACGACGACGAGCAGGGATTCAGTAGTCGCCAAAATTTTCAACAACGTGTTTGGGATAAAATTTCGACGTTAAAATATACTATTTTATAAGTTTTTCTATACCCAACTCATTTGGAAGAGTCGAAAAAGTGGCGACTCTGAATTTCAAAGTGAGTTCTTTTTTTCTTGCTTCACGTTACTTACAATTGTTTTACGCGTTTTCATTTCAGCATCGCTTATTATTCCTTGTGTTTCGTTATAAGTGCCTGACGTGCCTAATTTGTTATTAATCTGCAAATAAGAAATCATAGAAAAAAGAATTGGTCTGGGCTCAGTGAACTGATTCCTGGCTCTCTCAATGTTCTGCTCCTCCATAATTGTGTTTCCTCCTCTTCACATAAAGCTTGGCATCATGAAACAGTTTGTGAAGGCTCTTGAGAAAGATGGCGACTGTTTCAAATATATTTGCATGAAATTTCCAGGCCTAACCATAGAGAAATTAAAAGCTGAAATGTTTGATGTACCTCAGATTCAAAAGTTAATAAATGACGCAAATTTTTGTAATTTTATGAATCCTGCGGAATTGAGTGTCTGAACGATGTTTACAAATGTAATTCTTCCTTGGAAAAACAAAGGTGCCCAACAACAAAAATCTTGTTGAAACATTACTCACAAGTCTCCATCAACTGGGTGCAAATACTGTATGAGCATCAAGTTACATTTTTTGCACAGCCATCATGCCCGTTTTTCAGAAAATAAAGGTAATGTGAGCGACGAGCAAAGGGAGTGCTTCCATCAAGACATCAGCGACATGGAAGTTTGCTATAAAGGTTGTTGGGATGCTACCATGCTTGCAGACTACTGTTGGTCAATCAAGCGCGATGATGCCGAAGCCTCCCATTCTAGAAATTTAGCAAAAGATCAATTTATGGCTGATTATGTCTATATTTAGTATTTTTTACAACTTCAAGCTTTAATTGTGAATATTTTGGTGAGATTTCATGAATATATGCCATAAAGTTAAATAAAAATATTGTTTCATCAATTTGCCTGTCTTTATTATCGGCTTCCTGCAGACAGGGGTATATCATAACAAAAAAACTAAACTTGAGAGAGAAAAAGTGACAGCATTTCTGGAATCAGCGCCCTCAAATTAGGTAAAAACAGTTAAAACATCTTAGGCACCATGACAAAAATTTCTTTTTGTTGGCCAATGTTATTAACTGAATTTTTTTATTTAATACAAAGACTTCTAATTACTTAATTTGTTGTTTTTTTGCCAATATTTACAAAACAAGTGCATTATATTGAGAGTGCGAAAGGCTTTGTAAATTCAAAAATCTGCTAGCCAACCAACAAAAATAGTAACCCCATATTAATAATTCAGAACACTGTTTATTATATATTGAAAATGTATAAGAGCTTAGCTAAATTACTCGAGTGTTTTTTTAGAGAGTGTCTTTATTGGTTAGTAACAATTAAAGATTAATTTATGTCTGTTACAAGAAATATCATATTTGGTTTTAACAGTACTGCTTCTGCGACCAAAGAAGCAGGTAAAGAAGACCGAATAACGAGACTGGATTGGTTGATTCCAACCATTGTCAATCTTGTGTTGATTCTCATCACAACCTTAATTGTTGTGTCATTGGTGCATTATGGATTAACCAGCGGGAAGTGGCGTGGTCAATCATCCAGTCAAGTTGATAAATTGAACGCTGGAGTGGTTTATACATTTTTGATCGTGTGTGCAGTCATGTGCATAGGCCGCTACATCTCGAACCAGATTTACATGAACGTCGGTTTTGATTACAACAATGATACTCTCTGCGAAGCAGCGGGAGATGCTGCGTTTGCATTTTACGTGTTAGTCATAATGTCAGTATTCTTGTTCCTGTGGTTTCGGCAGAAAGCATTTTACACCAACAGCATGTTAGCGTTCAAAAACACCAAATTTATCAGAGTATTGAGCAACTCTCTCATTTTTCTTATCTTTGGGTCTGGTTTACCCTATGTTTTGTACACTATATGCCGAAATGGTTTTGAAACAGGTCCTACTGGTTGTGCTAACAAATTTGAAAGCGACAAGAGTTCATACTTTTGGATTTATATTAGTTTATTAATAGTTTTATCGCAACTTTTACTTCTTTGCTTGTTTATTTATCCCGTGCTGCAAATAGGAAGAGATTCCAAACCTTCGATTATCCAAAAACGTTCCAGCTCAATAAATAGTTTTGCTACCACGCCTTTTGATAAAAAGAAAAATATCACTTCGTGCAGTGAGCTATCCAAAAACGATTCAAGATCTTCTGCTTCTTTACATAGGGTGTCCTCATCCGTTGCACGTTAACCCGGTGACGAAATTAAGCTGATCATACGAAAGACGCTCTTCTTTGCTGTGGCTTCAACATTGCTGGACATCATTGTTTCGATAATGTCGTACTTTGTGTTTCCAAATAAAAGCAACAGACGATATCCGAACATGTTAGCCGATATGGCGGTGTTTTGTAACTTATTGCTTCTGGTTTTGTCATTTTCTACATACAAACGCATGCTGACGTCTTGTATCACAAGTTCACAATAAAAGTAATGAGCCAGAATCTAATTTTTTAATTTTTTAAACATTGCTTTTATTCCGTATGCAATTTAAACTTAATGAAAAAAATTTTGATTTATTAACTTAATAAAAAAATGGAAAAATAATTTATTTATCTATGACAATATATATGAAACGTAAAGTCAATGGTGTTTCATTCTTTTAATTAAAATTATAAATAACATTTTGTTTCTAAAAACAACCTTGTTTGTATTTGTATGAAACGACTACAAGTATGTAAATTGTAATTTATTTTATTGTAAAAGATAAACTTGAGAATACTGGCTGAAAAAACTTAACATTTTTTTTGAACATTCAACCAAGTTCTACCAATATCTATCAATTTTAAAATACATTATTGTCAGCAGCCACAGTATAAGTACTTTGTAACAATTGCAATCAACATGCTCTCGGTTTAAACTAAACTCTTTTTGTAATTTGAGTTCGATAGAAGATTACTTTATGCTTGGAGGTCTTAACCTTGTAACCGCAAGGCCATGAGATTATCTCCTTACTAAGTGGGTTGGCCATTTTTTTTCTACCTTACCGAATGCGGGCCCCTTTTCCAAGCATCAATGCTTGCAGTGCTTTGTCTAACTTAGTGCTTGTCAACCTTTTTTGATATCGTACATACATTCAACTTTTACTTAAAAGCTTGTACACCTCAGTTTTTACAACGCAATGCACTAAAGTTGCATCAATCTTAATGGGAAAAAAATTAAACACCAGTTAAGAAAAGTATTTATTTATATCAATAAGGCATTTTAACAGTCATATAATGAGAACATTGCTGTTAAATTTCATCAGCAAGTCAAGAAAAGCGAGGTAGTAATCTTGCTTCAAGTGCTCCTCTCATCAGCATATCAACATCCTTGATTAAGTTTCTTTTCTTTGATTTAATTTCAACAAGAGCAGAAAATTCGTGCTCGCCAAAGTATGCCCTAGGCATGCGAAAAAGAATTGAAATAGCTTTTTGAGCAAGATTTTGGTATTCATAAACTTCAAGAAGTGATATCCAAAATTCATTGTAGTTTTTTAATGATTTAAACTCTGCATTTTGTACTGAGTCCTATCATATTTTAATAAGTTCATTAGTTAGGTGTCCAAGATCAAATTCTTTATTTGTGAACGGCTGCACGATCCATAACAGAGAATTAAGATTCAAATAATTATCATTTAGAAAATAGACTCCAAATTTTGCTGTAGCTCATTGAGGTGCTTACGAACAAGTGATTTTACTTTGGCTTCAATGTTTGGATTTTTGTTTTCCCAATTACTAATCTTGATAAAATTGTTCAAAGATTTGAAATTTGAAAAATTATATTTTGTTACATTACTCTGCCATAATTTCAGTTTTGATTTAAAAGCTTGAATCTTACAACTCACTTCAAAAATATCACATCTTTTTCCTTGCATCGATAAACTCAACTAAATTGTGCTTTCAAATACTGCTGTTAGATAGGACAATTTTTCGACCCAAAAGATATCTTTAAAATTTGCAGTCATTGTTTGTCTTTCTTGAGTAAGAAAAGCAGTCAGCTCATTCCACACTTGAAATACTTGCTTCAAAACTTTTCCTCTTGATAGCCAGCATACTTCAGCATGATATAACTATCTCAGTTTATTTGCTTCCATATCTTTGCATAATTCTGAAAACTTGTTTCTTTGAATGAGAGTAGACGAATTTTACAACTTTTATAATGTCGCTAAGAACAATCTCCAGCTCAGACAGAACAATCTCCAGCTCAGACTTCTGATTTTTATCATAGTTTAATTTTTTTACAACAAGGGCCTCTCGATGTATCATGCAATGATTTGAAACATAATCTTAGTGAAACTTTTTTTATTTTTTGAACAACTCTATTTGTAAAGCCTTTTATTGATGCTGCTCTGTCGATAGTAACTGACTTACAATTTGTCGAATCCAAATCATGTTCCTCAATGAATTTATTCAATTTATCAAATATGGATTGAGCTGTTGCAGAAACTCCAACTTCAACACAGCACAAATAATGCTCAACAGTAGTTTTGGCTTCCGCAATAACGAATCTACAATAAACGATCATATGCGCCTCATCTAAAATATCGGTTGTTTCATCAAGCTGCAAGCCATAAGCGGGATTCTTCTTGAGCTTGATAACGAGTTGTTTTACCAAATTTTTTGAAATATCATCACATTTACGCTTTGTTCTATGGTCTGATAAAGAAATTTTTCTCATTTTGCTAACAGCCTTTTTTCCTCCGTGTAAAATGTTAGCAGCAATTTCATGACAGGGAAGAACAACAGATTCTAATTCGATATACGGACGCTTTCGTTTTACTACAATATTAGCCATTTTCAGGAAAGCAAGCACTAAATCAGGGGTGGTCAACCTTTTTTTTTCCTAAACCGCCAATTTTATTCAAGTCCAGTTCATATCCGCCACACAAACAAAAGACCTCAAAATTTTATAGTGAAACCAACCTGATCTCTAAAAAAGGTCATCGCTGGAAATTAGAGTGCAATCCGCCACAGGTTGGCCACCCCTGATATAGCTATAAATAAGTTGTGGAACATTTTTCATTTGAAATATTTTCCCCAATTTCAATGCGCCACCACTAAACGTCCAATGCACCCCAGGTTGGCCACCCCTGCACTAAATCTTTATTTTCTCCTTTTACCTCACTCTGTAAAAATGAAAATTGTTTCTGTTTATTATGCAGAGATGCCTCAAAGAATACCTTTAATTTATTTTGATAATTAAGATGCTGCATTTTTTAATGTTTTGTAGATGACTTGGGGATAAGTTACTATTTTTAAAAATGGCACGACAAAACGGACAACTGGCAGAAGGATAACGTTTTAAAATTTCTGTTTCTGTGTGATAAAACCTATACATAATATAATCATTATTCCGTTAGGGTTTCTTTGTGGTTCAAGTTTGATTTTTTGAATATTTTTTCTGTGGTTCCAGTTTTATTTTATTTTTTTGATTATTTTTTTGAAGATTTCTTGTAAAAGAACATTGCTGCTCTTTCTTGTTATTACTACTTTCAGACAACTGTTCTGTGTCGATCTCAGCGTATGGTTCGACAACATACTCACACTTTTTTGATTCAACAGCGTGTTGATTTTCTACAAAAAAATACTTCTTAAAGAAATTACGTATATCCATTATAATTTATTTTATGGCAAAACTCTATACGATTTCTGTAAAAAAATATAATCCATTAATTTCACTGAAAAATCGCTATTAATATAGTGACACCTAGTATAAAAATAAATTCACCATATTATTTTATGGTATGTTTTACACCCCAGTACACCCTATTAAAGTGGTACACTTTTTAAAAATTTTGATACACTTTGGGATGTACAATACACGCGGTTGAAAAGCACTGGTCTAACTTCTTGAGCGATGAGCGCACGGTGTTGCTCGGTCCCTGAAGTTTTCCACTTTTGGAAAAAGTTTAGTATGTCGGGTTATTGTAAATCTGAGACTTTTTACTCGGCTGATATTCTACCTACTTTGCAGTGAAATTATTATTTTGTGTGATTTTACGCGCGTGCCTTTTCAATTTCAAGTGTATAGTAATTATAACTATAAACAATAATACACAATAATGCCATTGTTTTTTATGATTAATTAAGCTTGGTCATAGTTTATAGCAAATTTTAGTAATTTTTCAATTTTTGTATTTTCATCAGTAACAATATTAAATTGCAGTTAAAAGTAACTTAATTAGTACTCAATCTACAAAATAAAAATTAAATTTTCATTGCAGTTTTTGTAATAAACCTTAAATGAAAAAAAATGTTTTAGAATTTTTATCAACAAAGAAATTTTTATGCGGTTGGTGTTAGTGTGACAAAAAAAGAGCAATAGAATTCTTGACTTAACAACCAGTTTCAAATTTCTCGCCTCTTGTAACAGAAAAAAAAAATCAGAAATTTCACTCAATATTTTTATAAATATAAAAATTGTAGAAACCTTGATTTATCGTATTCATATAAAAACGGAATTTTATTCTATTCAAACAACGAACAAGTTTGTTCAGTATCACGTGTAGACTATCGCGTTTTATTATAATAACTATCTTGTTCAAGCTTTTTAAGCAATTTAAAATAAGGTAGAGCTATTTATACCAAACAAATTGCCAGCACTCGCCGTGACCTTTGAACCGAGTTATCTGTATCGTTTTACTTGCCCACTCGCCGCGTGAGTTTTAGCTAAGGAATGTTTAGTGACTTCTTATTACAGTTGTACGTAACTTCCTCACATGCTGACTTCGACAATTATCACTTTCTATAGAAATGAGCTTGCCAGTTGGCCATGATTACGACGGTATGAGAGACTGTAGAAGATCACAAAGCTTGTGGTCATTTACTGGCATTGCGCGAAAAACTATCTTTGCGCGGCACTGCTGAGGCGACTTGTAGGCTGGTGCCGGTGCCAAAACACTACACACGAGCTACCCTAACTCTGATCTATTCAACAGCTGAGTACTGCGCACCAGTCTAGTGTCGCAGCGCTCATACTCGCCTCATAGACAGTGTCTTGAATGACAACTTGCGCATAGTCACTGGGTGCCTGCGTCCCGCTTCAACGGACTACCTACTCATAATTTCTAGCATTGGTCCAGCTGAGCTTCCCCCGAATAGGACCGACATTCTTTTTAGCTTATCGTGAATCCCTGGACCCTGACTATATGTTGCATTGTTTTTTAAGTAGGTTCTCAGATGCTCGCTAAGAGAGACTAAGATCATAGAATTTTGTTTGTGCCAGCTGCGCGGAATTCATTAGATAACCTTGCCGGACTAGGCATCCGCGCTTTTCAGTGGACGAATTACAGATGGGACAAGGATTACTGTACATCCAGGCTCCGTGATTTTATACCCATAATTAGTGCCGGGCCTGCTGAAATAAAATTTTTCCAAAGAGCTTAGGTTGAAATTAATCACTTGCCAATTGGTGTTGGGTGATTCCAATCGTCCGTGTATAAATAGAGTCTCGCTTTTTCACCGAATTGCAAGTACGGCGCTTCAGAGCAAACCGTAGACTACGTCCTAATAGCGTGCCTTCATATATCGTGTACTCCATGGAGTACGAGGTCTGACTGTTTTGAATGACGAAACTTGATGCTGGTCCAACATCATCATAGTCAGCATCCGATCCAGGCAGCACAGCATCTTGGGGTAATAAAAGGACAAACCTTTGGCCCCAGTCCTGATTGTTACTGACCCAGAGTGGTTGCCCTTCCACATGACGACAATGATTCGGGCCAGTGCGTGTTGCATCGGAAATACATGCACTATTCTTTGACATAGTGCAGGAAATTGGAGCACCTGAAGGCCACTGACGGCTGAACTATACTTAAAAACACGGTTTGTGTTAAAGCGCGTAGTGCAATAGAATAGCATAGTTTGCTAAAAAATAGAAACCTATTAACAGAAGTCTATCGCTTAATGTTTTTCAAACAGACCCGTCAACTAATTCGATTACAAGTTCTAGCTTTCAGGGAAAAAACTATAGCTGATGTCGTCGTATAGGCCTCTACTAAAAATGATCTCTGATGTTGGTCTTTAAGTTGCTTTATGCTTTAACCGCACTATTGTAAGTCAGCAGCGTGATCACATTAAAAATATTTTCGCGAACTAACTTTTCTAAAGGAGCAACAGATATCGTTCAGGTAGACTGAGCATTGAACTCGTATCCTTCTGCTCGCCAATCAGAGTGTTATCATACTGAGCTATCCTGCCAAAATTGTGCGCTCCAGAAATGCTAAAATTTTCTGAAATACTTCATAATTTGTCTAATTTTTAATCGTTTGATTTTGTCAATTTGCTCAATTCATTCCAATGTTTTTTTTGGTCCCAGCAAAATTTTTGTTTTTTGTATACATTCCAGTTTGTCGTTATTGTCATTTTTAAATTGTCAATCCGCAACGATTTCATATTTTTTTGGACAACGTAGCCCAAAGTGCGCAAGACTGTTCAAAAAAGATAAAAATGCCGTGCAACTTTTACAATTATGTAAGTTGCGGAAATTGCGCTTCAGATTGCATACTGCCCTCGTCATCCTATACGTAATGTACTGGTATGATTCAAACGTTTAAGTGATGTTCACAGCCTTGTTAATCGCAATCATGTTGACAGCTTCAAGCAGTGTCACCAATTAGGAATAGTTTTACACGCGTAAAACCCAAATAAAAAAAAGGCCATGAGTGCATTAATAGTCTACACGGAAATCTTGCTCTAACAACACAAAAAACGAGATGTGAGGCTCGTTCTGGCTTCCTAATGAAAGACAATAAAAAACGTTCAAGTTGATTAAAGTTTAAATAGAACAGTCTAGACCACTGCTTTTCAATCTGAGGGTCGCAAACCCCAATGGGGCGTTTGGCTTTTTTTCAGGGAGGCGCGAGAGCTTTTTATGAACAATATAAAAAAATATAACATTTAAAAAACAGTATACAGAATGATTAAGTTTAATCAAAATTATCAATCGATATTTGATTTATGGTTAAAATAACAGAATTATTTGACAAAAATCTTTATATAAACTTGTTTTGAGAAAAATTATGAACATTACAATTAAATATAAATGGCTTTATTGCGTTATTATATAGAATAGATTTAGCACAATTTTTTCTGGGAAAGCAAACGTCAAAACACGTAACAAAATTGTTGAGTACGTACAAGCAAGAATAAAAAAAGAATAAAAATATACTGTAAACACAAATTAGTTTCTAAGCCACAAATTGCTGCAGCTAACCAAAACAAAAGGAGTTCTTTGCTTTTAAAAGAAAATAATATAAAATAATTGGGATGTATTACATACGTTGTGAAGGCATAATTGGGATGTAGAGATGCTTGTTAATACGTCAAACGTTCCAGCGTGGTGTTGCAGATTAATAGATTGGTTTAAGAAAAGTTGAAAAAACTGGCTTCTGGGTAGCCTAAAGATTCTTTAATTTTTGCTAAAAGACAAACTCTAGTTCAGTGATAGGAAAAATATTGACCTCAGTTGGAGAAAAAATAGGCTAAAAAAATGAGGTAGCCTACAGCTTAAATGTCATGTATGACATATCATATAAAAGGGAAAAATTTGTGCTAAAATTAAAATTTGTGATAAGGGAAAGGTATGATAAAACTGACAAAAATAGCATTATACGAGTATAATAAATGTGATTAGCTTCTTGTTATATGATTATTCCTCCTCGTGGATGTTAGCTTTGTAGCAAAGCCTTAGTTAGCATCACCATCATTATAATCATCATTATCAACATACCTTTTACCCTCTTGACTCAAAGGACTAGGTTGGAGGCGTTAAACTTAATACCTCCGTCAAGTAATCACCCAAAGCTACTTTCTGAATATGCAGGATATTTTTGTTTGGCTAAATCCTTTTTATTTGTTCTTTTTAGAGGTGCTTGGTAACACGGCCGAGCAAAGAATATAGAAATGTTGTAAAACAAGTTTTTAAAATACCTTAAAAACAATGAGACCAAGAGTTGAATCCATAGATCGCGTCAATCGCGTTTGCCATCTACAAAACATATCTGTGCTTGCACAAATAATCCATGGAAGATTTTTGTGCTTTTTTTGTTCTTTCCTTTTTCTTTTTATAAAACAAGTTCATATTGTTATAAAACAACCTTGCTTACTGTAATACAACTTTTATATATATTTCTTACTATTTTTGAAAGCTTTGTTGTTTCTTCCTTTTCCTAATCTGCAGCCTTAATTATTTTATTTTGTTTTAATATTTTTGTTTATCATTAAATAATTATAGTTGTACTTTTACTATGTGGCAAAGCGGAAATAAAAAGAAAAACTAAACTGAACTGAACACTTGTGAGCTTAGTATTTAAACCTTAGTTAAATGAAATTTTTATAACAGTACACCAAGAAAAAATATCAATAGTAAACTAGGGTTGAACAAGCAAAAACAGAGTTATCACTTGAAATGACCAAAAACTAACTAAGGTTAACTATTCAAATCGAGAAGGTACCAAAACTTTCGAGCCGTAATATAGTTGTTTTAAAACTGCTTTTAGTAACAGCATCAAGTGAAAATTGAAAAAAAAAGGTCGCACCTATTGCTCAAAAATCAAGTAAAAACCTAATTTTGGATTAAATTGCGTTGTGGTTGAAGAAAATACAAAGTCTATTGGTATAAGGGGTAAACAAAAAGAAAAAAGTTTATGAAGCATGTTTTAGTATGAATGGCGACAGTGTGGCTGAGTAAATATAAGCTTTTTAATGATAAAGAGCGCGATGCAAAATTTATCGGCATGATCAACGAAAACAATATTAGAATTGAGTTTATAGCCCAAAAAAATGAATCAAATGCGAAGTAAGTCATAAGCAAAATTAAGTGCGAAGACCTTCTTGCATATCGGTCAGCCACTGCATTTTTGTTCGAATTTTGATGCTTTCGCGGTCAACGTGGCTGTGTGAGATGGTTTCTCTGCGTTCCTGGGAAGAAAGAACAGAGTTTCAGAAATAAACTAATTGAAGAGCAAGATCTGTGGTTTTTGCTCTGGCATCTAGAGCCCGCCAAAATATTTATTTTATTTTATCTTTTTTTTATCGCAATATTTATTCTTCTGACTTGTGGGAAAACAACGGAGGCATTAATACATACGGCAGACAATTACTCCGACCGGTTTCTGGAGATTCCAAGATATTGTTGTGCGGTTGAAATTTTTTATTTTGGTTTATAGTTTCTATGGAGATATGACCAAAATTTAAAACTGCTTGCCGAGACCACTAAGCGGTGGAAAGTGCTGTAAAGTGCTTTTCCCAAGGACACAAGCACAATAACAAGCAACTGATGCCAATTTTACTTACTGCTACCACTATAAAAACATGAAACTTTTTCTCATATTTGTATACTATAACTGGTCTTGCATTGTGTTGTAGAAAGATTTTTGTTAATTTCTTTTGTTTCATCTGCATTAACACTTTTCAACCGGTGGACCATCCACTTTTTATTAAGCTATTTTAATTTAGTGGGTGGTTGGCAGCATGGTCAAGTGGTTAAGGCGCCGGGGTTGTGATTGACATGATCTGGTTTCAAACCTTACTCGCGTCATTCGATTTTTTCCTTGGGAAAGACACTTTACGGCCCTTTCCAGTGCTTGAAGAAGGTCTTAGCAAGCAGTTTTAAATTTCAGTTATATCTCTATAAAACTAAAAAAACAAATAAAAAATTTCAATAGGAGAGCAATATCTTAGCATTTGTGGAAGCCGGTCAAGGTAATTGCTTGCCCCATGTATAGCGACTTCGTCGCTTTCCTGCGAGTCAGGAAGATAAAAACAGAGATGAAATAAAAAATTACATGAAAAAGCAGCTAATGTACTTTGACTAATTTTTATCATCCGTTGAAATTGACCTTAGCTATAGAAAGTTACCTGGCGTTTCCGAAACGCAAAAAATTTCGTAACCTATGATAAGCAATGAATCATTTATTTAATAATACAGATATTTAACAATAAAATACGAGAATCATTTATTTATCAACAATACATACTTTTAAAAATGTAGGCTACCGGTAGGCATTTGATTATTTTAAATATGGTCAGATAACATACTGGTTTTCTCGTTTGAATCTATAACAATCGAGTAGGTTTGTAACAATAGAAAAAGATAGCCAAAGTAGATGTAGCATTTTTTATTTCCTTTAACAAACATTTAAAATTACTTTGACAAAAAGCAAACGTTTTCAACGTACTCAATTCCTCAACAGGTTTCTAAAATTTTTGCAATGCTGACTTAATTTGTAACATTTCTTCTTTTTTTAATTTAACATTTTATGTACCATGCACAAAAAATAATTGAAAAGAGTATTGGTTATATTTTTAACCTATAGAGTTAATTTTAAGTGAATACTTTAAATAATATACGTATGTATACATACTTTTTCAATAATTAATTTTTCTTTCAACTGCTATGGTTTCACAAAGAAGACACTTTAATCACCATTTAAAGTGTAGGGATAATTTTATTTTTTCATAAAGAATGAACGCATTTTTGTGTGTGACCATGTCAAACAAAGCGCCCTGCGTAAAGGTACACATATATTATTTCTTTTTACCCTATTTTTGTTTTTTGCGTAATCAAAGTTTGCTATTAGAGTACCAATTAGCCGAAGCAACTTCTAAAATTCAACTTTATTTTGCCAATGCATTCACTTGAGGACAAGTTTTGGAAAAACAATTCGATAAAAGTAAATAAAAAAATCAACGAAAAGTGCTTTTTAGATTTCTAGAAAACATTATTAAACGTGTAAGTAAATGCTTTTTCAGTTTAAAACTTACATCACAAAAACAACCTGGTGCTTCTATTTAAACGATGTCAATAAATAAGTAAATTAAGTATGGATAGTCGAACAAATTTACAAATCTACATTATAATTATTAGCCCAATAAATTACACCTAATTTATTTCACTCATGACCGAGAAAATTATGATGTAACAATAAACTAACACTGTTTATCATAATTAAATAAATAAACTAATAATTAAAGTATTATAACAATTAAATTAAACAAATGATAATAAATATTAAAATTAAATAAATAAATGATAATCAAACTGTTTATAATGTAATGGAATTTTGAACTCCGATTAGGCGCATGCAGACAAGCCTATTTTTACTACGTATTTCAAAGCAGCTATCAAGCAAACACAGGCTTCCATTTTTTTTTTAGGAAAAACGAGTTTATTTTTCAGGGTTTTCTAAAAATAAATGGACAAATTTAAAAAAAGAATAGGAAGAGATTGAAAAATTTATGAACAAAAAATATAATGTTTGAAGGTGGAAAAATAAAAATTAGGGAAGTAAAATTGATAAAAGGAGTTAAAATTTAATGAAAATGTAAATTCTACTTTTTAAAAGTTTTTTAAAAAACTTAATTCTACAACCAATAGAATAATGTATATTGTAAAATATTACAATAAAATAAAACAACTGAATTTGCTTTAAATGAATTTTATTCCGTAATTTGATTATTCCTCATATGTAAGTATTCCTCATAAATATTCCTCATATTTCGGAACAGCGGCGTACGCAGAAATTTGTGAAATGGGAGTTTTGGAGCCGAAAACACGATTGCTCTAAGTGGTCTTGGTAATGGGCAAAAACTTTCAAAATTAGGCCTAAATTCAAAAATAAAGTGTTTTGGTTTTAAGAACACCTTGCAATAGCATGAATTTCTTTTTACCAAACCGTAAAACTAACTATTGAAAAGGCATGTGCGTGTAATTCAGTTATGACAAGAAACTTTTCAACTTAAAAGCAACTCGTGTAAATGAAGAGAACAATAGGTGAAAAATCAAAAAAACAAAAAAAATCTTAACAAATATTTGTTTTTTTTTTTATAGGCTTATATTCAAACGCCTATTTTTTTCACTTAATTCGTTAATTACGTCATCAGGGCAAGGCGTGTGGCTAATATAAATGTTTAGTAATGCAAGTTCATTCATTCGAGTGGTACCAGTTGTGTTTCGTAAGCACGTTTTTAGTCTGCGTAATGTGGAAAACAATTGTTTACTAGTGCATGTTGTCACTGGAAGAGTTAACAAAATGGTCATCAATGTAAATATTTTGGAAAAGCATCGGAACAGCATTTATTGAAGCTGCTCAACGCATCAGTTGGTCTTTCTGCTGCGTTTAATCGAAAAAGTTTCCTGTACCATGATATCAGTTCAGGCACTAATTCTCCCCAGGATTTCGTTAAATCATTGTTGTAAAATTTTCGCAAAACTTGAATACTTTTAATTTGTTGAAAAGTTGGTCCATTAGTTGGATCAGCAGAAATTAAACACTGAAATTCACCAATAATCGATTTGTGGGCTGTAAATCTTGTTTCGAGAGTGACAATAAAGTTATAAAGAAATGGAATAAAAATCCTTACTCTAAAGTGTTCTTCATCTGTTGCAGCAACAATGTTGCATCGATTGGTCTGTCTTGAAGTAAGGCGTGGTGTTTTCAAAATAAAATCTTCGGCTTTGGCCGTTTCTTGCGCAAAAACATAGAGCTGATGAAATTCATATTCGGCTTTTTCTCTAAGACACTTCAATTCATTTGCAATATCCTGTGCAATGTTGACGGGTTCAAGAAGGTATATCGACTTTTTTTGCTTAACTTTGCACAAAATAACACTATATCCAAAAACGTTTTTTAAAACTAAGAGAGCAATACTAAATTCACTTTGCCTAGTTGTCGATAGCAACTGCAGGGCTCGTGATGAAGTTTCTCTGTCTGGCCATGCTGAAATTTTGCCAAAGCTTCTACAACGGTAAACTGTAAATTTGAAAAAGTACTCACTCTCGTGTCGATCGACCCATCTGGTGGCACAAATTTGAACAAGTTTTTAAGCTTTTGTTGTTGACGAAATCGCGTTGATGGACTAGCGTAAAATGTTTTGACTTTTTGGAGCATTAAAAAAATTATGAACTGAAGCTATTGTTTCCATGCAGTTTATTCCCATTCCCATGCTTAACTTTCAATATTTTACAAGTTTGAAAGTCTTCTTCACAGTGACAATTGTACATTAGCTAACTTTGACGCAATTTAAGCGATAGCAAAAATTGATGTGGAAGCAGTAATTAAGTTTAAAAAGCGCGGTAAATAATAGAAACCAAAATCATCTTATTGAAGCCTACTTATTACCATGTATATATGGCTGAGCACCATTCTTCAAGGGGGGTTTTGACCCCTGAAACCCCCCCTTGCGTAAGCCTATGTTTCGGAACAAATTTAAGAATAACTGGGGTTTAATACTATTAGATTGTTTGATTGGTTGTTTAAAGTACAGCTTGAGTGTTTTAGGACTACTGGAAGTGGCCCAAAACTAGAGAATTTAGCTTCTAAAATGAAAAAACATATTCAATAGGATTGAAATCAGGTGAGAAAAAAGGTAGATACTTAAAAATAACATTTTTTTCAATTAAAAGGGTTTTGACCATATCAGAATGGTGTATTGATGGATAATTCAACATAATAAGAGTCTCTTTTGATATCTTCCCTTGTAAAAAGCACCTTTCAAGGAAATTTTAAAATTGCAGTGAAGGAGCCATCGATTAAATCGTAGCTTATCATTCCATCAATAGAAGATGCCGCAGAGGGAAATATTTGGGCCTCTTGAGGGATTAACAGCCAAAATCGCATCAACAGATAGTATTGCATATACGCAATTGTTTGAAACCTGCAAATTAAAATCTCATTCATCGAAGAAACTGATATTTTCATTGCGACGGTACAAGATTTCAGCGAAATACAATGAATGCTCTCTAAGTCTGATGGATTTTACTAAAAGTGGTCAAGGCTTTTTTCTTGAGCCTTTTCTTTTTCAATTCGATACTCTTAGTGACTCTAAACATTTTATTGGCTGAAATGTTGAACCCATCCTGATTGAGGATTTCTCTGACTTCTTTTTGAGTGAGACCATTAACTTAACGAAAAACTTCCCTTATTTTTGATTTTTCAATTATTAAATCTTTTTTCCTCTTCTTTTCTCTGCATAAAATTTTGAAAGGAAATTTCATTCTCATTCGTTTTCGAGATATTTTTTAATTTTATAAATCCTAAAAACCGATATGAGTGTCATTTTTGATATTTCTTTGACTTTTTTCTTTGGAAGAATTCTTCTGATTTGATGGAATACTTTTTGTGTCAATTTTGTATACTACGTAAATAAATTAAATGTTTGTAAAAGCAAAAATTAATATTACGTAATAACAAAACTGAAAAAAATCCATTTTATTTTTGTCATTTAATTAAGGTTTAGAAAAACTTTCAAAAAGTAAAATTTCTAGTTTTATTGAATTTTATTCCTTTTTTTTAATTATACTTTACCTATTTTTTATTTTTCCACCTTCAAACATTATATTTTTTGTTCATAAATTTTTTACCATCTTTTCATTTTTTTAGTATCTTTCCATTTATTTTTAAAATTTGTTTATTTATTTTTAAAAAACCCTGTAATGGGCTTTGCGTGCCCTGAAAATTTTGAACGTAAAATATGACTAAAAAAAAGGATAAAGCGCACATTGTCTTTTCTTTTATGAGAAAAGAGTGAATTTTGAATGACTGTTGGCGCTCTAAAACATGAACGTA
The DNA here is from genome assembly GCA_963680785.1 of Diplosoma virens. NCBI lineage: Eukaryota > Metazoa > Chordata > Ascidiacea > Aplousobranchia > Didemnidae > Diplosoma > Diplosoma virens. The sequence continues at coordinate 66,018,369 of OY796880.1, read as the reverse complement.
AAAAGTAATTTAAAGTAGCGGGTTAAGCGTCACAGTAGCAAAAAAACATCTACATAGAAATCCAGTTAAGTTTTATTAGCTAGCCATTTTGTACTTAAATTTAATTATTACATTAATTTAGCTAATGGTTGAAATAATTTGATGATAAATAGTGTTTAAAGTATTTGTGAAATTTTTCTGTCACATTTTTAATAATTAAGTATTATTAAAAAAATTATTTCAAGCAAACGTTACAGCTAAAAACTAGAACTTATAACGGCTGGCAGCCTAAAATAAAAATTAATTCGATAACAAATTATAAAAACAAAAAAATAATTTTCACAACACTCTATGTATCAATGTACAAGGTGTTTCATCTCAATATGTCATTTTAGAAAATTTCATATCTCCGTAACTGGCAAAAGTAGCAGGATAAAATTGATTTCATTGGATAGGTAAAACCTCCAATTTTTTTGTTTTGCCAGATCATTGTTATGTCACAATCAAAATTTCAGCTTTTTGCGTAAAGTATTATTTTCATCAATTTGCCTCTTATTTGCTTAAAATGTCTTTTACTGGAAAGGAGAAAGCGTTTTGCGTTTTGGAATTTGGTAAAAACATCTCGTGGACATGTGTTCAACGTAAATTTTGGACAGAATTTTCAAAGTAGCCAGTAGACCAGTGTTTCTCAAAGTGGTTCGTAACGCCCTTTTAGGGAGCGTTGAAGAAGTGTAAGGGGGCGTTAGGAAGTTCCGATTTACATGGGGGGCGTTGAACGTACAGATGGGACGTTGAATCACGGCCTACTTAAGAATACGGCTGAAAATGTCACATTTTGCAGCGAAAATTACCTGGCTGACGTTCCTCGCTAGAGTAAAGTCCAGTAAACATAGTACATGTGCAAACAAGCACGACCAATTGTGCTTTGCTTTCGCGTGTCTTAAATTAAATACTCGCGCGCGCTCAAACAGTAACCCACGCGCAACATTGTAGTAGCTGTCGGAATTGTAATTGTAAATTGCTTGCTTTAAGACAGTTAGAACTTGAATAGAATAAAAGCTGTTGTTTTGCTTGTTTTAATAAAGGACTTCTTTTACCTTCCGTAGAAGAAGTATTGCGTACATTAGTGCATCATAGTTCTCCTCATGCCATCACTAAATCTATTCCTCTCAAAGATGATATTGTTCGAAGAAGAATTGATGAAATAGTTGAAGATATTAAAGAAAGTTTGTGTGACATTTTAAAAAAGCAAATATTTTTCCCGCAACTGAATGAATCCACGCTGCCAGACAATTAAACACTGCTCTTGGGCTATGCTCGTTTTATTAAAGATAATGAAGTGATGCAAGATTTACTGTTTGCTAAGGAGTTGGAAACAGACACTCGAGGTGCGTCTATTATTACGGCAGTTGAGCAATTTTTCAAAGAACACGATATAACAATAAAAACCATCATTGCTTTGCTACAGATGAAGCTCCTGCATTAACAGGAAAACACAAGGGATTTCTTTCTTATTTAAAAAAAACAGTACCAGACGTTTTTACGATACATTGCGTAATTCACCGACAGCATTTAGTTGCCAAAAACTTGAGCTGTCGTCTTCATAAGTCCCTCAGCATTGTTGTAAAATAAGTGAATAAAATTAAGAACCAACCCCTCAATTCTCGAATATTGCGTCAATTGTGTGTTGAGAATAACAAAGAATTTGACCGTCTCCTTCTACATACTGTGGTGAGATAGTTATCCAAAGGAACTGTTTTAAACGATTATATTCTCTGTTTGATACAGGCGTGCAATTTTTACAGGAAAATAAATGCAATGATTTAAATGATGATCTTTTGGCATGTAAAACAGATATCGCGTATCTAACTGATTTATTCTGTATATTTAATGATTTAAATCAACAATTACAAGGTGATGGTATAAGCCTTATTAAGGCAAAATCTAAAATTTTTAATTTTATAGAAAAGCTGTGCTTCTTCCGAGAAAACATTGGTCGCCTGAATTTCTGTCATTTTCCAAGTCTTAAACAACAAATCGCCGACACTGATACTTTATAGTAGATGACTATCTCTTGATTTATTATGATTATTTGAAATTTTTGCAGGAGAACATGATTGAAAGATACCAAGATTTTATAAACATGGAAATCCCGGATTGGGTGTTAAATCCATTTGCTTATGTTTGTGCAAGTGACACTTCTTTTGTAATTCAAGAAAAGTTAATTGCTGTAAAAAACAACTTTGAATTGAAACCTCTCTTCAAAAAATTGTACGTAGATTTTTGGTTACAGAAATTAAGAAATTCCTGAAAGGTATCTAAACTTATGGAAGGCAATTAAACTTTATTTCTTTGCTTTCCATCATCTTAAATGGCTGAACGCGGATTTAGTGTGGTTTCTAAACTTCTTACCAAGCAAAGAAATTTTCTGAAAGTTGTAAAAAGGTGAGATTTGAGACTTCTTGTAAGCAACATCGGTCCAAGAGTGAGTGAATTAGTTGCGAAGCATTACTGTCATCCATCTCATTAAAAGTGCTTAATAAAAGTTTAGTTTATCAAACATTGTTCTGCACCATCAATATTTATTTATATATAATATATTTTGCATTTAATAAATCTCGTATATTATACAATTAAATAATCCTTAGGGGGGCAGTGGCAAATCAAATTGTGTCTTAAGGGGGCGTTGGTTAAAAAAAGTTTGAGAAACACTGCACTAGACCGACGTACCATACAAAAATGGCACGCGAAATTTTAAGGAGGAAGGATGTTTGTGCTAGAATGAGAAATGGAATACCGTTTTAATGTGTGCTGTGTAACCAAGGGCTCGCATATTGAACATTTGTGAAAAGTTTAATAAAATGTTTATTTCTTTGATATTTGCGTTCAAATTTTTTCTGCGTAAACTTAAGAACATTAGTTTTCAGCAAAAAAGTTTGGTTTTCATATCTTCAACAGTTATTGAGATATAAGTTATCATAAATTGACATATTGAGATGAAACACCCTGCATTTATTAGAAAAATTCCAAATTATTTTTAGCAGACCTATCACAAACAACATGCTTCTAAAAGAAAAGATATTTGTCGCTTTCATAACTTGAGTTTTTTTTATTTATTGTGGTACGGTAAATGTAATGAATTTACAGTCGTGTGCAAAAGTTTAAGACCAACTAGCATTTTTATCTAAAATATATATAAACAAATTTTGTTCTACTTATGTTATAGTTTGTTTATTCAAAGTACCGCAATAAAATAGCTATACATTGTAAATAACACTGAATGTCAAAAAGTAAGCTTTTCAACTTAAAAGTGAGTTTTGCATTTTGCGGAGCCTGACGTGTTCGTTGTTGTTCCTCTTGATAAAAAGAAAAAACCAGCTGTACCATTACTGGACATGGCTCTCGATCATGACACTGGGAAAATGTTTTACCGTAGCTTGTGTAAAACAGTCATTAAATTGTGTTCCAACAGGCCTACAAACTGTCGGTTTTCTCTATGCAAACTGCTGGATTGTGGATTCATCTGAGAAATTACTCTTTACCTTGCTTTATCCCAGTCTTCATATTGCTTGGCAAAGGCCAACCTCTTTGCTTTTGTGGCTGGGGTTAAGCGAGATTTTTTCGCAGGTGTAAACGCTTTCAGGTTAAAATCATGAAACCTACTAACAGTTGTACGATGAACATCTGTGCCTTCAAGAAGCAGTGACGCCAGTATTTTTTGCCAGAAACTGATTAAAGACTGAACAGCTATTCGCCCAATCAAGTTGTCATTAGGAAGGCTTTTTTTCTTGGTCTTCCACTCTTTTCCTTGTCATGATAAAATCCAAAATTTTAAAATCTAGCAATTGCTGGATGAACAGCCGTTTTGCTACAGGACACGTTTTTGCAAATCTTCCTTTGAGAAATCCCTTCTTTGTACTAAATTACCATTTACGTTTTTTTTACTTTCAGACAAATTAGTTTTTTGCCCATTTTTTGACTCAGAAACTATAAAAATATTGAAGAAATAGCCCAAATATTCTTTAACCAAACACGCACTCAGTATCGTATTACTAAATACAGTACATCTAGCCAAACTAATGCAATAAGGTGATGATGCAATTTTGAACAAGTCAGATGACATCACAATGCTGGAAATCAAAAAAGAAGAAAATTTTGGTAGGTGATCTTAAACTTTTGCACACGACTGTTAAACCAAGTTGCCGAATAAATCTTTTTTCGATGACGTTCACTTGAAAAATGAACTGCAGGCCTATGTGCCATACAAATCCGATAAATTTGCTGAAAAGCACGTTCACAAGTTAATTAAATTTATTAAAAATAAGAATTTTAATAAGAAACTTTAAGCTGGATTTTGAGAAGTAGATAAGCTTTCTCAATTGACTAATACTATACCCAATAATATTGCTTCTGCAAAAAAGATTAATTTTTGCTTTAAGGCGGTTACAAACTCGCTTTTAAGAAAGTCAATATTTAAGACAGTGATTTCCAACCTTTTTTACTTACAAAACTTTTTCAAAAAATGCGGACCTCTAAATTTTTTAATTAAACATTTTTATTTAAATTTGACACTGATTAATAATTTTGCAAAGTTTCTTTTAATTCTGTCCAACTTCTAGGGCACTCGTGGACCCCTAAAAATTTTTTATGGACCACTTGATTTCCTGTAGACCTCTAGTTGGAAACTATCAATCTAGGACAGCTAAACAGGCTTAATTTGAGAAAAACATTATTACTCAAGTAAAAAACAAAAATTTATAACATGAATTTACAATAGAACAATCTTCGTAAAAAAAAAGAAAAATAGACTGTTTTATTAATAAAGCTTATAAACTAACTCAGTGTTTCTGAACTAGCAAGCTTCAAAGTTTTTTCAGCTAAAAATGGAAGTTCTACCTTTTTTTTTTTCAAAACGCGCGTATAATAAAATTATAAAGTGAAAATCTTTTTATTGGTCTTCAATTTAATTTCTAATGTTTTTCCCAACGAAGCGAAGATACAATGCTGGGAGGCAATAATTGCTTCCTAATTTTTCCATGCGAAACACAAAAAAGATTGAGAAGCATTGATGTAACCGATTATACACTTGAATGGGTGGCTTGCTTGCAGGCTAATAATTTTTTATGGGTATTTTTAATTGTATTTAAAAAATCGGAAAGTCACAGCTTAATGCGTTAAATTTTCAATACTTTTTATTTCTATTCATACTAATATTTAATATTCGACATTAAAATATGTGTTTTATTTAGCACGTTGTTAGCAATTTAGGTTTGATTTGTCAATATTGCATCCAAGACGTTGATTGACATAAATACGTGACACGGCTGTTGTATTGATTGATGTGTACCCTAAATACATACGTCTACGGCTGTTGTATGGCTCATGTAACAAAATAAGTTAGTTTTTAATTATAATTTGAATTGGCTAAATTTTTCAGTTTAAGTGCACCCCTTGAAAAAAAACCACAATCCGTCATTGATTCTTAGTTAATTGTTAGCATAAAACTTTTTTGCATTTTTTTGATTTTCATTACTTAAGCCTTGAAATTTTTTGGAAACCATTTAGTTAGTTTTAACGCTGCTTCTTACCCATTTCTTCAGCCACGAAAAAACGAGCTTAAGCACTTTTACGCATTTTTTGTTTCGCTTTTCAGATTTTTTATTTTCTTTTTAAAATTGTTGTTTATCTTTGTTTTGCTTCCTCAAAAGGTTAAAATTACAAAGAATGGCATGATTCAATGGTTTTAAAACACGTAAGCACATTTCTTTGACATATCTTCAATCAAAACAACGCATACGACACTTATGTTAGTTTACCTTTGTTTGTTTTTGAGATTAGATTGATAGAAATGGTTTCTAAAATATAAAATTTAGGTACACTTCCAAGTATAAAAAAGACATGATAATTTTTATTAGTCGGGCTATTATAAGGTAATTGGTAATTGGTCCATAAAAAAGTTATTTTGCTTATACTAGATGTTAAAGGTGATAACTGCATTGTGAAAAACTGAGCTCAAAAGTTTAAGTTTTTGAAAGTTCAAAAGTTCAAATAATTTGTGGTTAAGTTTTAAGAGAAAGACGGGAGAAAAAACGTTGGCATCTGCCAAGATTGCGTAATTTTAAAAGCGCTGAAAATTTTGAGTGCTTTTGATCACAAATTAGATGTTTATCTCATGTATAAAAAACGTATTTTTCCTGCCAAAACAAAAACGTTGTTTTGAATTACCTTATCTTGTTTATGCAAGAATAAAAGAAACAAATACACATGGCAAGCTTTAAAAAACTTTTTTTCACAAGGAAGCTCATTGCCATAAACAGTTGAGTAAATGTCTTTCTGGTTTACTGGATAGATATTTGCCGAGTCATGTTGTTCCTTTAATTAACTGTTGTTATATTCGTTGTTTTAGTTTGACTTCAAAATAATCAGAAAAAAATTTGCCAATGGTAAATTGACCTATCTTCTGTAATTTGTTTATCGTTTTTCAAAAAACTGTATTCCGGTTTGTCATCAACAAAAGAATTATGGTTTAACAACTGTAAGGACAAGCAAGACTTGTCAATTGACTCAATTTTAAACTGCACTTTCATGATATTTAAAATTACTAGTGCAGCGGAAATTTTCCAAATTGCTTTTCTGTTGAAAAAGAAAATTAACATATTAATTTTCAAGTAGAATGACATGCGTAAATTGAGGAATGATTATTTTTTCAAAAGCGCAACATTGCAAAAAACATCATCATTTGTTAAGTATTTTTTTATAATCAAGACTGGAAATCGGAAATGTTACGGATAAAATAGTCGTTACCATACCTACTTATCATTCTTTTAAAGCCAATAGTAAGGGTTTCGTATAGTTTATGTAATGTTTTAGTATCTAAACCATTGCAACCATTGTTACAAGTTTAAGGAAATGGTTACAAATCTAAAATTTAGAAAAAGTTTATTTAGTTGTCTACATCACGATAAACTGTAATGTAAAGAAGTTTTTTAAGTTTTTCAAAAATTTTATTGAAGGGAAGCTTTGAGATAAAAAAAACTAACTTAAGCAAACAAGATTTATGATTGTAATACTACTTTTTTTAAATTCCAACTATTCTTAAAATTGATTTTTTTCGCAGAAACTTTATTCACCTAAACAACATCAATGTTTCCAGTAAAAAAGCTTTTTATAGATGAGTATTCTCTAATTAAGCTACTGTTGTAAAACCGAAATGTCGCAAGTAGGCTACCGTAAAAATTAACTTAATCATAGTTTTATTTTAAAATGCGACAAGCTCAGGCCTTAGTGGTAAGGTTATTTTTTGATACTGTAGACCTTAGATCAAAGGTTTACCAATCGTAGGCACATTCAGTGTAAAAATCAAAGTGACCTTTTTTGTCTTTTCAATATTTTAGCATTTAATTTTAAAAATAGTCTACTTGATAACCAGAATTCGCCCCATATATTTAGTTGATGACAAAAAAAGTGGTCATCAGTTTTATAAAACCATCAAAGTCAAAAATACACGTAGGATCTTGACGATAACCTTTTTATAATTAAGCTACCAACTAAATCTGTTATTCTAATACAGGTTATCACAGAGGCTATTTCTAATGTTACATGTTGAAGTCAAGTGAAGACTAAAAAAAAAATTGATTTCTGCAAATTTTTTACGAAAAACCTCTTTTTGAGACTAAACTTTTCATATTCCGAGTTTCGTTGAAAGGCAGTGCAATAATTCAGATTGATTAAGCATCTAATTAAAAAATTTTTTGTGCGCTGCTCCAATAAACGTTCCGAAACGCTGACTTAGAACAATCCAGTTTTCAATCTTTTTTTAAAATACTTTTAAAAAATTTTGTATTATATATTCATATTGTGTAGTGATATAATGAAAAAAGAAAACATCGCAAAAACTTACATTGAAACGTATTGTTTAATTTCCACTCATTGCAAGTTTAACTTGCGTGACTGCCACCTTCCCTTATCACATCTTGAGAAAATATCCGGATTGCCAGATATAAGCAATTTTCTTGAATTATTAAAAATTAACAACTTTCTTACAACGTCATGACTTTTCGTTGGTGTTCCTGTTACGTACCGCTTAGTTGTTGTAGGATATGCAATTTTGTAAAGCCTTGATCTTGCGACAAACAATCATGAATTGGTGTTTGTAAGTTACTAGTTCCGCCGTTAAGATTTTGCAGTCACAGTGAAGGAATATTTGTCGTAAGGGCACTTAATGTTTAAATGCTTTCGTATTTAGTAGTATAGAAGTTCATAGAGTAATTTTTGGCAACTAGAAGTTTAAATGTCTGGAATAAATTTTACTTAGAGTTTCAAACTTTTAAATGATTTTTTGTTAAGCTGTCAAGATTGAAAAACTTTGTCTGTCAGGATTTTTCATTGCATTAGTAAGATTATATTATGCTAATTTATTCAAGGCCATATATTTTGATGTATTTTCGATTTTTTTCATACATTTTCTTCTCCAATTCAAAATACGATTTCATGGCGTACTCTTACGAAGCTAGTCATTGCTGCTTTTTGGCTATTTATTTCTTTGTTATCAAATTAACTGTCAATTTATATTTTTTATTTTATTTTCTTTACATTATCAGGGTCATTTATAAAAATAATTGAATGATTAACTTTCCTGTTTTTGGTATAGAAAGTCTAATATCGATTTCCGCGAGTTCGATTTTGAACAGTTTTGCCAACGTTTCTTTCGTAGTTAACTTCTTAACAACGTTAAATTTCTCGAACTAATATTACACCGCATCTTCGTACAATTTAAAGAAAAAGGTAATCAAGGTATATCAACTTTAGTTTATAAAGTTATAAAAAAACAATTAACATTTAAGAATTTTTCAAAAATTACTGGCTACAATAGTACTAACAGTGACTGCGTCCTAACGGTTACTCCAATTTACTTTACTTTACAATTATTTCAAAGTAAGGGCTTCTCCTTTTTTCTAAGAAAAACAAATTTATACAACTTTTCATATATACATACTTTTCCGCAGTGCATCTTAACTTTTTCACCAATGTGGCCTAAAACCTTGAAACTCAATTTTTGCGACCTCCTGTGTTCAAATGAAGATCTTCTGTTTTGGTTTTTACCTTACTGAGTAGATCACAAATCTTGGTGAAGACCTTTTTTGTCTTCAATTATATTTGAGTCACTAATTCTAGTCTCAGGATGGTTGAGAATACTCGATGTAAGCAGAAATTAGTTTTACCGCGACGAGTACATTACTTCAACCCGTTCTTCATCTCTGTGTGTCCCGCCTACACTGTAGCCCACCGATTGAGAAACTCTGCTATAATGCTTTTGTGATGTTTTTTGTCATTTATTGACTAAATGCCGTTTTTGCTCCCATGAAAATGTCTTAAAATTTATAATATAAAATTTGTTTTCATATTTCGAGAATGATGACGAAGTAAGTGAGTTGGTTTGGTGTTTTGTACATAACGAAAGCTTTTTCGGCATCCAAACAGAAATCACATTTTTGTTGTTACTACTTAGAACCGTATTTTACGCACAAAAGATTTTTTGAACTTGATTAATTGGCAAATCATAAAAACAATTAGTGAATCGTTTTTGTGTCATAACTCAGGGATTGAAAAGCACTGTTTATAAGATATTAAAAATGTATTGCAAGTTTACTAAATTGTTAAAATGTTTTTAGAGAGTGTGTTTCCGGTTTATAACGATCGAAGACTAATTTATGGATGTTTTAACAAACGTTACTATCGGTTTTACCATAAATATTATTGCAACCAAAGAACCAGAGAAAGAAGACCGAATATCAAGACTCGATTGGTTGATTCCCACCATTGTCAATCTTGTGTTAATTGTCATTACAACCTTCATTCTTGTGTCATTAGTTCATTACGGGTTGTCCAGCGGAAAGTGGCGAGGACAACCTACAAGCCAAGTTGACAAATTGAACGCGGGAATGGTTTACTCGTTTCTGATCGTGTGTGCAGTCATGTGCATAGGCCGCTACATCTCTAACCAAATTTACATGAACGTGGGATTTGATTACAACAATGATACTTTCTGCGAAGCAGCGGGAAATGCTGCGTTTGCATTTTACGTGTTAGTCATAGCGTCGGTATTCTTGTTCCTGTGGTTTCGGCAGAAAGCATTTTACACCAACAACATGTTAGCATTCAAAACAACAAAATGCATCCGAGTATTGAGCTACTCTAGCAGCTTCTTCATAACTGCGTCCGCTTTACCTTACATTATACTTTCTATAGTCGGAACATCTTATGAGATAACCCATGCTGGTTGTGGTACCAAAATTCAAACCAATCTGATTGCATACTTAGGGATCTACTCTGCTTTTTTAATCGTTTTTTCGCAGCTTTTACTTCTTTTTTTGTTTATTTATCCCGTGCTGCAAATTGGAAAAGATTCAAAACCTTCGACTTCTCAAAAAAGTTCTAGTTTAATAAGTTTTTTTGCTACAAAGCCTCATTCGAAAAGAAGCGAAATTTTTCCGAACAGTGAACCGTCCACAACCAATTCAACATCTTATGGCTCCTTGCATCGGGTGTCCCCATTGATTGCGCGACCACCAAGTGACGGAATTAAGCTGATCATACGAAAAACACTCTTCTTTGCTGTGGCTTCGACATTGCTTGACGATATTATTTTAATCATATCGCATTTTTTTCTTCCAGCTAGAAGCAACAGACCTTATATGGGAATGATAATTGACATGGCAGCGTTTTGTAACTTGTTGTTTCTTATTTTGTCATTTTCTACATACAAATTAATGATGACATCTTGCATCAGAAAAAGATCGCAATAAAGACATATTTTAAGTGCTTGATCTTTGAAATCCTATATGCAATTTTTGAGCCGGACTTTATAAAAAAGACTTTTGATGGTTTGATAAAAACTGATCTTTTGGAAACAATGCCATAAAAGCAAAAATCAATTAAGTGCTTTATTCTTAAAAGAAAAATATACAAAGCTTTGCTTGTTTGTATTGTACAAAAAAATGCTTTGCTTGTAATTTATTCAAACAATTTTTTTATTATTTTGTTTTAGATCGCTAACTAAAACTCCGTACTTTACAAAAAAACAAATAGTAAAAAACATATCAGTCTGATTGATATCAGCGGTATTACTCAAAAAAAAAAAAAATTTAATTGCAGCGTTAACCTTTGATTTGATTTAGTAGATTTTATACCCTTGCTTAATATCACTAGCTTACATTGTTTTCACAGCTAAAGCACCATTTTGCAATAGTTTTAAAACTCATCTAAGCTTCCAATTATCGCTCTCGAGTAAATTTGTTCGTAGTTTAGTTTAGTGAATATAAGTGAATATGAATGAATTTGAGTGGATTTGAGCGTCAATAAAAAAAATAAAGATCACGCTGAAAAAAAAAAGTATTGTAAACGGCTATAAACGCGCCTTTATGCTTTTGTTCACGATGTATTGAGTTAGTTATTTATATTTCCTTTAAAAGATTAATTTAACCAGAAAAGAGAAAACAAGTTTTTTCATAATTGACTAATTGTGTTGATTATGCTAAACCTAAAATTTCCTTTTACTGAGATCTAACTATGCTGGAGACATCACACAAAAAATAGAAAGTCGGCACTCACGCAATTAGATTTGCCAGATGTTTTTATTTGGCCAAACATACCATGTTTTTTATAATTTTGCTTTGCACTTTCAAAGGACTCTCAGGAGCAACCAATTGTTTTGATTATTAAATATAATACGTCCATCCAAAAATATCAAAATATATATATTTCTCAAATAATTATAACTTCTTCTTCTTCTTCTTCTCCTTTCAGCCTTTCCCTTCAGTCAGGGGTGGCCACAGCGTATCATCATTTTCCACATCTTTCTGTCTTCAACATCCGTCTCCTTCACACCAACTTCCTGCATATCTTCCTTTATTGCATCTAAAAATCTTCTCTTTGGTCTCCCTCTTCTCCTCTTTCCCGTTAACTCCATTTCCATCATTTTTCTTCCTACATACTCTTGGTCTCTCCTCATGACATGTCCATACCACCTCAGCCTGCCCTCCCTCATCTTCATTCCTAACTGTTCAACCTTAACAGTACTCCTGATGTGCTCGTTTCTAATCTTATCTTTTCTCGTCACTCCCATAGCAAACCTCAACATTTTCATCTCTGCGACTTCCATCTCTTCTATTTGTTTTTTTGTGACTGCTACTGTCTCAAGTCCATACACCATTGCTGGTCTTACCATTGAACTGTACACTTTTCCTTTTACTCTAGCTGGTAACCTCCTGTCGCAGATTACTCCTGATACTCTTCTCCATCCGCTCCATCCTGCCTGTACTCTCTTCTTTACCTCCCTCTCACAACCACCACTTTCTTGCACCGTTGATCCCAAATACTTAAATTCCTTTACTCTTGGCACTTTTGCATCCTCCATCTTTACTGTTTCGTCATCATTTCCTCCATTTATACAAAGATATTCGGTCTTTGACCTACTTACTTTCATCCCTCTTCTTTCCAATGCATACTTCCAGGATTCTAATCTCCGCTCCACTTCTTCCCTGGTCTCTTCGCAAATCACAATATCATCAGCAACTCTCCTTACTTCATCCGTTAGCCTGTCCATTATCACTGCAAACAGGAATGGACTTAATACTGATCCCTGGTGCAGTCCAACCTTGACCTTGAAACCTTTCTGTAGTTCCTACTGCACACCTCACCGCTGTTTCGCTTCCCTCATACATATCCTGTACTACTTGTACATACTTTTCCACTATTCCAGATTTTCTCATACAGTACCACAGCTCTTCCCGTGGAACCCTGTCATAAGCCTTCTCTAGGTCCACGAATACACAATGTAGCTCTCTTTGACCTTCCCTGTACTTTTCCATCAACATTCTTAGAGCAAACATGGCATCGGTGGTTCCCTTTCCTGGCATAAATCCATATTGCTGTTTGCTGATCTCCACTCTATCTCTTAACCTTGCTTCAATAATCCTTTCCCATACCTTCATTGTATGGCTCATTAGCTTTATTCCTCTGTAGTTTCCACAGCACTGTACGTCCCCTTTGTTTTTATAGATTGGGATAAGCACACTCCTTCTCCATTCTTCAGGCATCCGTTCACCCATTAATAGTCTGTTGAACAGTCTGGTCAAAAACTTTATCCCCATCTCTCCCATGCACTTCCAAACTTCTATTGGCAACTCATCTAGCCCAACTGTTTTACCTTTTTTCATCCTTCTTAGTGCATTTTTTACTTCTTCTCTACTGACACAATTTACCTCTTCGTTAACCATTTCTGTTTCCTCTGTCCTAGGGTTTCTGTTATTTTCCTCGTTCATCAGTTTCTCAAAGTACTCCTTCCATCTCTTTAACATTGCTTCCGAATTTACCATCACATTACCATTTTCATCCTTTATAACCCTCACATGCTGTACATCTTTCCCTACTCTGTTTCTCTGCCTAGCCAATTTGTACAACTCCTTTTCACCTTCTTTTGTTTTCAATCTAGCATACAAATTGTCATATGCACGTCCCTTTGCCATTGCAACTGCCTTCTTTGCCTTACTCTTCTTTTCTTTGTATATCTTCTCAACTAAATATTATATCTTTTGTATATCTTCTCAACTAAGTATATCTTCTCAACTAATTATAACGACAGAACTAAATTATTTTACAAATATATGAATCATATTATCTATAACATTAATAATCCCTTATGACGTCATAATGAACTGCTTTCTTTACCAGCAAAAAATAGATAGCTTTTTTCGGTACGAATCGAAAACATAATCTAAAAAAAGTATTCCAGAAAGGGTTGGTAGCCACATATTATCTAGTACAGTAGTTGATGTTTTTCAAAATCTTTGCACTTATGAGAAACATAGTCAAAGTTAAGAGACCGACATGAAAAGAGGCAATAAAATTTATGACTCAAACTGAGCTTCAAAAACTTTTGTTTTGGCTTTTTTGTTGATTTCGGCCAGTACAAACGGCAGTAATTTTTAAACAAATTATTTATAAAAATTATTGTGATGCGCCATAATATTTAGCTGTCAAAATTTTGCAATATTTAAAAGAATTTTGCACAATGAAAACTGCTACTTCACGAAAAAGCAGCCATGCGTACCCATAGAAACACAGTTTCACGTGGAATCATTGCTGCTCATTTCACCATAAGTGTTTCAGTATGCATACGTGTCATCTGAATTTCGGTAAACATGCCGTGCCACTAGCTGTATGGACTAGTACCATTTTTCTAGGAGACGTAAATGAGCTTTGTGATCCAGAAAATTGTCGAAAACGGCACACATATTTAGAGTTTTTGAAAAGTTGAATTTTTCATAGAAATGACCATGGCTACCTGAAGCAATTGATAAGTTACCAGCATCAAGCTGCAACCTGTTGTACTGTTATGGAATAGGTACCATTACGTTCTTAAAGCATTTTAATAAATAGCTTCTGATGATCTATAATAAAAGCCCCAAGCACAACACGCTAAAACCGTAAAACTTTTAAAAAGTGTTTACAAAGTTCAACTAAACCACTGCAAGTGTTCCCGACGGGAAATCAACTGGACTGAGTTTTTCTCGCTTTTTTTTCAGTTGCACAATTACTAGGTCACTTACACACAATCATGTGTTTTGATTATCAGGAAAGAATATTGTCATTGCTTTTAAAATTATTCGCCGGTAGTCGAAACGTTCCCTTTTTGTTATTTTTATCATAATTTGCTATTACAATTCACAACACAATATTTATGTCCAATTATGATTTTGGACGTTAAAGAAAGAATAATCTTAACCAAACTAAAAATCAAATTTTTATTTAGTGAAGAATATCTAAAAACTTGTATTTTTAATAAACCAATTCAAATGCAATTCAATTACAGTTAAGGCATTCCAAAAATGAGTTTGTGAGTTTGCTTAGTACACATTTGGGACGTAAATCGACAACTCAGAGTCTGATTCAAAGTGAAGAACCTTTTTTTTTTAGAAAACACCTTATTATGGAGACGAAAATTGACAAATCAGGGCTTCTACAGCAATATTTAATTTTTTTAAAACCTATAACCTTTATTATATACCTTTTGTGTGATCATTCTCTTTTGACAAATATAAATGTTTAAACAATCTTTACAAATGATTATACGTCAGAAACAATTTTAACTGATGAAATGATGATACAGATGATCAGAAACGATTGTTTAGTTTAAACTTCGAAAGAATTAAGGGAGAAAAACCATGTCAACTATTGAAATCAATTAAAAATAATTTCAAAAAATGCACTAAAGTCGACCAAGTTTTTCAATCTCACTAGCTTTCGTGAAGTACTTTTTCAGGTAAAACTGGACGTTACCGTTATCTGTTTTGTAGTATACATAGCCTATATAACACAAAGCTAATAGCTAAAACTATTGGCTAAATAGTATTTCGTAAAACATCGTCACTAAAAATATCATGGAGAATTTTAAACTTAATCATTGGCCTTAGCTTGAAGCTAAACCAAAAAAGGTTAAGAATCGCTGCTTTAACTTGAGAAATGTAAGTTTTCGCTGCTGAAAAAATGTACATTGAAAGCAATTTGATCGAGTCATTATGCAATTCAACAAGTACAAATCTAGTAAATGTTCAACCACTGAAAGTATTTCACTATCTTTTGCTCATACAAAAGTATTCTTAAAGTTTTTGTTGTTTTTTCAAAAACTGCTTTGTTTGAACCTAATTTTTTTTTTATGTCAAAAAGTGGAACAAAAAACGACTGCTTTCTTATCACAATTACAAGCATCTTTCCGTAGTAATAATTTGTGATTATTTTGCCCCGATTTGCTTTGTTTTTATTGTCTCATCAAAAGGTAGGACACACAAACAAACGCATTCGATTTCCGGTTTTTTATTTTTTGCTTTGAATGAGAAGTTGCTGCACACTTTTTTAAGTGATTGACTGTTCTTTTTAATTCTTTTTTATTATTTCATATTTTCTAATTAGATAACAGAATTAAACATTCCAGGGGATTGTGAGAAAGCACAAAAAAATATGAAGCGATGTTGAAATAAAAGCGTTTAGAACAATTATTATGAATAAACAAAAGACAATAAAAAAGCTTCGAAACTGAAATTGCCACAATTTCAACTCTTTCAAAATCGTTATCTTTCAAAATTCAATATCAAAATTTCCTAATGGCTTGTATTCATATCTTTTGTTTTGTTATATCAGGAATGTTAACATATTTTGATCATTTATCAGTTATTTATATTTATAGCAATGATAAGTTATTCATGCAAAAACTGCTTTTAACACTATTTTTTATGATATGCAAAATAGATTCATTTTTGCTGACAACATTTTCTGGATAGAAATTGAATAATTGTATATTCCATATTTAAAGTACGTGAACAAAGTTACATTTTGATTTAGAAATACATTTTCAGCCAAATATAAAAGGTATTTTTGTATCATTTCTTTAAAATAATCACTACCTTTACCAGAGGACAAAGAGCTGTTTAACCTTTCAGTTTTTAATACACGTATTTTTCTAAAAATAACCGCTCATCGTAAAAAGAACTGTTGCGAAATTAAAAAATTTTACAAAATTCTGCGAACATAAAAAACACTGAATACATTAATGAAAAGACTTGCAGATGCTTGTTTTAGAGTGTTCTGTAGCTAAAGAGAACTACAATAAATAGTATCCGAAATTCCACGTCTTATAGCGCAAAAATAATGTTGCCTTTACTTAGAACACACGTATTTGGTGCTTTTATTAAAAACGTGGTTGAAAAAATTGTTGTTAAAAAACTTATTTCAATGGTTCTGACAGAATTGTAGAATCAAACTTCGACATCAGTTGATGTCAATTTTACCTATTACTACCACTTAAACAGTGGAGAGACTTAATCACACCTGTTACAACTGGATTTAATTAGAAAAATCCAAGATTTGTAACTACTATCAATGCATTACTGCAATTATTACCAAAAAATACCAATGGCACTTTGTGTCATCTGCTTAACAACTTATAAATTTTTTTAGCATCTGGTCATCTGGTCATTGGCGTGGGCGGTAAATATTGCCATTCTTTTCGGTGCATCAAAGCATTGATGTAAAAGCTACGAATCTTCGATTATATCTACTTTTACTTTCCAACGCTATCTCTTTAACAAAGGAAACATTTTATTTAGGTGTAGAGATAATAAAATTTTGTCAAAATGTTTAGAATCAAAGCATTTCTGCGCATGACCTGCAAAACCCCAGCATAGAAATACATTTACTTTTTTTCACGCTACCATTGGTTTTATGCTGCTTAAGACTACCACAAGAATATCTTAATCAACGGTAATAACTTCTATAGGTGTCAATTCTATTTTGGCAACATATTCATACGAAGACAAGCTCCGACAGCAAAATCGGATAAAAGCGAAATAAATCAATAGAAAGTGCTTTTCGTCGAACTAGAAAGCATGTTTTTACACGTACCAACCGTAATTTGAAATTTTTTAATAAAAACTTTTGCCAGTTCAGAACTTAGGTTACAAAAACACGCCCTGTGCTTGTATCGCAATATTCACTTCAAACAATAACATGAATTATGCATAACCAGAATGTTAATTAGAAACAACATAAAAACAAATTTATAACATGATATTTTAATTATTTATTAGTGAAATTCATTTTGCATTTCTCGTAATTTCCATTACTTTAATTTTGAATTTTTTAAGCTGCTATTTATTAAGTTCTAACGCTGCTCCTGACCCACAGAAAAACAAGCTTTATGCACTTTTTTAGGTTTTGTAATTGTTTTCTCAAAAAATATAATTTAACTTCCGTTTCGTTTTCTCAAAAAGTTAAAATAGCATTTGTTCAAAGAGTAACGTGAAGCAAAGAATTAAGACAACGCAAACGTACGTCTGTAACAAAGCTTCAAGAAAAAAAACGTACGTGGCACTTGGATCAGTTTACCTTTATTTAATTTCAAGAGTTGATTTATAGAAATAGTTTAATTTTTGTAAAGTTGAGTATACGCTTTCAAATCTGGAAAAGAGGCGATAACTTTAAGAACTACAGGTAGTGCTTATTTGTAAGGCAATGGGGTTATAAAAAGGTAATTTTATCACGTTTAGTAGATGTCAAGCTGACAACTGCATTAAAAAAAGAACTTAATATAATTATATTTTCTGAAATGATTCTAGGGTAAAACAAAATGATGGCATGGAAAAAATTTATTGAGTTATCTGCGGCAAAATCTAAAAGAAAGACAAGAAAAATAAACGCTGACCGCTTATGAATTACGTCAGTTAAATTGTCAAGTTGTTGAATATTTTAATATGTAGTTTAACAGCAAATTTAAAATTTATCTCAAATATATAAAACATACTTTTCTTGCCAACGTGCGTAGATGTTGTCTAAAATAACTTCATATCTTTTCTGCAGAGCCAAAGAAAGAAAATATATATTGCAAGCTTAACTAAAGAGATAAAAATACATGTATAAAAAAATTAAAAAAACTGGGTGAAGCAAAACCAATATATTAATATAATTTATTAGATGATCGATAATATAGCTAAAAAAGTTTTTTTACGAGAAAGTTCACTGCTATAAACAGTTTGGTAATTAGGTTTCATTGGTCATATTGAATTTCTACCGTGGTTTTTGGCGACCAGATTTTAAATTTCCAGAGTAAATTTTGCTTTCAGTTTCAAACGTTTGTATAATTTTCTGCTGTACTGTAAATGACAGAGCATTCTTTTAGACAATTGCGTGAGTAAAAACGTTTCTACTTGTAAATATTTTTGTAATGATTCAGTTAAATTTTCATTTGATACAGACAACAATTTTATCAATTTTTATTCAAATAGAATCAAATTATTAGTTAATAAGGTCGTCTATTAAAAAAAATTATATGGTTAACATTCCAACTTAGGCATAAAAAGTCTGGCATTGATTTTTGGGATAATTCAATTTCATACAGTCCAGCCAACGTTTCTCCATTAAAACTATAGCACTGGGGTTCTTAAATTGGGCGGCGTGAAAGGTTCGTTAGGGGGCACAAGCAACTGGCTGCAAATTGAATTTACAGCTAAAATGGTAATTTGGTTTGTCTTCACATTAAATTTGGTACAAAAATTGAAATTTTGAACTCTTGTGTTTTGTTTTTATCTTGAGAATATGATGAAAACGCTTAAGTTTTGTTTTTATCCTCAAAGGAAGAGCGAGTTTCGTTTGCAAGAAAAAGAAGGGCGCGAGTTTTGTTTGTGTGAAAAAAAGGGGGCCCGTCACAAAAAGTTTAACAACCTCTGCTATAGTACAACGTAAATTGCTATTGTTACCCATAAATAATGCAGCTGAATTGGACTATGTGGAATGTTTTCCTCAAAAAACATTATTGTAAACTATTTTGGTTTCATTTTGGAGTGTCCAAACACTTTAATTCAATTAAATTTATCTTCTTTTGATTACAGCTTTTAAAAGACACATGATTTCGAATACCCTACTGGATAAGCGTTATAGCCTGCAGCAATTTAAAAGAAATTGATTAAAAAGGTCATCAACGCAGTTATCTCCTTAACAATGCTACATTTCTTAAAAAACATTAAACAGATCTCCACGCAATTTAAATAAAAGAGGTAGTCAAAAATATCAACTTCTATTCGTAAAAAGCATAAAAACATTTTATTAATGTTTAAGAATTTTACAAAAATTACCCGTTGTAATATTGCTGGAAGTGCGTTCTGAATAGTACTGCAATCTATTATACTAATTTCCAAATAGGCCCACATCTTTTAACGTTTTTGTGATGACGTTTTTTTGTCATTTAATGACGAAAATAGCTTTTCTTTAAAAGAGCTCTTATAAAAAAATCTTTATAGCAAAAATTGCAATTTCTTTTACATACCTCAAAAGCAATACTGTTTGGCTTGGGGGTTTTGTACAAAGCGATAATTTTGTCAACATCAAAATAAAAACCATATTTTTTTTGTTACCATTAAAAATCTTATTTCGTACATGGAAAACTTCATAAGCTTGATTAATCTGCAAATAAGCAAATTAAAAGGTTAACCCTTTTGGGTCATAACTAAGGATTAAAAAGCACTGTTTATAAGATATTGAAAAGGTATTGCAGGTTTACTAAATTGTTGGAATGTTTTTAGAGAGTCTGTTTCCGGTTAGGAACAACCAAAGACTAATTAATGGATGTTTTAACAAACGTTACTATCGGTTTTACCGTAAATGTTACTGCTATCAAAGAACCAGAGAAAGAAGACCGAACATCAAGACTCGATTGGGTAATTCCGACCATTGTCAACCTTGTGTTGA
The DNA here is from genome assembly GCA_963680785.1 of Diplosoma virens. Classification (NCBI taxonomy): domain Eukaryota; kingdom Metazoa; phylum Chordata; class Ascidiacea; order Aplousobranchia; family Didemnidae; genus Diplosoma; species Diplosoma virens. Next base: position 65,998,095 of record OY796880.1, on the reverse strand, counting down.
CTGTCATTACAACCTTCATTCTTGCGTCATTAATTCATTATGGGTTGACCAGCGGAAAGTGGCGTGGTCAACCAACAAGTCAAGTTGACAAATTGAATGCGGGAGTGCTTTATTTGTTTCTGATCGTATGTGCAGTTATGTGTATAGGCCGCTACATCTCTAACCAGATCTATATGAACGTCGGTTTTGATTACAACAATGATAGTCTCTGCGAAGCAGCGGGAGATGCTGCGTTTATAACATATGCTTTGATGATGTGGTCAGTATTTATGTTTTTATGGTTTCGGCAGAAAGCATTTTACACCAACAGCATGTTAGGGTTCAAAATGACAAAGTGCATCCGAGCATTGAGCTACTCCAGCATCTTTCTCATCAGCGCGTTTGCTTTACCTTTTGTTGTACTTTCTACAATCGGAAAATCTTTAGAGACAACTCCTGCAGGTTGTGCTGTCAAAATACCTGCATATAAAAGCAATCTGATTGTATATTTAGCAATTTACTGCGTTTTTTTAATCGTTTTTTTGGAACTGCTCCTTTTCTGCTTGTTCATTTATCCCGTGTTGCAAATCGGAAAAGCTTCAAAACCCTTGGCTTTGCAAAATTGTTCCAGTTCAATAACGTTTTTTGCTACCAAGCTTCATGCAGAAAAGAGGGATATCACTCCAAACAGTACTGATTCAACTTCTTATGCTTTCTTTCATCAAGTTTCTTCATCGGTTGTCCGCCAGTCAGATGACAAAATTAAGCTGATCATACAAAAGACTCTCTTTTTCGCCGTGACTTCGATATTGCTAAACGTCATCCTTTCAATTATAATGCACTTCATTCTTCCAGCTAGAAGTAACAGACGTTACATGAGTATGATAATTGACATGGCAGCGTTTTGTAACTTGTTGTTTCTTGTTTTGTCGTTTTCTACTTTCAAGCGGATGATGACGTCTTTCATTCAAAGATCTCGGTAAAAAATTAAGCTTCAATTTTTTGTTCTTTGAAATCCTAAGTGCAATTTTTAAACATCTTTAAGTAAATGATCCGTAACCATTTCGCTCTCATGACACACTTTGAAACTTTATAAAAATTTCCGGCAAACGCCGACTTGGTCCAGAATGAAAACTTTTAGTTCTTCTGTTTTTTTTCGCCAAATTTACAACGCTTTTTTTATCGGAATTGTCATAAAGCAACCAAAAACCCCAGAAGTTTTATTTTTTTGCTTTTATGTGCAGTTAAGACTTTTTTTTTGGTTTTACCTTAATTATTAACCTGATTTTGTTAATAACCTGCATTCCAGACAACAGAGGGTTCAAAAACTACCGATTACCCAAAACAAAGATCTTCGCAACAAAAAAACTCTAAAAATTAAAATTTCTTGGCTTTATTGGTTGCTTCACGACACTTTAAATACAAGAAAGCGTTGTACATTTTGCAAGGACCAAAACAAAGGTCTTTGCTGATCTAAAATATTCACTTATGCTGGCCTAGCAGATCTAAAACTCAAATTTCAAATTTTACCGCGGCGCATCTATTATCATCTTGGGGCACATCGGTTGGGTAGCACTTGATTAGGTTTAGGATAAGTAGAAAGTACCGCAAAAAAGTAATAATCTTTTTTTTGCTGTCAATGATATTGTTGCTGCTGGTGCTGCTGCTGTTTGATGTTGATGATGATGATGATGATGTTGTAAATATATGCAAAATAGATAAATTTTTAAAATGTTTAAATTTAACAAGCAAGCAATGTCATTTTAATTAAATATCAATACTGCCAACTTAGATTAGATAAATTTGATAATATACGTGTACGTTGGCTGCGCGCTATTGTAACCGCTCTTGAACCTTCTTTGGCAAAAACAATGCATTACCGGTAATTATTATAAATGCAAACAAATTCAAAAAGTTTATAAACGGAATCATGCAAGATGTCTTAATTATATAAATGGTATGTTTGTATAAGATAATCCAAAAATTGATAACATTTTCTGTTCAAATATCCGGGAGCAATTATAAAAATTGTTTTTCTATATATTTGTCATTAGTCTTTCTATTATATCATTAGTTATAGCTAAAGTTTTACTAAAGCTCAAACCCCATAAAGCACAATTTTTTAAAAGTTCTTAGCTTGTTTTTGTTGGTATTGTTCTAATAATTATTTTTTTAGTATTGATTTTACGGACTTGGTTCTTTTTTTCAGTTCTTTTGTTTTTACAGTCTTATACGTTTCACTCGTTTGTTTCGTTGTTTGATGATGTTACGAAAAAACGTACTTGATAAATAAAGTTTTCTGTTTTTTTTAATTCTAGGAATGACTGTTGTAGTAAAACCAGTTTAAACTCATTTTTCAAACAAACCGTTTCTCCTTATAATTAGAATATGTATTGTTGAAGAATTTGGCGGAAATGGTTTCCAATTAGCTGGATAATGTTGATTATTTTTCGTATTTTTGACCTTTTGCAACTTCCATTAAACTTTTTAAATATTTATTATTCTGATAAAGAAGGGTGGAAATTTTTCACATCACGCTTACTTTCAATATTGATAATTGCCTTTAATGATGCAAAATTTTTGAGTAAAATATTTTAGTTGATAGTTAAATACAAAAACATTATTCGTTAAAATTGTTAACATTTGCCATCAAATGCGTGTTTGAGTTCTTGTGCAGACTTGGAATCAATCAAAATAAGCTTACAATTTTGATTGCAGTAACTCTTAAAACCTAAGAACTAACTGTACTGTCCATGTATTTATAAATGGGGGATTAATAAAATTTAGTGTATTATTTATTTTTAAAAGTGAAAAAATTTATGACAAAAAAATATAATGCGTCCTTTAATGAATTTCACAAAATTAAGATTTGTTAAAGGATCGAAATTAGAGTCGGTTCAACTGCATGACAATGCACTTTACGTGAATGCTGTCACAAACATATTTCTTAAAGAGTCGGCACACACCGAAACGGGTATAGCCTGTTTGCCGCCACTCTGCGCAACAATAAATGCGAAAGAAAACAAAAATTAATAAAAACATTATTGTAAACAATTTCATTATATAAATGGCAACATAAAGAATTGTACGAGGAACTGTTTTTGTTTCAATCTTGCTCGTCAGTCGCGCCTCGTCGCGCCGTTTTGTTGTGTCTTTAGATGGGACACTTAACGGCACTTTTCCTGCTTGGCGGTCTTAGCAAGCAGTTCTAAATTTCAGTCAAATTTCTATAAGACTAAAAAACAAATAAAATATTTCCAAAAAACAGCAATATTTAGACATCTCCGGAAGCAGGTAGGGGTAATTGCTTGCCCTGGATATAGCAACTCCATCTTAGGTGTACCAACCGGAAAAAAGTAAGGGGTGTAATACACTTTTGCCCAAATTTTGTGACGTTTGCCCGAATCATGATTTTCTTGTACTTCACAGATATGAGAAGAAATTTTGTCTAAAATTTAAAGTGAAGACTGAGAAAAGGTCTTCACTTAAAATTTCTCTTTTATTTTCTCAATTTTTGTCCCAAAAACATAAAGATCCCCCAAAAAAAGGCTTCTCTTCAAATATCAAACTTTTTTTCACATTAGGTGTTCACTTTCGATGCACAAAAATTTGTTTTGCCCAAATAATTTCTTGCTACTGCCCTAAAATTTCTGATTTTGCTCAAATTTTCCTATTGCTGCCCGAAAAATTCTGATTGTGTTCAAATTTTTGAAACTTTGGGGGCAATTGTCTCCTGCCTTCCGGCAGATACGGCCATGAACTCCGTCGATTTCCTGCGAATTAGGGGAATAAATATAAAGTAATGAATGAATAAAAGACTTTCAATAATAAACAATTTTTTTTTTTTTTTTTTGTGAAAAAGCTTTATAAGCGATCTCTCTGCATTTGTGAGAAACCCACTTTAACTTCGTTTCTTCTAGCTTGGTTGTCTCAACAAACTAATGAGTTTGTTACATAAAACAGTGGTTCTCATTCTTTTTAAGCTTGTGGACTGGTGCAATTTCAAATAAATTTTGCGTCCCCGTAGTCCTTTAAAATTTAATGAAATTGTGTTAAGGTGTCCATTAACCTTACCAAAGCAGCTCTTTTAAATCTCAAATTTTAGCGCCAAAAAGATTGTGCAATTAAAGTTGAAAATTAAAACAAATTGTGACGGACAGGGACAAAAGTTAGCCAGCACCAGCCCGTGGACCGGCGGTTGAAAAACATTGATATAAAGAAAGTTGCATGTACGCGTAAACAACTTTTTTTACTGCAAACGTTTTGCCAAATCAATATATTTGCAATTTGTTTTTCAGCCTTTTTTTGCTAAAAGCTTTTAAGTGAGCAATAGTAGAGAAAACCTAATAGACTGTACGGCGCGATAGTGCTACTCTGGGTTGTTGCTATTGCAAACTAAACTACTAAAAAGCAGCAATAATTTATAACATACGCCGCTTCGTTTTAAGTACCGTAACTTTAAGTTGTCGGAGGAGCTTGAAATCTACAAAAATCCATAGCCTACTCAATAATTTAATAATTTGTCTCGTTAAATAAATATTTACGAAATTGAGTGGGTCTTTACGCAGAAGCATACTGATAAGTGCAAATAGTGCAAAATTTTTGCATTTAAATTTAAAAAAGGCATTGCTAGCGCTCGCCGTGGGTTTCATACAATAAGTTGTAGTGTTTCTAAACAAAGTAATGAAGATGAAAAAAGTTGTCATTATTTTTCTGACATATCCCCTTTTCCTACTGCAAAGTTAACCCATAGAAACCGTAAAGCAAAACCGGTATAACTCTATAACTGGTTCTTGGTTTAAAAAATCTATCACTGTAAGTGGAACAGCATTGAAAAAGCTAAAATAAGCCTATGTTAAAAAACTTTAAGCAATGAATAGAGCAAATAAAACCAATAAAGCAAAATATATCTGTTTGCTTTACACACAACCTTATGAAGAACCACCATCTGAAAATTGGATTCAATGTACCAAATGTTTGCAGTGGTATCACGATAGACTTTCTTATTATTGATACTAAAAATTTTTTTGTGCAATTTTTATCGTTTATAATTTTTTTTGCATTACTATGTATATATAAAAAATGTTTCTATTTGATTTTTTTAATTGTCATAAACCAGAAATACTAATATTTAATATTTGAAATTTATAGCAAAGATAAAAAAATATATTTTTAATTTTACCTGGGACAAAGCGGACACTCTATGACCACCGGAGCCCGGGGCAAAACGGGCGTTTAAGTAAATTATAGATTTTTCTAAAATGAAATTTTTATGCTTCTTGCCACCGGTTTTAAATTATATTCATGAGATAGCATATTGTCAGAGCAATTATAAAATCTTCTTCTGTTAATTTAAGTCTAGCACCGAAGATGTTACGTCAATTTAAAATAACTATGGCCGTTTTGCCCCGCCATCCCTAATATATTTTTTAAAGAAAAGCTTATAACACGACGTTTCGTCCGCTACATCGGTAAACAACAACACACAATTCACAACGTATTTAAAAGTCAAAAACCAAACTAATGATCCCAATGGTCAGAAGCAGCCTACACAACAACAATTGAACAACTTCGTGCAACAGAACTAAAATCAATAGGTTAAAAACCCACATTCAAAACAAAATTTTTATATTATGGTGTATTTTAGAAAAAACATTCCAATCTTTATCATTCATCGAATTTTTTATATTATTAATATACAATGATTTAAAAAAATTTTTTTTTCAAAATCAATATTAAAATTTAATATTTTAAAATTTACACAATTAATTCTATGTTCATATCTAAAGCCATGCTTAATTAATATAGTATTTTTATTCAATTCATTTGCTTTTAATTTAGCCATATTTATAGGTTTTAAATCACGTTTATGTTAAGATAAGCAAGTAATAAAACATCTACCCGTTTCAATGTTTTCCTTAAATATACCTGATAAATATAAACTTTAAATATAAACCCGATTGAAATGTTCTTTCTAAAATACGTCATAATATAACATTTTTATTATGAATGTGGGTTTTTAACCTGTTGATTTTAGTTCTGTTTTACGAAGTTGTTCAATTGTTGTTGTGTAGGCTGCTTCTGACCATTGGGATCATTAGTTTGGTTTTTGACTTTTAAATACGTTGTGAATTATGTGTTGTTTTTACCGATGTAACAGACGAAACGTCGTGTTATAAGCTTTTCTTTAAAAAATACATTACAATAATATATCACGTCTTTTGTTGTATTTGTTAAAGTTGAACTTGCCTCTGATTGTGCCAGAAAAACTTATAAATTCTAAATTAAGTACTATCCCGGGTAACTATGTTTACATTAATTAAGAAAAGATCTTTATTTGCAACAAGAACATTCCATGTTTATGAGTATGCTGAATCAAAAATATTTGTCGCCCAAGTTATTTTCCGACCATAGTTAAGCCTTAAAAAATTTAATTTTTTTCAAATTAAAAATGTTTCAACGAGCGGAAGGCCTAGTAAGCAAGTGGCAAAGGCGTGTTTCAGTGATTAAAAAACCTAGGCTTGGACAAACTTTTATGCGCGTTGACTTTAAACAAATAAAAATATTTTATGAACCCCTAATCAAGTACACACGATTAATCACTTTATTGTTTTTTTTTATCTCCACTTACACATTTCAATATTTGCTGTTTTTTTTATGTCCACTTACAAGCAATTATGTTTTTTTACATTATATGTGAGAAAAAGCATGTAAAAACTAAAAAAAAATTCACTTTGATAGATATGCATTTTTTTTAATTTTTGACACTTTCGCTTTATTGCTCGAGAAGCTTAAACTTTTATTTATTGAACCTTATTCAATCCCTCTGATGTTCCAATCGACCACTTGAAAGAATACTGGTCAAAACAATAAACTTGCTCATCTACCTGTACATAGCGCACAACTAGACAACATACATTTGGTGGGACGAAATTTTTTGGAGAAGGTCAATAAAAAATCTAATATTGATATGTTTACTTCTTTCCAGGGTAATTACTGTTTAAATGTTCGAAGTAGGCATATTATTTATACACACATAGTTTAAAAACATGTTTTATTTTATCACTTGGGCTGTTATAGGCCTGTACAATGAAAGAATAATAGCATTCTTCTTCTTGCAGAAATAGCAACGGCAACAGGCAAACGTAATCAAATAAGTATAGTATATAGATGTGCTTACAGGTATTCAATGAAAATCTCCAAAAATATTCCAGTAGTATATGATTGTGTATAAAAGATTGGGGTTTGTGTCAGTGGGGATATTGGGTGAGGAAAACGAGGCAGTTGTTTCGACCCCCCCTTTTTTTGGGAGCCCCTTCTCAAAGATAGCACATACAGTTTCAATTCTCTCCAGATGTTGTTTAGAGGTTATCATGAAGTCGGGACAAAAAGTGGGAAATATAGAGATCGATTCTACGTAAAGACCTTTTTTTTAGAGAATACCATGATTTTGGGAGCAAAATAGGGAAGTCCAGAGATCAAATTGAAGCGAATACCTTTTTTCAGAGAACACCTTGATTTTGGGAAGAAAATAGGGAAATCAGAGATGAAACCGAAGTGAAGACCTCTTTTTTTAGAGATCATCATGATTTTTGGAGAAAAAATGAAAGACGAGATCAAAGCTTTTTTGTTTTTTAGGAAACATCAATTTTTGAAAATCCTTGCCTCGGGCCGCTGAATTTTAATATCCACCACTGATTATTGCAGTTAAGATCGGCAAAATAAAAACAATCTTTATTATGATGAAATTGGAACTTAGCACTCGATTGTTAAAACTATAGCAATTTTGAAAGTGTTAGGACTATGTGGCTTTTCTAGGTTTTTTCCTGGTTGCGGGCCGGTATATATTTTTATTTTTTAATTTATCTTTATATTTATTCTCCTGACTCGTAGAAAAGCGACGGAGGCGCTAATACATTGGGTAAGCAACTATCCCGACCTGCTTCCGGAGATGCCAAAATATTGCTATCCGTTGGAAATTTACTGTAATTTAGAACTGCAGATGTGGAGAATGATGATACGCTGTGGCCACCCCTGACTAATGGGAAAGGCCGAAAGGAGAAGAAGAAGAGAAGAAGAACTGTAATTTAGAACAGCCTGCCAAGACCACCAAGCAGGGGAAAGTGCCGTGAAGTGTCTTTCCCAAGTACACAACAGAATGGCGCGAGTGGGTTTTGAACCGAGACCATGTTGATCATCAGTCCGGTGTTTCAACCACTCGACCACGCTTCCGACCATTTATCTATTCATGTTGTTGATAATATTATGGCCATTGATAATAATTGATGATTGATAACACACAACCATCTATTCACGTTGTTGATAATATTATGGCCTAAAAAGTATAAAGTGAGATTGCCTCCAGAGCAATAAAAGTGAAGACAGAGAGCTGAGTGATAGTGATGGTGATGATCCAGAACACATTCCACCTTTAAAGAAACAAACCGTTTTCCAAAATGAAGTCTATGATAGTGAAATCCCTTTCGGCAAGTCAAACACGTAAAATTCAGAGGAACCGACAAGTTCTAAGGAAGAAAGTTTTTCTGCCACATCAAGTTTACCTGGACGACCAATCTTGAAAACTGTCCATCCTAATGATGCTATTACTCAAATTAAAGTGCCTGTTTGGAGTGGTGCACCACCTGCTTCCACAGATATAAAAAGTCCATTTAGTTATTTCCAGCACTTTTTTGAAAAAGATATTTTAGATTTTATAGTGAAGCAAAGCAACATTTATGCAGTTCAACAGAACCCTAACCGACCACTCAGGTTAGATCAAAATGAACTTGAACAATTTCTTGGTTGTTGAATGCTCATGTTGTTATACAATCTACCACGATCCCGCATGTATTGGGCAGTACGCACCAGAATTAGTCAAGTCGCGGAGATAATGACACGTGATAGGTGGGAGACCATAAAGAAAAATCTACAACTCAACAACAATAAGAATATACCAAGTATGTATCACACTGTTAACCGTGACGGGCTTTTTGATATTCAACCACTACTCGATTGTTTGTTGCGTAAATACCAGCAATTGCCACAACAACAAGTGTTATGCATAGACAAACAGATAGTGTCGTTCAAAGGACGTTCTTCTCTCAAGCAATATCTCCCAAACATGCCACACAAGTGAGGTTACAAACTGTTTGTCCTATCTGACACATCTGGCATTGTTCAAAATTTTGAAATTTTTGTGGGAAAGATACTACCATTGCCAGGATTTTCTGACCTTGGTGCAACTTCCAATATAGTTTTCAATCTATTACAGATAATCAAATTCAACACAAATCATATTTTGTGTGTCGACAACTGGTACACATCATTGTTTTTATTCAAAGAGTTAGCTTCAAGAAAACTTTTTGCTATTAGCACTACCAGGTCCAATTGCTTGCTTGGATCCACCTTGCAAAGTGACAAAGAGTTGAAACAAAAAGGAAGAGCTAGTGTAGAAGCCACAGCAAACTTTAGCGTGACTCCACACTAGTGGGTGTCTAACCTACAACAACCCACTGCAATCTACTGTATTAGACCTACATCAAATGCGCCTGCAATTCGATAATATGCACTGAACAAACCCTAAGTGCTCACGCTTGTATATTTATTGTTTGCCGGCCACGGCCGGATCGTGTACCCAATCGTTTAGTCCAATCTATAAGTAAACAAGAATAATTAAATATACGGTAACTATCAACAATACGAAAACTTCATCAATTCACTTACTTTACGAGATTATAGATTGACTTCCAAATTTACCGGAGTGCCACGACGGCGACACAACCATTTGCTACGACGACGATTTCAAACTGAATGAATAAAATTGCCAACAAAGCAAACGGCCACGCCGTAGTCAATGAAGCGTATAGGTTTATAATCAAAAAGAAAAAAGGGAGCCGCTATTTAGACGCAACAGGTAGTTTCGATGAAAAATCTTTCAACGTTGTTGGGTTCAAAATAAGAACAGTAAAATGTTTTGACAGTCCAGCTGTAACACTGGCAAGTACTTGTGCCAGTGCATTGCCTTTTATGACCACTGATAGGTACCATAGAGCCGGCAAGCAATCCATCAGTGTTCCGTGTCCTTCGATTGTGAAAAAATACAATCAGTACATGGGTGGAGTGGACTTGCTAGATGACTTCATCTCATATTACAGAATACGTTTGAAGTCTAAAAAGTATTACCATCGACTATTCTTTCATTTTCTTGATATGACTGTTGTTACTGGATGGCTTTTGTACCGATGGGACTGTAATTCTTTTCAAGTTCCACAAAGCAAGAAGCTTGATCTTTTAAACTTTAAAGGTCACATAGCGGACTCACTGCGTAAAGCAGGAAAAGATGTTTATCCCAGGAAGAAAGAATGGCCTTTTGTACAAACTCAAACAAGGGCAGAGGCACCTCAGCGTCGAGCCCTTCCAGCGCAAAGGCCTCAAGATGATGTTCGTGGGGACAAAATTGATAATTGGCCAGAAGTATCAGAAACAAGAAAAAGATGCCAGAAAGTCAAATGCACAGGGAAAAGCAATATTTTTTGCAGCAATGCAATATTCACTTCTGCCTTAACGAAAACAATAACTGTTTTAAAAATTACCACCTGTAATGAAATTCTATTTTATAAATCAAAACATTTTTACTGTTGACACGACAACCAAAAGCTTTAACGTTTCCGTTTGGTGCTTGCTTAGTCAATTGTTTGTAATGTTTTCTATGAATAAGTACGGCATATTTGCATAACTTGTTCTGAATGTAAATGAAAAATAAAAAGAGTTATTTCGTTCTAGGTAGCCGTAGTCATACACAAAAGAAATGGGTAATAATTACAAGCAAAGAATAGTGGTTTAAGTAGTGCTGTATAGCAGTAAGTTTAAGTGAGTTAGAAGAAAGTAAGCGGTATAATTATTGCCCAGTTGCCGACAGGATTTTAAGCGCCGTAGTAGACTCCTCATATCAGAGATCGTTTCATATAACAGATAAAAATAATTAGTTTACATGCTTGTCTTCTTGTTGAAATATAAAACAATTGACGGCTGCGACGAATTCGTCACAATTTTCCCGCCACCTCCCCAAACAACCTACCTTAGAAATGGATCTGAAATTTACTTTTTGGGTAGGAAGACTAGTTAAAAAATCTTGTTTTATTTTTATTTTTTGCACAAAGATCATAATTCCGGCGTTAACCCTTATCAGCACGGTGATTTTGGGTAACTTAATCGGCACGTATGTTGACAAATGTCAACATGCCTTTTTTGTGTGCATTTCAATGCTGCTGTAGCTGTTTTCAAGGTTTGTTTCCGTTTTATACAGTACTGGTATGATAAATATGTGCTATTAAACAACGTCACATTGCAACCAATTGATAACAACGCACATTCCTTTGAATGAACAGTTGATTTTGACAAATTATCACAATTTTCATTCGAAACTCCGGGTCTGCTTTGCACGCAAGGGCTGGTTTTACAAACATCTTAGCTGAACTAGAACGAAATTTCAACAAAGAAAGTTTATCGTTCCTTGCAAAGAAAGTTTATAAAAAACACAAAACCGCAGAAACATAACACAAACATGTAGGCGTACAGTATTTCATAGTTCAACCATACTTAGGTGTTCAGCATTCCATGCAATACGTGTTTTTAGGTGTTTTTCTGTGTTGCGGGCATACACGTCGGCGGCAAACGATGCATGCAAGGCGAGTATGCTTCGCACACCTGTAACATCTTCCCCGTTTGATGCGTTGAGCAGTGTCACTTGTGGTGCTACCACAAGCAGTAATGAACCCCATCTTTTCTGCAAGGAGCTTTGTTTCACCTTTCAATTTTCGTTTGCTGACATATGGTTGAGCCAGTTGAAAGCTTAGTTGCTTGAGAAAATTTGTTTTTTTGCCACATTTCCCACTGCTTCTCATTACAATAAAAGCGTTGTTAGTGGCAACATTTATCAAATTGTAGTTGATAACCATTGGCCACCGGTTGGTCTTCCTCAAGCAATTGAATTCTTCACAGTTTTCATCAAGAGTGTCAACTCCTCCTTTGTGCTTATTGTAATCTGTGATAACTGTAGGTTTGCTGTGGCAGTCCGTGATTGAAATGAAGGAGTGTGAAGATGACATCATGAGCACATTCTTGTTGCGCTTGGGGACATATGACAGTAGAAGAATTTTGTTGGCATGGTCATACAGTGCCTTAGTGCTTTCAACTTCTCTTCCTCTTCCTGTTTTGAATTGCGATGGTACTTCCCGCCGATTAGCCATTATTGTACCAACCAATGTCAGGTTTTTCTCCAACAGGTTGCACACCAGACCATGAGAGGTAAAGTATCGGTCAACATATATGTCTCGACCTGTACCAAAATAAACTGAGCACAACTTCATTACAATATCATTGGCAAGGTTTCTATGAGGTGCTGAGTCAGATTCTCTCCCAGAGTAAATCATTCCATTTAGGGCAAAACCGGTAGTAGCTTCGCACAGCCAGAAGAACTTCACGCCGTATTTTCTTGGTTTTGATGGCATATATGTTGTTCCGGGAATCTTTCCACGATATCCGACCAGTTGTTCATCCACGGTCAAGGCCTCGTTTGGGACATAGATGTTGCGTAAATTATTATTGAACATTTCCCATACCTCTCGAATAGCAGCTAATCTATCGGTTCTCTGTCTTGCTGGTCGAGAACGATAGTTGTCGAAATGCATGCAACGTAGTAAGAATTTGAATCGATTCAATGCCATCGTAACTCGATAAAATGGTCTACTGTCAATAGGATCCCACAAGCGACGCAAGTCTGTGAAATTGTCTCTGTCCAAGCCAGCACAAATCATAATAGCAAGACCTGCTTCAACTTCTTCAGAAGTAAAGTCTTTGTAGACATAGTTTGGCGGCAATGCACATTCATGTCTCACGTCCCTTGCTTTTCTGTTTGTCTCACGCACTATCTGAAGTGTAATTTCAGGTCGGTAAAATACTTTGAAGGCATCCACTTCATGTTCAGGAGCAGCAAGAATTCGAGGTTGTTGCGTCAATATATTTCTCCTCCTGAGCCTTCTAGGAAAAGGATTTTCGTAATACGTAGCATTTCCAGCTGTAATTCCTACTTGATCATCATCTAAACTAGCATTATCGTCAATAGGATCTTGATCCTCATCACTAAAGTCGTCTTCACTTTCTTCCTCATACACATCTATGTCAGAAAGTTCCTCAGGTGGCACAGGAAGTTCGACATCATCAGAAATAGATTCGGATTCGCTGGCACTTGTATCCTCGGCATCAGAGTCGTTATCAACATCATCAAACACTTTCTGCATTTGTCGTAGAGCCTCTTGAAACGTAAATCTTCTCTGTCTATTCATCGCCAAGTTCCAGCTATATTGTCTAAGCAATTGAAAACGCCTAACACAGTTTGAATAGTTATTATTTCAAGCTGAATACAGAATTATTCTACGTTCTTATTTCTGAAATATATCACTAGATAGGTAAGGATTCAAAAAAATAGCTAGAAATATTTCCCTCGTCTCTGCCTGAGAACAGCAAGAACTGATTTCGACATGAAAACTTCCCGTATGCTGGCTAGAGATTGATGTACCAGAGAAGAACACTTACTCTTGTGCAATAAAGAAGCAACACATAATGTCTTACAGCGCATGGTGCAATCAGAATCAATGGTGCAATAAAGCTGACGAAATCGAATAATTACTGGTTCTGGCCGCTCCTGGGAAAACTTCTGAAAAAAGAATAACTTCTTCCAGCCAAAGAACAAGTTACTAACTGCGCTTGCTTGTTTGATGCAAGTTATTGGCAATTCCATTGAAACAATGGCAATGGTTTCTTGTAACTCTTACTACTGCATTTTGACGTAAGTCATGGAACGATCTAAACTCTCAAAGGCCGTTTGTCTCTGCTAATCTACTGTTGTTACTACTTGTTGACATTTGTCAACAAGCGTGCCGATTAAGATAAAATGCAAATAACTCATTGTAAAAGCAATTTGGGATTTTGATATCACTTCAGTAGTAAGGTAGTCAAAAGTTCTCCATCGTCCGTGAATTGTGCTGAGCTAGCATATAGAGGGCAAGTGCAATCAAAAAACGAAAATAAAATGTTGACAAATGTCAACAGAAGTGCTGATAAGGGTTAAGAAACTATACCAGGGGTCGGAAAACTATGGCTCGCGAGCCATATGTGGATCTTTTGATAACGGCATCTGGCTCTTTTGTTGACAAGCATAAACTAGTGCACATAAAAAAAAAGATCTGCCCATGCAAAATTTTAAAAGTGAAGACTCTTTTTTAAAAGATCATTGCGTTTTTAAATTGAAAATAGGGAAATCAAAGTCAATCAAAGTCAGGTTCAAGGTAAAAACCTTTTTTCTTTTTTTTAGAGATCACTACGTTTTTGAGACAAAAATTAAGAAATCAGAGTCAATAGTCAATAAATTAAGTTTTACTTTGCAAAAAAAGACCAAAGCTTGCTCACAAACAAATTTCTTAGTTTAAAATTCATTTGTTCTTCTGGTAGAATCAGAGGCAAGTTAAACTTTAACAAATAACAGAAGGCGTAATATATTTATTAAAGAAAAACTCAACACGACGTTTTGTTCTTTACATCTGGCGGACTTCATTGTCGTGTTGAGTTTTTCTTTGATAGATATATTACGCCTTCTGTTATTTGTTGAAGTTTAACTTGCCTCTGATTCTACCAGAAGAACAAATGAATTTTAAACTGAGTAATATCCCTGGTAACAATGTTTATATGAAACAAATTTCTGCCCACACACAAAGCTAAAAATTAGAGAAATATTGTATGGCTCTCACGGAAATACAGTCCGTTTAAAAATATGTAGCTTTTATGGCTCTCTTACCCAAAAAGTTTCCCGACCCCTGGTTTATACTGTATGATCGTATATTACTAATGTAACGAGATATACTGAGATTTTTATTTCACTGCTTACAAAACTGGTACAATTATTCTATTCTAAATTGATATTGATTTCTGTTTTTGCAACATTTGTCAAAATTATTCTCAAAAAATTTACCCAACTCAGTGGTTTTTAACATTTTGTCTCCACAAACCAGAAATACAAGGAATACAATCATTGCTACCTTCAAGAAATTATTCGTTTTATAAAAAGTTTTTTGAAATATAAGTAAATATCAAAAAAAGATTTTCGTTCGTTGATAAAACTTTACGGTGTTCTGAAGACCTTTTCTTTGTTTGCAT
The DNA here is from genome assembly GCA_963680785.1 of Diplosoma virens. Classification (NCBI taxonomy): domain Eukaryota; kingdom Metazoa; phylum Chordata; class Ascidiacea; order Aplousobranchia; family Didemnidae; genus Diplosoma; species Diplosoma virens. Next base: position 65,982,906 of record OY796880.1, on the reverse strand, counting down.
TTTAATTATTAGAGTTATTTTTATTGCAGTATATCTTCTAAAAAAATTTTAGGCAAAATTTTGCGACTTAAGGTGAATTCAAAACAAGACCTTGACAACGTAAATATGTTTCGTGTTAAGTTTTTATAAATATTTCTAATTTCTGCCCACAATAATATTTAACATTTGATCTTAAAATTCTTGTGATATCTAGCCTGTATGTAGCAACTACGGTTTAACCAATATCTTCCTAGCGTCAGTTTAAAATGACGGCACAAAAAAAATAATTTTAAGCACACTGATACTTGTGAGACTCTAGTTTTTGGATTAAACTGACAATGAGGAATCCAGCTAATTGTTTGACCGCTTTAAATTATAATTGAAAAGCTATCGCAATGTTTACAAAAACCTTATTTACAAAAAAATTTTGTATTACTAAAAGAAGTAACTGCCATCAAACAGTTGTGAATTGAAAATAAATTGAAAAGTTAGTAAATGTAGCTAAAACATATATTATTGCAGTGGTAATTAGCGGAAAACGGATCAAAAACAGGCTTGCAAAACTTTTGCAATTCTTTTACTTTTGTCATTTTAAACTGACGCCAGGAGCAGGAGGGTACGGTCAGACGTCAAACACGATTTCTTATATCGAATGCGAAAACGTATTAGAATTGTATTGCTTCATTGTAATATCACAGAATGGTTGTGGGTTTTGAGTATTCGAAATTACTTGGTTAGTTTATAGGTAACTGAGATCTGGTGCAGGATTAGTCGATTAGACAGAAAGCACGCTGGAAGCAACTCTTGCCAGGAGGTATTGTAATATAGCCTACCCAAAGTTTATTTTGATCCGATGCACTTCACTGGGATTGTTGTTTTAACAGGCAGTCTAACAAGTTTAAATCCAGTTGAATTGTGTTAACTTTAAAGTTGTTAATTAAAGCTAAATTATTTAGGATTTAATTGTTTACTGCTGTCTGTTTATTGACATTGAAAATCACTACAAATTGAACGAAGCGGTTGACCGAAAGTATTGAGTAACTTGAGTTGTTTTTTATAAGCGACAAAACTAATATTTACAGCTGTTAATCCTAGCATTCCTAGGCTTTATTCATTAGGCTGCTATGGCTAACCTGCTGCACCAAAACAAAAAGAAGACCATTTTTGAAGCATTAGAAGTACTTGAAACTTTGGAGTCTAAGGAAAGCTTTGTTATTGGTGAATCTGTGTCTGCCGCAAATGTTTTCCGCCTCCGAAGGATGATGATATAGACACCACCGAAGATGATGGAAATGCTTTTAATTGTATTCGGGACAACCGTTTTGGAAGGCAACTTCTTTCAGATGCTGAATTGGATCTGCAAGGAACAGGAGTCACAAAACTGATTACTGATGAATTGCAAGGTTCAGCGAGCGGTCAGGTAAGGTTCAATTATATTTCTACATATTTATTAATGTTAATTCTAGAGTGCAATCTGTTATTTGAAAAAAGAAATTCTCTGCACTTGTTTCTAATTCAATTTCTCTTGTTTTTAGAATACTAGGTTACCTACTGCTGACTTTCAACCAGAAAATGTTTTCTTGTGGAACAATATGGTGGTCCGCCAGCAACAGAAAAGGTAGTATATATACATATTTCAAAAAATGAATTTATAGCTCTTGCTATACTATGATATGTCTTCATTCAGTTGTTTTATATGGTCTTGCTGGAATGCTTGCATTATGGGAACTTGTTACACAACGCTAAATGTGTTTAAGCTGTATAATTTTATATTTTGTGTTGGTATTCAATTTTATATTGTGTTTTTTAGTGAAGGATGATGAGACTTCCTGCTTCAAAACTGAAAGAAGAATAACGTGGATGTTCACAGAGTTCTTGATAACTGGACCTTGACATCATCTTTCTTTAAAGAGTATATCTTGCCACATAAAATATTTGAAAAGTTCTTTGCGAATGAAGAGATAAAAAGAATATGTTTGAAATCAAATAAGTATGCTCGACACAAAGACAACCACTCATTCATGATGACCATAAAAAAAGTTGAAGTCATTCATTGCCATCCTTGTGCTGACCGGTTATAATTAATTTCCACGATAAGAAATCTATTGGAGGAAAAGGGATGATAGCCAAAATCGAATGGTCACGGCGTTGATGATAAAGAATGAATTTGAAGTATTTAAGCAGTTTCTTCCTTTTTGCTGATAATGAAAATTTGGAGAAAACAAACAGATTTGCCAAAGTTAGACCTTTGTTTGAAGCAGTAAAGAAGCAGTGTGTGGCTTACTACAAACTCGAGCAACATCTAAGCGTTGACAAATCTATGGTACCATACTTAGGGAAGCACAGCGCCAAACAATATATCCATGGAAACCAATTAAGTTTGGCTATAAGCTGTGGATACTGGCAAAGCCCTTGGGATACTGCGTTCAATTCCGTCCATATGCTGGTAAAGACTTACAACTGGATGTATACGGAGGCATTGGACTGGGAGTAGGTGGGACTCGTGTTGCACATCTACTGAAATGCCTATCATCTCAACAAGACAATGGTTTCATTTACCAAGTGGTAATGGATAACTTTTTTACATCTCCAGAACTTTTGTGCCATCTTCAAAAACAGCCAATTTCAGCTACTAAAACAGTTAGGCTTTGTCGTATGGGAAACTCTCCTCTGAAGAGCGTGAAAAAGGCTAAAAAATTGCAGAAGGGTAAATCAGTTGTTGCAATAAAAACGTCATCCAACGTTTCAGCTATTGAAAGGAAAAACAATAAAGTCAAGAATTCAAGCGGGCATTTGTCGAAGCATACTACTTGCAATACAGTAAAAATAGGACACAGGTTCTATTTCCTGATCAAGGTCACAGCTGCGTGAACATGTACGTTTCAGTGCTACAAATCACTGGATTGTAAAGGGGACGCAAAGACAAAGTCCCAAACCAGGATGCTCAGAAACATCCCGGTACTCCTGCGAACCCTGCAATGTTAGTCTACATCCTGATTGTTTTAAAGAATGTCATTTCCGATATACAATGTTATGCAGTTCGACATATGATATTTTTCAGTTGTATTAACTGGACCAGTTTTGCTAAAAGTGTAAACTAAAGATTTTTCGTTTGTTATTAAAAAACGGTGTGGTTCAAATATAAAAAATAAAGAAAAGGGATCTTGTGTTTCGTTTTACATGTACCCTCCTGTTCCTAGCGTCAGTTTAAACTCACAAAATTGAAATCATTCATATCTTACAGAAAAAGTGTTTCTTCCCTTTAAGTTACATCATTCCAAAGCTGTCATAAAGAAATGAACCATATACTTTGATTCAGGAGGATATGGGTTAACTTGTCAAATGCCCATGTAACAAATAACAGTTCTTTTTTTGGTTTTGGCTTAATTCACAACAATATTATACACGTCAGATTAAGCGCAGACCTTAAAAAAATGCTCACCGTTCACCATTTTATTTAATTTTGCATATAATAAGTTAGTTGCTTTCTAAGAGAGCAAGCTAAGATAGAAGTGGCAAAGGCAAGAAACAAGGCATAAGAGGAACTGTACAAAAAACTGGAAACAAAGGATGGGGAAAAATGAGGTGCTCAAAATAGCAAAGCAGAGAAACAGACAAAGCAAGGAAGTTCAACAAGTAAGAATAATCAAGAGTAAAATTGAGGAGATTCTGAAGGAAGAAAAGAAAGTGAAACAGAGATGGAAGGAGTATTTCGACAATTTACTCAACCATGAAAACCCTAGAGAAAAAAGAGAAACGAGAACAGAAGGAAGAGAAAGGGACGTGGAAAATATCTCTGGAGAAGAAGTCAGGACTGGGTTGAGGAAGATGAAGAAAGGAAAGGCTCAAGGACCTGATGAAATACCAGTGGAAGCATGGATTGCTCTAGGCAATAAAGGTGTGGAGCTTTTAGTGAACTTCTTCAACAGACTTTTCCGAGGAGAGAAGATGCCAGATGAATGGAGAAGAAGCGTGCTTGTACGTTTGTAAAAAGGTAAAGGAGACATCAAAGAATGTGGAAACTACCGGGGGATCAAGTTGATAAGCCACACAATGAAATTGTGGGAGAGGATAATACAAGCAAGAATAAGGAAGGAGGTGAATATCGCTGAGCAACAATTTGGGTTCATGCCAGGAAGCAGTACCACCGACGCAATCTTTTGTCTAAGGATGCTGTTGGAAAAGTGGATTGAAGGGCAGAAGGCAGTGCACTGTGCCTTTATTGACTTGGAGAAAGCATACAACAGGGTACCCAGAGAGGAACTGTGGGAATTCTTGTGGTTAGCCGAAACATCAGAGTGCTACATAAAGATTATTAAGGATATGTATGACGGAGCGACAACAAGTGTAAGAAGTGCAGCAGGATTGACTAAAGAATTCAAGGTAAGTGTTGGACTCCACCAAGGCTCAGCACTCAGCCCATTTCTTTTTGACATCATCATAGACAGGCTAACGGAGGACACAGGAAGGACGCACCATAGAATGTGCTATTTGCAGATGACATAGTTCTGTCTAGACAAAATCATAGGGAGCTAAAGGAGGATCTGGAGATTTGGAGAAATGCACTGGAGAGAAGAGGCCTGAAAGTAAGTCGGAGCAAGACCAAATATTTGAGGGTTGGGGGTGTGAATGATGGAGAAGAGTTGAAGCTGCAAGGAGAAAAGGTAAAGAGAGCAAAAAAACTTCAAATACCTGGGTTCAACAGTTAGTAGCAATGGAAGATGTAAAGAAGAAGTAAGGAGAAGGATTCAAGCAGGATAAATGAGTTGGAGGAAGGTGTCTGCAGTTCTGTGCAACTGGAAGTTATCAGCAAAGGTCAAGAGTGTTGTTAGACCAACCATGCTTTATAGAATGGAAACGGTGGCAGTGACAGAAAGAAAGGTGGGAAAAATGGAAGTTGCAGAGTTGAAAATGGTGATATGGGCACTGACAGTGACAAGAAAGGATAAGATAAGAAACGAATACGTGAGAGAGACCGCGCAAATTGCAAAGCTGGGAGACAAACTTCGGAATGCGAGGCTTTTTTAGGAACAAACTAACTGCTTCCAAAATATATTTGTTTCACTTTATGAGTTACTAAATTAAATTTAAGATTTATTTACCACTCGCATAATTTTGTTCTTTCCATAGCTACAATCCATACAATCAGCGATTCCGAAAGATCACCATCATCATATCATTTATTTATCATTTTGACTTGCAAGAAAATGTTGAAGCCAAAAACTTTAAGCAACTCTCAGGTTACAACTTGATCTGCTTGATCGTCGTCGTCGTCGTTTGAAGGGCATCCACTCCAGGCCAGACACAAACAGAACTGGGGCCGAGGGTTTATCCTTTTACTACCCCAGACTGCTGCACTGCCTGAATCAGATGCTGGCAGTGATGTTGTTAAGCCAGCATCGAGTTTCGTCATCCAAAACCGTCAGACCGCGTGCTCCATGTGGTGCCCGATGTATGGGGCACATTGTTAGTACATGGTCTGCGGTTTGCTCTGAGGCGCCACACTCGCAATTCGGTGAAGGAGCGAGACCCCATTTGTGCATGGACGAATGGAATCGCCCAACACAAGTCCGCAGGCGGTTGAGCTTAACCCAAGCTGCTCGGGGTAAGCCCATCCCAACAGGCCTGACACTGGTCCTGGGCACAAAAGCACGGAGCCTGGAAGCACTTTCACAGTACTCCGCGTTCCATTTGTGATTTGTCCATTCAGAGGCGTGGATGCCAAGTCTGGCAAGATTGTCCAAGAGATTCCGCGCACCTGATGATCGTCTGAATCTTAGTCTCACTTGGCCAGTATCTGAGGACCCACTTAAAAGACCATGCAAAATATGATCGGGGTCCAGAGATCCATGGTAAGCCAAGGAGAGTGTCGCTCCCAGTCGGCGAAGCTCAGCTGGCTGGATGCCTGAAAGTACAGGTAGGTGGTCCGTTGGAGTGGGACGCAGGCATCCAGTAACTATGCGCAAGGCGTCATTCAAGACACTGTCAATGAGGCGAGTGTGAGCACTGCGACACCAGACTGGCGCACAGTACTCAGCTGTTGAGTAGACTAGAGACAAGGTGGCTATGCGTAGTGTTTTAGCACCAGCACCCCATCCCGAGCCCACGAGTCGCCTCAACAGTGTGACGCGCGATGATAGTTTTTTGCGCAATGCCACTAAATGGTGACGAAACGTGAGCGATCTGTCCAGTTTTACCCCAAGGTAAGTAGGGGTTGGACAGAACGGTAAAAGTCTACTATTGTTGTAGACCTTTAGCTCACGTTTGGCCTCTCGGTTATTTAAGTGAAAGGCTGTCGTCACCGTCTTAGTGTGACTGAGCTTCAACCTCCAAGTCTGGAGATACGCTGACAGTGTGGATATGTCTTGGCTTAATGTCCCCTCCAAGTTCTTCCAGTTTCCAGAAGAATGCAACAATGCTAAATCATCAGCATAAGCAAACTTTCTGGAAATCATGGAAGGAAGATTGTACGTATAGATGTTAAATAGGAGGGGAGCCAAGACCGATCCCTGAGGAACGCCATTTTTAAGACGGCGTAGCCTGCTTTGCTTACTGTCACCGGTGGTAAGGGTGAAACTTCGATTTCGGACAAGCTCCATGATCATTTTGACCATGTGCTTATCCGGAAGTAGTCTCAGCAGCTTGCAGGTAACACCACGGTGCCAGACAGTGTCATAAGCAGCTGTCAGATCGATAAATACGGCACCGGCCTTCTTTTTAGCCTCGAAAGAATCCTCGATGTTCTGGGTTAGCAGAACAACTTGACCTACGGTTGACTTCCCGCGTCGGAACCCAGCCTGCTCTTTAGGGAGCAGTGGATCAATTAATGGTTCAACACGGGCGTAGATAAGCCTCTCGAGGATCTTGTAGGGGACACAGAGCAGAGATATCGGTCGATAACTCTTTGGGTCCCCCACGGGCTTTCCTGGTTTTGGGATTGCGACCACAAGCGCTCTTCTCCAGATTTTGGGAATTTTGAGTTGGCGTAAACAGGAAGAAATGAAGTCACGTAACCAGGACTTCAAAGCAGCTCCAGCATGGAGTATAAGCTCGGGGCAGATGGAATCAGGACCCGGAGCTTTACCTGGTTTTAAGTGCTGAAGGGCAGCAGCAAATTCTCTCTGTGAAAATTTGTCAGAGATATTTACTGCGTCTGGTGTTGTGGCCCTCCAAAGGTCAGACACTTCTTGAAAGACAAGTCGAGATGACTTGCGGTCAACAGCCTCGTATTTCCCACTTCTAACCAACTGAGATGCAATAGCATCGGCTGAAACGGGACAGTGACGAGGAGAGTGTCGTGACCTACCAGTAAGGTTGTTCAAAATACTCCACGCTTTTCGACTAGAGTGTGAGAAGTCAATGCTCCGAACTGCTTCGGACCATCGATCCCTCCGTTTTCTGTCAAGCTTGGCAAGCAGAGCTGTAGCAGCCAAACTTGAGTCGTCTCCCTGAGGAGACTGCAGAAAGGTTTTATAGAGGGATTCACACTCTGCATCCCAACACGGAATGTAGTTATTTCGATACCCGCGTGGGATAGTCTTTTTGGCTGCTTTCTTAATGGTGTTACAGAAGTCCTGGTAAGCCGCATCCACATCAAGTGAATCAGGCGGCAACAAAGTTTTGCGAATTTATTCGTCAAAGCAATGTAGTGACTCCAATTGGCCTTGCGGAAGTTCCATCGCTTAACAGGCATGCTTGGCACTGCCATAGCAAACCTTGGTGGTGTAATAAGCGAAGGTCGATGTTGTGACCTGGGAAACTTGTCAAGGACACGTCTATCCGGTAAGCAACTGTTTGGACCTACGCTAGCGAAAGCTAGGTCTGGATTGGTGCCAGTGTTCCAGCGGCCGGAATAAAAACTGGCAGCGTCCTTGGCATTATGTAGCAGGGCAAGACAATTAATACTTGCCCAGCCAGCCAAGCACTCACCGTCCGGACTGTTGTCATCATAACCCCAGTCAGCATGACGACAGTTAAAATCGCCAGCGTACAGACAGGGGTGAGGAAACACTGGAAGATCCAGGGTTTGCAATCGCGTTGGCGGTGGTTTGTAGACGTTGACTATTTTATAGCCATCAACGTCCACACACAACCACTCGATCTCCGATGTCGGTGGAGATTGGTCCAAAAACGTGTATCTTAGTCGCTCGTGGACAAACGTGGCAAGGCCATGCTTCCTGCTTAAAGAAGACCCAGCTAGTTGGTAGTGTGGTAGCACCAACTTCTCTGCATCAGTGCAGTGGGTCTCCTGCAGTAGGATGACGAGTGCCTCAGACTGCATAGCGAGGTGATGAAGAACATTCATCTTGCTTGCAGTGAGGCCTTCGATGTTCAGCTGAAGAATAGTGGGTCTTCGGAACTTGTTGGCAATGTGCCCTGAAAAGGGCAGTTTTATCTTAACATTGCCCCGTCCTGAAAAGGACGTTTGCCGATTAGCAGACCCACACTGAACATCGGAATGGGTGGATACCCTTCCGTTTTGGTAGGTTCGGTTTCGGTCTGTCATTTTAAAATCAATGAGCAGACTTACTCACGGCCCAGGCTGCGTGAAAGCACCTACCATCTGGGCCGTCTGTCGTCTGTCCTATCAACTTTCGTCGGTACGGTCCCGGCCTACCGAGGTGCTCACGGGTGACGGGGAATCAGGGTTCGATTCCGGAGAGGGAGCCCGAGAAACGGCTGCCACTTCCAAGGAAGGCAGCAGGCGCGCAAATTACCCACTTCACAAAAAAGCTCGAGTGAGAGGTAGTGACGAGAAATACCGTCGGCGGGCCTTAACGGGCGCCGTCAATCGCAATGAGAACAGTCCAGAAAGCTGGTCGGCCGTGTCGGACGGAGCCCTTCGGGGGGCCGAGTCGGCGGTCTTTCGAGTATCGATCGGAGGGCAAGCCTGGTGCCAGCAGCCGCGGTAACTCCAGCTCCGAAAGTGTATGCTTAAGTTGTAGTGGTTGAAAAGCTCCTAGTCGAAGTAGTGCTCGAGCTTTCGATTCGGGCGCGTATCCGCTTGTCGTTCACTCGGCGGGGGAATGGCGCTCGTCACGCGAAAGAGTGAGAGAACGAAATCGGGCGGCCGAGGTTCGCATTGATTTGCAACGCTCGACGGCCGTTCCCGGAAAGTTGCCCTGTCACAATGCTGGTGAATCAGGGCGGGTCAAAATCGACGACCCAGAAGTACTCGACATGGTACAATGAAAAAGAGCTGCGCGGCTCCGCCGCCGGCGCCGGACGTTCGACGGGTCTCCTTCGCGGGGGGCCCCGAGATGCATTGCGCGGCAATGATTGAGAGGGACGGACGGGGGCATTCGTACTGCGCCGGGAGAGGTGAAATTCGCGGATCGGCGCAAGACGAACCGAAGCGAAGGCGTCTGCCAAGGACGTTTTCCTTGATCAAGAGCGAGAGTCGGAGGCTCCAAGACGATCAGATACCGTCGTAGTTCCGACCGTAAACGATGCCGACCGTGCGGTCGAATACTGAGTGAGAAACGAGGGCGCGCGCTTCGCTTTTGGCGTGGTGTCGCGTCCGAGGAACGATGCCGATTTGGCCGCTCTCGAGGGAAACCGGAGTTTTTGGGTTCCAGGGGGAGTATGGTCGCAAAGCTGAAACTTGAAGGAATTGACGGAAGGGCACCATCAGGAGTGGAGCCTGCGGCTTAATTGGACTCAACGCGGGAAAACTCACCCGGCCCGGACGTGAAAAGGATTGACAGATCGAAAGCTCTTTCTTGATCTTGCGAATGGTGGTGCATGGCCGTTCTTAGTTCGTGGAACATTTTGTCTGGTCGATTCTGATAACGGACGAGACTCGAACGATGCATGTCTGAAAAGCGGTCGCTTGCCTTCTGCTTGAATGCGAGGCAACCGAGGCGAACCGAAAAACTTATCAACTTGACGGACCGGCGGCGTTGATCTGCTTGATGCAATGTTACTACCCATAAACCGTAGACCAGAGAAAAAGTTCATAAAATGTCTTTTGTCACAGACTTTGTTCGGGAATCCTAAAGGACCAGTTGAGCCAGGTAAACCGAATACCTGCGCTGAAACAAAGCTGTGTCTAAATTTTAATTTATTCCGACTCAAGAAGTAGTCTTGCTATGAGCCTGAAGCCTTTATACAGTTAATTTAAACGACAGCCGGATTGATCCGTTGAAGACTCTTCTTCACAAACAAACAGAGACCACTGTTTCTAATAAGAACGAAGGCATTACAAAAATCACGATCGACAAAATTTCTGTTCCACTCTTTGCCAAACTGCAAAGCGAAATCAACGCTATAACTTGATTCAATCAACTCAAATAATTCTACCTCTGTAGAACACAACTCCCAACCACTGGCGCAAAATAAATTCAACAATGGTCAACCGATACAAAATCTAACAAGCCACCTCCTGTGCCCAAACAAAATCACTTTCACTCGAGCCGTCTCTTGAGTCGCCTCAAATTACGTAATAATGTCGTCTCGCTACGCATTGCCTTTATATAGAAAAAAAGATCACGTGACGCAAATTTGCTCGTAAACGCTAGACCATTCTGCAACTTTCTAGAGAATACGCTTATGCTAGGACCGCATAGTATATACGTGAATATTCTACTACAGTGATGCTGATCAAAAACATATTACGTCATTAAGAAGAGAAAAAGGATATATGCCTCGCGCAATAGAAAACGCATCGGACATAATACGAGAGCAGCTCTCCAAGGCGACACAATTATTCTCTTATAATAAAACTACAAATTACTTTTAACGGGAATAAACTACATCGTTATGACTAAAATTATTAGTAATAAAGTGTGACATCTTTCCCAAGGACTTAAAGAACAAGACGAGATTATATTATAATTCGATATTATGATGATTACGCGCGAAATCAAACGGAGATCTTAACACTAAAAGCTGCAGGTTATTAACCATTTTCATAAAAAACAATTACTGTATTTTAAACAATAAGCTTAAATACGGATTACCGATTGTTAAAGTTGGATACAGTCTTAGATTCATTTACATCTTACTTGAAAAAATGAAACCTTACTCACTCTATCTCGAGTTGGAATTTTTAATGGGTTTTTTAAATTTTTTTTTTCCTTTCCGTCAATCCATGACTATACAACATTTTCTACATATAACTTGGTTAAGATATTTAAAGATTTACTCTTTCTTTCTCTTTATGTAATTTTTTTTATTTAGCAGGGGAGCAATTTCCTCCACAAAGCGCAAAAAATTTAAGCAAAATCAGATTTTTTTGGGCATTGACAATGAATTATTTTGGCAAAATTAGATTTTTTTGGGCACCGACAATGAACTCTTTAAAACGGAAAAAATTTTCCGATTTAGAACGATCTCGATGAGTGAGCAAAAACAACTAAGATTAGTGAAGGCCTTTTTTGTTTAGTCTTCACTAATTCTTTTTAGATGAAGTGGAGGAATGTACACAAATTTAAAGTGAAGATCGTTTCTGCTTCATTTTCAACTATAAAATTAGATGAAGACCAAAAAGAATCTTCACATTAAATCTTCACACAAACAATTTCACTTCTAATTTGGTTGTCTCTCTTGACCAATCAGACGCATTCTCGTTTTCTTTTCTTTTCTATTTCTGATTGGCTGTCTATTTTAACCAATCAGACTCATTCTCCTTGATTATATAAGCACGATCGGATTGCTCTCAATTCATTCTGACGATTTTTTCCGATGAGTATCAGATAAAAGTATTTGCTTAATAAATTATTGCAATTTTTTTCATTTTTCACCTCAAAATTACTAGGATGTTCTACATGACGCTAAAAAGTATTCCGCTTTTTACATAAACTTAACAAGGTTTGCCAATGTATCGTTTGATAATACTTTTTAATACAAGAGCATCGAACACGTCACAAACACTGCAATTCTTGAATAATTTACCAGAGAATCGAATACAAAGAGACTTTTTAACTCAATCAAACATTCCAATAAACAAACTGTGAATCAAAGCTACACAAGTCACACCACTTGGTGTTTTGTAATGTCGCATTCCACCTAAACTAAGAATCAAACTCACAAACACCGCTTCAGAACTTATCTAAAAATTTAACCACTTTGCTATGAATCGAATCCAAATACATCTGTCCATCTAGTTTTCTAAAAATTTAATCGACTTGCTAATAATCAAACACGTCATTTTGAAAAAAATTTTAATCATCTTACTAAGAATCAAAACCAAATACAAAACTTCGCATCATTTTAAAATTCAAAACAATTTTAATCACCTTGCTAAGAATCGAAATCAAACACAAAACTTCTCATCATTTCAAATATTAAAAAAATTTTAATCTCTTTGATAAATATCAAACATCATATTTTTCAAAAATTTCAATCACCTTCCTAAGAATCAAACCCGTCACACCCGAAATTTGTTGATCTCGCCTTCTTCGTTACGCACCGCTGCGCGGCACGTGACGTGATTGTGATCAGAAAGTAGGGAGGGTTAAATCGCCACTATACACTACTAGCTTAAATTGATTGAAAAAGAAAATAATTGCAGTTAAGTTATGTGTAAGGTTTGTAATTTTATATTTTTATTTTGTCTGGTTACGTTTAATTCTACAAAAATTAAAAATTAAAAATTACTGCTCGTGACTGTTTTGAATTGTAGTAATTTCATGCTCAAAATAAAACGTAAAACGCTTCAAGATAGTGAATTAAAAATGAATTACTTTAAACAAAATAGTTAAGCGTTAAATATAGCCATCATAAGGACTAAAAACTTGAGTATAGAATGAGACACCATCTTAAATTTCTAAAATAAATATTGATTGTAAATAACAATGAACGAATGAAAACGCTTTAAGATAGTGGATTAACAATAAATCCTTCAAACAATACTTTTCACGCGTTAGATATTGTCATGACCACGACTAAAATTTAGTTGATAGAATAAGAAGCTATCTTAAATTTTTAAAATAAACATTAATTGTAAATAAAATTGAATGAATGAAAACGCTTTAGGATAGTGAATTAACAATGAATCCTTCAAACAATACTTTTCAAGCGTTAGATATTGTCATGACCACGACTAAAAACTTTAGTTGAAAGAATAAAACGCCATATTAGTTTGGTAAACAAGGTTTTTATTCTGAAAGTTTTGTTTTTTTTAAATTAATTTATGTTTAGACGCTGTTGCTTGGAAACTTTTTCAACAATTTATAAATACTTTCCTCTGCTAAGTAGAACAAAATTTGATTAAAATGAGCAAGTTATAGTTGTTTCTAAATCTTAGTTTAAAAATTAGCGCTCATGATAAAGCTTGGAAAGGTTATTTATTTTGAAGTTTTATTTAATATTCATGCTATTTCATTTTATTTTGTTTTTTTATCAAGAACAAAAAAAATTAACAAAATAATTATTATTTTGCTACCAATAATTTAAAGATATAGAGATCAAATATAGCAAATTAAAATGAAAAAAACAAGCAAATATTAAAAATTATCAAGCAACAAGCTTTATTTGTTAAAAAAAAAGCTGATTTAAAGTCGAGTTTTGTGATGTTTTTTTGACTAAAACTTAATCTTTACGTTGTTTTTTTCAAAACTTAATTTGAAATTTTAATAGCCACTAGAAAACATTTAAAATAGCAAGATAAAAAAAGCAAGTAATTATAATAATGTACAAAATAATGCCATAAAAATTTTAAAGAAATACAATATTGAAGAACATGTATTTCACACTTTTGAGTTGATTCTAGTGTTAAAGTAAATGCGTAATTTAATATCGGAAAATAGCTCGTCACAGCTTAAAAAAGCAAGAAAAATATAGGGGGTAAACAATTTGCTTTAAGCAATTTTCAATTAAATTTCAGCATAAGCGCAAATAAAAAAAGCAGAACTTATGATATTGGATAATTTTTTGTAAGTTTATAACTCTTGATTGTGGCTAGCATTAATCTCAATTATTTGCGTAGAATTTGAGACTTCCATGCCAAAAAAAACTACAATTTCTTTAACTCTAAATTTATCTTCCTGACTCGCTGGAAAGTGGCGGGATATTAATACATAGGGCAAGTAAATAACCCGACCTGCTTCCAGAGATTCTAAGATATTGTTGTTTGCTTGAAATTTTTTATGTTGATTTTTAGTTTTATTGAAATATGACTGAAATTTACTATTACTGAACAAAATCACCAAGCAGGGAAAAGTGTCGTTAAGTGTCTTTCCCTAGGACACAACGGACTGGCGCGAAGAGATTTTGAACCGAAACCATGTAGATCGCAATCATGACGCTCTAACCACTCAACCACGCTGCCGACAATTAATATAACGTTTCATCCCCTACTGTCTAAACATTTTTATATTTTTTCGACAAAATAAGTGAAATATCTCGTATATGATTATTATACCTGCAGTCAGAAATGCAACTTTTTTAAGTGAATACAATCGAGTTTATTTAGAGTTTTTCTCTGACTAAATTCTCCTTTCCCCAAGCTTTTCTCGCGGATGCTTTCAGTTAGGTAATTAATAAAGCGACAGAGTCAATACTTTTGATATACCATTACTAAAACAACTCGTGGCTAAATTTGTTGGTATAACAAGCTTGCAATTATCTTTTTTATTTATTTATTTATATTATTTCTATATTTATCCTCCTGACTCACAGGAAAGCATCGGAGGCGCTATACATAGGGCTAACAAACACCCCGACCTGCTTCTGGAGATGCCAAGATATTGCTGTTCGGTTGAAATTTTTTACTTTGGATTTTTAGTTTATTACAAATATGAGTGAAATTTAGAACTGCTTGCCAAAACCGACAAGCAGGAAAAAGTGCCGTAAAGTGTCTTTCCAAAAACACAATATAATGGCACGAGTGGGTTTTGAATCGTGACCATGTTAACCACCAGCACGCCGCTTTAACCGTTCGACCATGCTGCCGACATTTTAGTCCGGCCTATATAAAGATTTTTCACCAAATATAATTTTGTGTTTTGAAATGTTCTGATTAAACACCAAAACTTTTTAGAGTATAGGAAACCCTATCGTAATAATCCAGTTTGACCGGCCATACATAAACAAACTTGCGTTCTTCAGATGTCAATTCATGCTTGCAAAATTACGCTGCAAATAAAATAAATTAAAATTCAAACTATTGCAGGAAACCAGTTAAACAACGGTCGTAATTGCTTTCAGGTTTTTAAAAATTTTAAATTTAAATTCTATAATGGACTTTTTATCTGCTCACAGCTAAATAAAGTCACATTTTTTAATATTTCTTTTTACGTACTGTTTGCAAAAAAAGCTAATTTATGACAAAGCAAGAATGTGTGAGCTTGTCTTTGTTAAAAACAGAATAGCGTGAAATGTTTGGCCTATTTTTGAAGTGAGTTGAGAAAACTTCGCATAACAAATTAAATCCAGTTTAATTATTGTAACTTGAACTTAGTCAACTTCTATTGCCTTCATCAGCAACACTAAGATCAGTTGGATCCAATATAAAAGAGTCTATTATATAAAAAAATTTTCAAAAATTTTTACTAGAAAGCATATTTTATTTTTTTGTTTCGGTTTATAATTTTTTATTCGATTTATAATCTTTATTTATAACTGAAATTCTTTACCAGAAAGCACTTCTGTTCACTACAAATCATTCAAACCATGTTTATAAATTTTCGCATAAGAAGTTTAAATTAATATCTTTCCTTTTTTCTGTAAAAGCTGCTATAACTTTTTTTTTCGTTACAGCTGTTGTAATTAGCATTTATTTAAAATATGCAAAACTTTTATAATATGTGTTTTAATTAGTTTTCTGTAAGACGATTTACTGTTATGTAATTTCATAATGTAAAATAAACAAGTCTTTTTTAATAATATTAATTTTAAAAACAGTTTTGAGACAAATTGACGGTTTTTGCCATCAAAAAGTTGGAAAATGCGTACTCTGGCAACCACAACTGATAACTGCAAACACTTGAAAAGTATGAGATGCCAAAAATTTCACCCAAAAATAGAGCGTAAAACTTATGCTTTCTAAATTTCTTTTGCTTAATACGTAGCAAAACATATTTTTTAAGAACATTTTGATGGAATAGCCAAATATATGACTGTATCAATTAAACAACATAAAACATAGAACAACAAGCAATGCAAAATTTAAAATTATATTTTTGATATTTAAAAATTTTTGTCAAGTATTTTTCTTAACAACTGTAGATATCAAAAAAATGTTTAAATTTCAGCAACCAAAAAGTAGTTTTTAAAAACGGCAATGCTTTTACAAGGTCACTACACAACAATAACTCAAAAATACCGCAACTGTCTTGTCTTTAATTCACGCTGTGTTTTAGCCGGGTAAGTAGAGTCATTTTCTTTTAAGATTTGTCGTGAAGCGCATTTCCCGAAGTCACAAACGAAATGACCTGGCAGACTGATCATCGACCTTGCTTCAAAAACAATGATATTCAACCATTTACACTTTAAATAAATGTAACTATAAACAACGCTATTATAATAACTGTAAAAATTAAAGGGTCTTGTACAAATTTTTTTGTTTACTTAAAAAAAAGGTAAAAACAGCTGTTTTTAAAAAGTGGAATGTTTTTGTCTAGCTTTCTCTTGGAGGTTAATTTGAATGAATTCAATAATTTAATGTATAATGTAAATAATTGTACTATTCAAATATTAAATTTTACTGCTTATTTTAGCGTAATTTTTTAAAGAATGCTAGACAAAACTTGAGTTTTCTAAAAAGACTTTTTTAAAAATTTTTGAAAAGTGGATTGAATTGGCCTGATCAGCTTGAGTTAGGCTCAATTGCCGGCAGAATGATGTTGGGCGATACGTTCATGCACAAATGGGTCTCGCTTCCTCACCGAATTTTAATTGGCGCTCCCCTGAACAAAACACAGACCGCGTATTAATAGCGTGACTCATACATCGGGCACTCCATGGAACACGAGGTCTGACGGTTTCAGATGACGAAACCCGATACTGGCTCAACACCATCACTCCCAGCATTTGATTCAGACAGCAGAGCAGCCTGGGGTTGTAAAAGAATAAATCTTTGGCCCCAGTCCGGTTTATAACTGACCCAAAGTCGATGGTCTTTCAAACGACGACGACGAATACTCCCTAAAGCCTAAAAAGACTTAAAATTCAACTTTATCAAACAGTTTGGGACTGCTGGCTCAGTAATTTTTTTAGACATCGATCGGTTAACCTATCCATTCAAAGTTCTTTTTAATCATCAATTTGAAGTGAAATGTTATTTTGGTTTTCAAATATCTTTCAACGTTGTTAATTTTGTTTCAACCAATAGTTGCAAGTGAAGACTTTTTTTAGTTTTTAACAATCTATTTGCACAATGTCATGAACTAGCAACTGATTAAAGCAATTTTGAAAAAAAACAGTTCTAAAGAACTTAGACGGTTATGATTAACCGATTTAACCCTATTCTCCTCAACGGCCGGGCTTCTGAAGCCCGGCCCTTGCAAAAACGTTTGTAATTACTTCATCTTTTTAGATAAAATTCTGGAATTTCTTGACTTTTCCTAATTTGAAATGCTGAATAAGATGGTACTATTTTTAGGTGCCCCCGAACAAGGGTTAACAGTAAAAATAGACGTTTTTTAGCAAATTTGTGAATTTTTGCTGGTTTTTGCAAGCAGAGCGTGGAATTTCAATTTCACGCTTTTATTAAGTGACATGAATTTTACCAATAATCGGCTTTGCGTGTCGAAGCGAATTACGTCGTTTCCCGACGTCAGTATGCCTTAGGCAATGTAGAACTTATTTCATGTAAATCGCATTTTCTTTTTTTGAGCTTTTGGCGATTGCTTGGAAACATTTTACATATATACAATATTTTGCATAAAACAATTGCTGTTGGGCTGCTTGAATACCAATCAAGCGGACAAAATTCAATCTTTACAATAAGCATTTTTATAAAACTTTTTTTTTATTATTTATATGTGGGAAAAAAATTAAATTAACTAGTTCACATTTTAGCTCTTATGCTGACGCCTTCTTATAATTAAACAACACCTGACTTTTTACAATTGCATTTCACGTTGCATTTGAAGTAACAGGCCGTTTTTATGTTGGAATTTTCCTAACAATGAAAAATCCGACGTATTTTTTATGTACAAGTATACCTGTTTAAAAAAGTTTTGTGAAAAAGTTTATAGCTTTTCTATGTGGGTTTTCCAAACAGAAAGCATAAAACAAGACGTTTAATACGATTGAATTTCAATAAAACAGAGGTTTCCAACTTGTATAAATTCATGGCGGTTCTAAAGTCTGAGATTTACACAAATAACTTTTTCCTCCCAAAAAACTTTCACGCCAAAGTTTAAAAAAATGTGCTTACTTATTGCAAACTGTTTAATAAATCTATTTCGAAAGTTAAATAAAAACCTAAAAAAGCTCTATTCTGGAAATTTAAAAAGAACTTTTTATGTAAACGTAAAGACCATTTTTGGTCTTCATTTGCCTTTCGCCATAAATTTTATGTTTGAACTTAATAAGTCATTTAAAAAAAGTTTGGTATAATTCCTGGTCTAATATGATTATCTTATTATATTTCGACGTCTTTTTAGTTTTAAAACGACCCACTAATTCGAAACCTCTGAATAAAATCAACTTAGATATCTTAGTTACGGATGACCTGTGCTGTTTACAAGGATTTTTTCACGTAAAACCAGATAAAGCTTCGGGCCCCAATTTTATATGCATGTTGTATAAATTCATTAGGGCTCTAACCTCTTAGATTTACACAAATGGCTTCTTTCCTCCCAAAAAATTTTCAAGCCAAAGTATAAAAAAAATGGTCCTTATTGCAAACTGTTTAATAAATTTATTGCAAAAATTAAATAAAAATCTAAAAAAGCTACACTTTGGAAACTTTTGTAAACGTAAAGACCATTTTTTGGTCTTCATTTGCCTTTTGTTATAAATTTTATGTTTGGACTCAAAATGTAATTTTTAAAAACGTTTGATATAACTCTTGATCTAATATGATTATCCTATTATATTTTGACGTCTTTGTAATTTTAAAATGACCCACCAATTCGAAACCTTTGAATAAAATCAACTTAAATTTTTACTTACGCCTGACCTAGGCTGTTTACAAGGGTTCTTCCACGTAAAACCAGATAAAAGCCCGGGCCCCAGTTTTATGTGCATAGAGCTTATTATCCATGTCAGAGCTATTTCAAAATCTTGATTAAACCATTTTCCTTTTTCCTGCTTGCGTCAATTCTAATTTGGAAAATCTACGGAAGAGCGCTTCTCGTCGCAATTTGAAAGACAAAGAAGGCTGTAGAGATCCAAAAAGTTATTAACAAATTTATCATCTTTATGTCCCGTAGGAGAAATTTGAGACGTTTACGTACTCTCGCAACGAGCTAATTGATGATTTTGACGCAAAAAGTCAACCGCGGATCAAGTCGTTCTGTTATCAAAGAAATCATCGACGATTTTCTCAAGACTAAGAAAAATGCCAGTGCTATTTGTCAATCTGACACCTGCATATGAAACTGCTATTTCATACAAACTTGATTTTAACTGCAAGTTACTGAGTTTTCTGCTGGATAAGAACATGGTTTAAATGACTATGAAACTAGTTCACAACAAAAGTTTTACTCTAACGGCGACAGTAAGCAAAACAGTCTCGGGTGTCAGAGAAACAGTGTTCCTCCAAAATCAATCACGACTGATTCTTTTTTAACATTTAGAAGTATAATCTGCGTTCCACAATCTTCAGATTAAAAATATTGTGAGCTAAAAGTTTACAATAATCAACATTCATCGTTGCGTTTAATTTCGACTTATCTTGAGGTAAAACTAAATAAATCACCCAAGTTTCGTCACCACCGTTTGCATTGCGCAAAAATTTTTCTTTGTGTGTCCCGGCGCTGAAGTAACTTGCGGTTTTAGGGCGGGAGTTGGTGCCAAAACCAGTGGTGGATATTGGATGAGGCGAATGAGGTAGTTACCTCGGGCCCCTCCTTGAAAATATTGCATATAGTTTCATTTTGCTGTATATGCTTTTTTAGAGATCACCATTATTTTCGGAGAAAAATAGCGAAATATGAGATCAAATCGAAGTGAAGACTTTTTTTTTAGAGATCACCATGAGTTTGGGAAAAATAAGGGAAATACGAGATCAAAGCCCTTTTTTTAGAGAACATCAATTTTTGCGAATCTTTGCTTTGCGGCCCTAATTTTGAATATCCGTCACTGGCCAAAACATCAGAAATAACTCTCCTATTTTTGTCTATTCAATAGCCGAGTACTGGATCTTGTTTGGTTTTGCACCGCATGTACTTGGTTTATATATAGTGTCTTGAATAATGCTTTGTGCGTAGTCACTGAATGCCTCCGTCCCTCTTTAACGGACCACTTACCAGTTTTTACAGACATCCAGCCATCTGAGCTTTGACAACAAGAAGCGATACTCTTTTTGGCTAGAGATAGTACTCTAGACATACTCTGCTATTTTTTCAAACCTGTGGCACACTTTGTAAGGTTTCAAAAATTTGCAGAGCATCTGGACCAGGTGAAGAGCTAAATTTTCACCGCTTTTCGTTACCTGAAGTTTCTTTTGGCTGCCATAGAAAGCCTAAAAATTTTAATCTGAACTCTAAAAATAAAGTGATGATTTTTTTTCATCTGAAGTTACCAATTTGCGCATATCAAGCACAATCCAGCCTGGGAGAAAATTGATCAAAAAAAAAGCTATCAATTTATTTTAAAGAGTTTTTATGTTCACTAAATAAAGTTTCATATGAAAAAAAGCGTTTAAAATTTAGTAAAGACCAAAAAAAAGTCATGACATTTCACGATGAGATGTACGGTAAAATGAATTTTTTAAGTTTATTGTTTGCTACTTCAAAAAAACATAACTTTTTATCTATTCGAAAGATTATATTTGCCGTTTTTCCACAGCTTACAAGTTACAAAGCATTGCTGTGTGTGCCGTTTTTCCACAGCTTACGAGTTACAAAGCAAAGCATTGCTGACTATGGTTTATTCATCGGTTATCAAATGCCTACCGATAAACACGAAGGTCTAAAAGCTTGTTTACACTTGCTTTGCAAAGACTTGAACAATCTTGCCGAATTAGGTACCCTACTGCCCAGTACATGAATCATACATAGAACACAGAGTATTGTGGTAGTACATTCCGGCTCCATGCTTTTATTACCAGCGCTTTGACTGTACTAGGCTCGTTCGAAATAGCGTTTTCAGAACAGTTTGAGTTATGCTTAAATGCTTGTGGACGGGTTTAGGACAACTGGCCTCAGCCAACTGGCCGCAGTTTAACTAACCAGTCGGCTGCGTCTAGCTGGATTGTGCCCAGTCGGTTGCGACCAGTTGGCCCATTCTGCCTGCGAACCAAAGTTGCGTGTTTTCATTTGTGCATGGACATTGGACAAATAGGGTCTCTTTACTTTCTCTCATTGCAAATGTGGCGTTGTCACAAACTTTGTTCGGGAATCCCAAAGGACCAGTTGAGCTAGGTAACCCGAATACCTGCGCTGAAACAAAGCTGTGTCTTAATTTTATTTTATTCCGGCTCAAGAAGTAGTTTTGCTATGAGCCTGACGATTTATACGGTCGAATTAACGAAAGCTCGGATTGATTTTGTCGAAGACTTTTCTTCACAACAGACAGAGACCGCTGTCTCTAATAACAACAAATGTATTACAAAATCACGACCGACGAAATTCTATTCCACGCTTTGCCACACTGCAAAGCGAACTCAACGCTATAACTTGATTCGATCAACACAAAATAATTCTACCTCTGTAGAACAAAACTGCCAACCACTGGCACAAAATAAATTCAACAATTGTCCACCGACACAAAAATCTAACGGTCCACCTCCTGTGGCCAAACAAAATCACCTTCGCTCGAGCCGCCACTCGAATCGCTTCGAATTACCTCACAACGATAATGATCATCATAATAATAATTTCTCGCTACGCATCGGCTTTATATAGAAAACAAAATCACGTGACGTAAACTTTCTCGTAAATTCAAGATTCAGCCAGAAACCCCTGGAGAGTTCGTTACGCGAATCAAGTGGAATATACGCGAATTTTCCAGTACAATGAGTTAGTCAAAAAAACATATTACGTCAATACAAAGAGGAGAAAAAAGAGAAAAAGATACATGTATCGAGCCATATAACAAATTGGATGTATATCGCAGACAGCGCTCAAAGAGCCGCATTTATTCTCTTATAAAACTACGAACTGCTTGTAACGGGGATACACTACATAGTTATGATTAAAATTATAAATGAAGTGTGACATACGCCCCCCGCAAAGAAAAATATTATGCAATAATATTTTTAACAACACACACGAAATACAAATAATTTTACAAAACAAAACACGAAGTTATTCACACGAAAGTTTATACGATTATGCGGCTGAGATAGTCCGCCATAACGTTCTCCTTGCCGGCAATGTATTTTACTACAAAGTCGTATCCCTGCAATGATAGAGACCACCGGAGTATACGATCGTTCTTGTAGCGGGCCGTGCTAAGGAAAGTCAGCGGCTTGTGGTCCGTTTGGAGGACGAACTTCTTTCCGGCCAGGAATAAGCGAAATTTACCAACTCCCCATATTATTGCCAAGCACTCCTTTTCAAGTGTAGAGTACTTTGTCTCCGCATTCGTCAACTTCTTGCTTGCGTAGGCGACGGGGTGGAGTTTTCCCTCGTGCTCCTGCATCAGAACAGCTCCAATTCCGCTGTTGGATGTATCCGTGCGTAGAGTGAAATTTCGCGAATGGTCGGGCAGTCTTAATATGGGCCGCTTCAGGAGAGCCTCTCTCAGAGTGTTGAAAGCTTTCTCCTGAGCCTCACCCCATTTGACAAAGTTTGGCTGCCCCTTCTTCGTCAGGTCCGTCAACGGTGCCGCAATAATCGCAAACGAAGGAATATAGTCCCGATAGTACCCGAGCAACCCACAAAATGATCGGACTTCCTTCTTTGTGACTGGACGCTTCGCTCGCGCAATCTTCTCTAGATTGTCATCGTTCGGCGTGATCCAGTCGTATCCGACATCGTGACCTAAAAATTCTACCGTAGATGCCCCAAAAATACATTTTGAGGGACGAGCAGTGAGGTTGGCCTCACTTAGTCTTTTCAACAATTCTTCCAAAGTTCGCAGGTGTGTCTCCCAATCTCTGGAGAATACAATCAAATCATCGATATAGCTCTCAACGCCAGATATGCCTGAAAGCACTTCCCTCATCCCACGAACCAGTGTAGCACCAGAGTTCTTCATGCCAAAGGGCATTCGAAGAAATTCATACGTCCCATCCGGCGTCACAAACGCGGTCTTGAATATATCTTCTTCTGCTACGGGTATCTGCCAATATCCTTTACTGAGATCAATTTTCGAAAAGAACTTTGACTTCCCTAATTGTTGGAAAAGATCCTCCGAAGTCCTCATTGGCTCCGGATCCGAAATCGTTACTTTGTTCAATTTTCTGTAGTCGACGCAAATGCGATTCGAACCATCCTTTTTTTTCACAATAACCACCGGTGAAGCATACGGCGATGACGACTTCCTGATGACTCCCATATCTAACATCTCCTTTATTTCTTCTTTCAGTTCCTGCCGCAGTGCATACGGCAAAGGATAAGGTTTCAAGCGGACAGGCTCCTCATCTACCAAATTAATCCGGTGTTCAATCTTAGATGTTCTTCCCGGCACATCTGAGAAAACATCAGCATAATTTTCCATCAAGGCTTGCAGTTGTCGACTTTGGCTGTCGCCCAGTTCTGTGCCCAATTTGACGTCGCTTACATCTTCCTTTTGTTTGTATGTTCCCAATTCTAACAACGAATCCTCGTCTATGCTGGGCATCTCTTCATCCATTAACATTTCCGCACCAGCTGACATCTTTAAATCTTCTTTCTCTATTTCGGTCTTCACTTCATCCTCTCGGGCATAATATTTCTTCAACATGTTAGCGTGGTAATTCTTTTCTTTGTTTCCGACCAAAATTTTATAACCATTATCTCCCATCCTTTGGATAATTTCGTACGGCCCCTTCCATTGCATTAAAAGCTTATTATTGTTCGTTGGTAGCATTACCAAAACTTTGTCTCCTTTATTAAATAGTCGATCCTTCGTTTTCTTGTCGTAGTTCCTCTTGTATCTAGTCTGGTTCTTCGTTAGCTCCTCCTGAGCAAGTTTCATCGTTTCCTCCAGCCTCTCTCTCAACTCCAACACATATTGATAGCTGGTCTTCACTTCGGTTGATTCACTTTCACCTGTCCATAGTTCCTTCAGAATTGCCATAGGTCCTCGCACAGTGTGACCATACAAAAGTTCGAAGGGTGAAAACCCAGTGGACGCTTGGGAAACCTCTCTATACGCGAACAAAAGTGGATTTATAAACCTATACCACTGCTTCGGTTGTTCAACACATAATCGCCTCAGCATCTTCTTCAGCGTACCATTAAATTTCTCAGTCAGACCATTGCAAATCGGATGATACGGTGTCGTCGTCAGCCTTCTGATCGACAATAATCTTGATACTTCTTGCATGCATTCCGACACAAATTGAGTCCCAAGATCACTCAATACTTCTTCCGGAATTCCAACTCGACTATATAGGTCTAAAAGTGCTTCTGCCACTGTCTCGGTGTCAATATTCTTCAGAGGCACGGCCTCTGGATAACGTGTCGCATAATCCACCAGAGTAAGAACATATCGGTGCCCCTTATCACTTGCCGGCATAATCGGGCCAATCAAATCCACCGCCACTCGCTTAAACGGCAAATCCATTAACGGCATTTTTCCCAGCGGAACTTTTGCTACTCTCCCTTTCGATACCGTTCTCTGGCACACATCACATGACCTGCAGAAACTCACCACATCCTGATGAATCCCAGGCCAATAAAAATTGGTCAATATCCTATCTTCCGTCTTCTTGACACCCATATGTCCAGCCAACATCGTATCGTGAGCGATCTCCATCACCTTCTTCCTCAGATCTTTTGGCACTAAAATCTGCTTCAATTCCTTCTCTCCTACATCAATGTTTTTGGTGATGCGGTACAAAATTCCCTTCCTCTTTATATAGCTGATCTCTCTTCCGTTCTTGACCAAGGGCGCTTCCATCGTCACGTACTTTAACAAGGATGGGTCTTCCCTTTGCAGTTTGATGAGCTCATCCTTCGTCACAGCCATCTGATTCGTTGCCTCCGCAACTTTTAAAGGTTTTGACTCGGTGCTCCTTTTAGCTTGCGACCGAGTAACTGCTGCCGCCTCCACGCACCAAGTTTCATCAGGATCATCGGGTGCTCTAGCTCCTGGAATATTTCCAACAATCAACGGATACAGCGGGTCTCTTAAGCACAAAGCTTCCACTGTTCCACTACAATAAGGCGTATTTATCTCTACATTTGCAAACGGGGCCTTCAGTAAAGTGCGCGCAACCGTCATTATATACCCCACCTTTCCTGTGAGCTGCTCTTCCGCGACCAACTCCCTCTTAACGATCACTCCGGAGCACCCAGTGTCTCTCAGAACGGTGACCGATTTGTTTCCGACCATTCCAATCGACGTAGGCATTTGATTACTTAAATTTTCGTCTAAACATGCGCCATTCAAAATTCCAATTTTTCGTCCATCTTTTAGCTCTAAATACTCTTGTGATTTTTGATCAATTTCTTTTCTTTCTTTACTTACACTTCGGTAATTTTCTTCTTTTTGTTTTTCATTTCCGATCTCACTAAAACTCTTTATAGGCACGGCGCAAGCAAACTTGTATGCTCTTTCCCGCGCAGCAGCACCACCACGCGCTAATCGATTTCTTTCTTCGCATTGCATGAACGTATGACCGATTCCCCCGCACCGGTAGCAATATCTTTTTCTTCTTTTATCTTGCACGCGCGAAAAACACTCTCTTGCCTTATGTTCCAACCTTCCGCAGCTGAAACACTTTATTCCTTCTATTGCTGCAAGAGACACATCCGGCGTCCTGCCTTCCGGTCTTGGCGCGCCGACACTCTTCTTAGCACTTACATCTCGGCTTGACAGCTTCCTGTTGTGCGCTGTCAAGTACTGCCCCGCACTTGCTGCCAATTCTCGGAGATCCTGATGCTTGCTCTCCATCAGATGTACCGACAATTCCTTCGGGCACGCGTTTATAAACTGCTCCTTAACCATTAGCTCGACAACACCTTCGAAGCTGCTTTCCATATCAGAAAGCTTCACCCACTGCGTGAAATAGTTTCTAAGCCTTACAATGAACTGGTCAGGGCTCTCAGCACCCTCTGGCTTGGCTTCTCTAAAACGTTGGCGATACTCTTTTTCCGTATAGTCGTATCGCTCTAGCAACGCTGCCTTCAATCGCTCGTAATCCAGAGCATCCTCCTGTGAAAGCCTGGAGTACACGCCCAAAGCTTCCCCCCTCAACAAAGCACTCAACTGAGTCGCCCAATTAGTCTGGGGCCAATTCGCAACCGTAGCATATCTTTCAAAGCGCAACAAATAGCTATCAAGGTCGTCTTTTCCGTCAACAAAATGAGGGAGATCAAGGGGCTTTACCACTCCAAAAGCACGTACGCCCCCCGCCTGGTTTGCTTCTCCCCCTTCTCCAGCAGAGCGATTGGCTTCTCGTTCCAACCTCAACCTCTCTAATTCCATTTGCATTTTTCTCTCTTCAAATTCCATTTCTCTTTGCTTCGATTCAAATTTCAGCCTTTCGAGTTCTAATTCTCGATTTTTCTCCTTCTCTTCCAACATCGCTTGTCGTTCTCTTTCCTTCTCTTCCAACATCGCTTGTCGTTCCTTTTCCTTCTCTTCCTTTTCACATAGTCGGTTCCATTCGCTCTGGAAGAAATCGGCTTTTGCCTTTTCCGACATCTTCAAATTTTCCACACGGACTCTCAGTCTTTCGAACTCTTCTTCAATCGAACTATTCGCCATCTTCAAGCTGTAAACTCCTGTTCAGCACTCTTAAACAAAAATCTAAATCTATTCCCGGACGAGCCCCCAGATGTCACAAACTTTGTTCGGGAATCCCAAAGGACCAGTTGAGCTAGGTAACCCGAATACCTGCGCTGAAACAAAGCTGTGTCTTAATTTTATTTTATTCCGGCTCAAGAAGTAGTTTTGCTATGAGCCTGACGATTTATACGGTCGAATTAACGAAAGCTCGGATTGATTTTGTCGAAGACTTTTCTTCACAACAGACAGAGACCGCTGTCTCTAATAACAACAAATGTATTACAAAATCACGACCGACGAAATTCTATTCCACGCTTTGCCACACTGCAAAGCGAACTCAACGCTATAACTTGATTCGATCAACACAAAATAATTCTACCTCTGTAGAACAAAACTGCCAACCACTGGCACAAAATAAATTCAACAACTGTCCACCGACACAAAAATCTAACGGTCCACTTCCTGTGGCCAAACAAAATCACCTTCGCTCGAGCCGCCACTCGAATCGCTTCGAATTACCTCACAACGATAATGATCATCATAATAATAATTTCTCGCTACGCATCGGCTTTATATAGAAAACAAAATCACGTGACGTAAACTTTCTCGTAAATTCAAGATTCAGCCAGAAACCCCTGGAGAGTTCGTTACGCGAATCAAGTGGAATATACGCGAATTTTCCAGTACAATGAGTTAGTCAAAAAAACATATTACGTCAATACAAAGAGGAGAAAAAAGAGAAAAAGATACATGTATCGAGCCATATAACAAATTGGACGTATATCGCAGACAGCGCTCAAAGAGCCGCATTTATTCTCTTATAAAACTACGAACTGCTTGTAACGGGGATACACTACATAGTTATGATTAAAATTATAAATGAAGTGTGACAGGCGTCATTGCACAAAACAGAGATAAAGTTGTACAGGAGTGTCATATGAATTAGGCATTATAAGGAGCACAAATTTGGACAGTTTTAGATAAAAAACGGTTCTGGCTTGGTGCATCACTAACAATACTTAATCCAGGCAATACAATAGCAATTCGCAGTAAATAAATAAATCATGGGGGCCAGTCCTATTTATTTGCTTTACTTGAAGTGGATACTTTTAAATACTACAACAATTTCCGCATAGAATTGCCCTGTTTTATGTAAAGTTAAAAAAAGGCTTTTATAGCTTAACGTTTCCTTCTCCAAGTTATCTTGGAGAGGTCTTGTGGTGATGAACATCTTTTGAAGGTAATCAATGTAATCTTCCAAAGTGTAAAACAAAAAAACGCACTTTTTAATTAAATATATTGGAACCAAAATGTGTTATTTTATCCTGTATTCCATCCGAAACTTTTCATATTGCAAAATAAAAAAACAAATTTACCTTTGTTATCCAGATTTGCTTATTTTCTAGTTTTGCTTTTAGGTTTTTATTTGTTAATTACTTTTTTGCCTTATCGCAACTTGTTTTCAAATGGTTATTTTATTTTAATTTTTTTGTTATTTTAAGTTATGCAATAAAAGTAACTGCTTGACCAAGACACCTTATGGTTATTTGCCAGTCACGTTGTCCTATATTTAATCTCAATTATAAGTTATGTGAATATTTGTAATAGTTTAGTGACAAACAAACAAACGTGAATTTCGAATCTTCATAAATGCCACAATATTGTTGTTCAAAAATTTTTTTATTGAACACTCTAATTTTTATTAACTGATATAATTGTAATTTAGAGTTTCTAACAAAGACTTTTAAGTAGGGAAAGTGCCGTAAAATGTTTTTCTAATAAAATGTGACAAAAACGAACGTATACGATCCTGATCCGTTCCCATCAAATTGCCACTCCCAACCTCTTGCTATACTGTCGACAAATATATTATAAAATTGATTTTTTCCTTAATTTTATAGAAAGCAAACAAAGTTTTTGTTAAATTTTATTGCCAAAAGATTTGGAAAATTTCTCACGTGCTGGCATGAATAAACACACTGTTCCATAAGATCACTATTTCTAAGAAATTATTAATTAAAATTGCCCAGGTTGCGGCACTGCTTACAAATTTGCACTTCATGCTTTGAACGATACCGAGATATGTTCCGCGATTAATAGTCACAATTATATAGAGTAATATTGTTTTTCTCAAGTGTTTTTTTTTTTGGTAATGCAACGGTGTACTTCTATTTTAATAAATAAAAAACTCTTTTTGTGGCGGTTAAATACATTGCGAAAAAACAAAACAAGTGCATACAAACGATGATAATTATATAAAAGATAAAGGTTTGTTGGTTTTACAGCATTGGTATGTCGATATTCTAATGCTGTTAAATATTAAAATATAGCCTATTTCAAATTCTTTTATGTAAAAAAAAAATTATTTTCATTATTTTATACTTTTTTTAAAAAAGCAGCAATAACTATTGGTAACTAAAAAAACATGTTGACAAATATGTGAACCAGTGATTGAAACCAGTCTAAAATAAATTCTATACTTCGACCAAAACAATGAAGCAAGCTTCCCGTAGCTTCTTCATTGTTTATAGTAATTGAAACCAGTCTAAAATAAATTCTATACTTCGACCAAAACAATGAAACAAGCTTCCCGTAGCTTCTTTATTGTTTATAGTTGTCGTGCGCGTTGACGTCACTCTTTACGTCCAATTTTTAATTAAGTTTACGACTGTTACAACAGCGAATCCGTTACAATCGCATTTTACGCTAGTTAAATGAGTGTCTAAACGTAAAAATTGTAGTGACCTTGCTAAATTACAATTTTGCATACTTTATCAAATAAGTTTTCAAAAACTTTTTTGCTCTAACAAAAGTTAAATAAATGATCGTTACTCTGCTTAAATTTCATAAAGATAGCTTAAGTAATTTTGGAGTTATAAATTGTTAAATTGGTGGGCTTCTGAAGCCCGGCCGTTGAGGAGTCAACAGCTCGAAAAAGCTTGAGGAGAATAGGGTTAAGTAGCTCAAAATTAATTGTTATGAGTTTTGATCGAGCTACAGTTAAATAAAATTTCACACTGTTACAGCTATTAGACTTTTACACTTTTCTTGAATGATTGCCTGATGCCAAAAAACTCATTTATTAGCAAAAAAAAGGACCTAAGAAAACGCAGCAACTATTATAATAAACTGTCTTTTTTTCTTGCTTTTCGAAATATAATTCAGCGCGATTCGACTTCCTTCTCATTTTAATGCAGTACGCTTCAACTCTTTTTTGGTATGACGGAACCCTTAAGCTAATTCTGCAATTGTAGCTAAATTCATAACTTTGAGAGTAAAGGAAGGCGTTTGTCACCGCAAGTCTCAAAAATTTAAACAAAATCAAAATTTTTCCGGCAGCGACAGAAAATTTTGGGGTAAAATCAGAAATTTCGACAAAGCGACAGAAAATTAGAACTACTTCCGCAAGATAAAGTTTCCCAATTTAAAAAAATGATTACGGTTTGAGATGAAGACTGTTTTTTAGAGATCAGCATTTTTTTTTAGTCAAAAATTGAAAAATCCAAGACAGAATCAAAAGCCTTTTACGGTCTTCATTTAAATCTTTCTCAGATTTCTCAATTTTCCGTTTAGCGGGACCGCTTGGCAGTGGAAGGTGCCATAAAATGTCTTTCTGAAGGACTTTAAAAAGTGGTAAAGACTATGTTTATCAATCGAGATTATGTTTATCGCTGATGAGTTCAAAACGGAAATTTTAACCACTTGAGACGCTACCTATAAATTTTTTTATGAAAAAATATTACTGTATCTTAAACAGTAAGCTTAAAAGCTAAAAGGCTCAAATTTTTTTAAGAGTTTACCTTAATTAATTTTAGATTGTTTTAAATTATTCACAATTATATAAAATTGTCCAGGAAAGTTCTTATTTAACCAAATGCACATTGATCCTAAAAAGTGTAGCAGAACTTTTTAAAGTTTGACATTTTTTTAACTTTAACTAATCACACTTTTTGTCTTTACTTGACTTTTACTGGTTTAGTGTCAAAATATCAACTACAAATATCAACAAACGAAATCAAATCTCGCAGGCACTAGTCCGTATAAGGGTGTTATAGAGGTTTTGAGTTCCAACTAATCTCACAAAATCTCACCATATGGAAGCTCCTGAGTATCGAAAATTGATATTTGGTTGGTTGATATTTCGGTCGTTGATATTTTCTTGTTGACACTTTAACTCAATTCCCTTTTACTAAACAGATAGAAACAAAATAACTTTTTTTGGATCAACCCTGGCTTGGTGTTTAGAGATTTTTGAAAAAGACCCTGAAAAAAGTTTGAAAAATACAGATCTCTGATTATTTTAAAGTTCTTTCAAAGTTTTTCAAACGTGAGCGTTTTTCTTTATTGAGAATCAAACTTACTATAAGTTTTCCAGACTCTGGTACCGTAAATTTTTTAAAATCATGACGGAGTTGCTTTGAAGATAGCCGTGACACCGGTAAAAGAGAACTTAAGGTCAATATCAAACGATACAGATCATTTACTTCTTTTTATTTGTAATATAAAGTTTGTTATGATTGATTTTTTAATCATTTTTGTTAACAAAGCTGTATTGCTTTTGGTAGGTTTATTTTCTGGAAGCGCTAGCGTTGATTGAAAAACAATCTCACCTTAAATAACAAATCAGTACAGGAAAGTGTTTTATTTTAATACAGATCAATATTTGAACGGTTTAGTAAAGCTAGTGGTCTACACAACTTTTTAATCATTTTTTATTCAAATTATATTAATGGAGCTTTGAGATTTGCTACAAACTTAAATTAAAGAACACTTATGAAAAAAATATTTTAATGATTTTGTCATGCAATTCTCAGTTATAGAACTTTTCATCGATCAATATTTACTAACTTAAAGGCTACCAATTATTGATCATTGTTTCTTCATTAACAGTAATAGACAAACAAACAAGAGCTTTAATTCATCGTCTTAAATAGTTGAAAATTTGATTGATTTTGTTTTTTAATGCTAAGGTTTAATGTTAAAGTTGTAATGTTAATGTAATGTTTAATATTAAAAGCTAAGGTTGAATCCGTAAAAAGTTTTTTATTAATTTGTACGCTTTTTTGTAAGCCGTCAAAAAATAATTGCTGTTTCTTGCAACTTTTAGCATTAATACTAATGATTTTTATAAAACCAAATATTTTGGGTATGTTGTTGATTTTCTTTCAAAAGTTTTGCAGACAATATAAACCAGAACGCGTCTAGTCGCTATACACTTATAGAGGGTCACTACTGGTCTTCGGTCGTTGTGCGTTTATCCTTAACTTTAACTTGTTGTAAATGTTACTTTCCTTTTCGCTTTTTAGTATTTTTTCAGTCGTTAAGTGATTTTTATTTGAATTGTTTTAAAGAGCCCGGAAAAACATTTAGTGATGGCTAGTTGTTAATGCCTCAATAACTGATTTTAGTACATGCTTTGCAACGAAATGTCACAGTTAGGGCTGATTAAAAATATTATATGATTCATAATCATATAAGCGTAAATGTAAACAACTGCGAGAAAATAACTGTAAACATATCTTAGAAGTAGTTTTAAACAAGGCTGCTGCATGATGCATCGAAGTGGTTAAAGCAAATTTACTGTTATAACAAATGAAAATATATATCAACTATTAATTTTTTACGCTTTCCGCTTTCAGTACAAACAGACCTTGTCGCTCTGGCTTTCAACAAACTTCTCTTATTGCGTCGAGTACTCCTTTACTACCAGTCTAACAAATGTGAGACTACCTATGTGAGCAGTGTTGGCCTTGCTTAGGGG
Source organism: Diplosoma virens (assembly GCA_963680785.1). Lineage (NCBI taxonomy): Eukaryota > Metazoa > Chordata > Ascidiacea > Aplousobranchia > Didemnidae > Diplosoma > Diplosoma virens. The sequence goes on along the minus strand of OY796880.1, from coordinate 65,950,226 downwards.
GGAAACTTTTTGACACCATTTTGAAACTCTTTGCGAGGGCCGGTGCGGCCGTTCCATTCGCACCCTACTAAAGCCATCATTGTATGCGACAATATTTTTTGTAACGTAACAAGAAAAATTAAAAAACTTTTTATAATGTTATCACAATAGATGATTCAATAGCACAAAAACTATTTGCACGGTATGAATTTTTTAACCATTGTAAAAAAATTTAATAAGCCCTCTTAGTTGCGTTTGATCAGTTGAAAATTACCGTTTATTGCCCGTTTATGATTAAACTGGCCTCAAAATTGCAAATTTGTTCTTTTAATTATTGTAATTTCTATTAATTGATTTTAAAATTAATAGCTTGCAAATATAATGTTTGAAATTTTAGAAAGATTAATACTTAATATTAATTCGAGATTGAAATATTATAATTTTATGCTAAAAATTTTTGTGAAATTTTGAATAATATAAGAGTGAATTAGAGGTTCAAATGTTGAAATAAGTATTTTTTTTTGGAAAATATTCATTATCTTGATTTTTTATTTGGATTACCAAAAATAAATTGTTCAAAATTTAAAAATCGGTTTCTAATTTTCTGTTGTAATAATGATTACAGCAACATGCCTCAAAAAAAAGAGGAATTCCTGCAATTAAAAAAATTTGGGACTAGATTTGAACAGTATGACAACTCATCAATTGCAGCAAAAACCTGGAATTAAAAAGACACTGATTGATCGAATTGTTAAGTACAGAAAAACAAATGGATTTTTTCATAGTAAATGTACTAAACGTATGTACTAAACGTGAAAGGCATTGAACCGTAAAGATTAACAGTCTTACAAAAAAACAAAGCCACTTTTTATTAAGAACAAAGCAAAAGTTTTCTTACCGTACAAATTCCATTTCAGATGCACAATTAGTTTATTCTTTTGGCCTTAAAATAAATCCTTGCTTGATTTGGATAAAGCTTTTTCAAGTTCATTACAGAAAATAACTGAAATTGAACTAATACTGGCTGATCAAATTGTGAAGTACAGGAAAACTAGTTGGCATTTTTACAGTATAGACGAATTGTTGAATAATGAAGGTGTTGGTCCAACTCGATTTTCATTTTTTAAAAATTGCTATACCGTTTCTTATAAAGAAAAAATTAAAAATATCTTAAAATCTGTAACTTCTGATAACAATTTAAATTTAAATTTTGCTAATGAAAGCAAGAAAGGGCAACATTCGACAAAAATCGAATCCGCAAAAGAAACAAAAGTAAAGCATGACGTAAACGAAAATTTGCAAATCAAAGTAAATAGTAAACCGGATCTCAAATTCACATTTGGTATGGACCGTTTACAAATTTTTTTTGTTATTTTCAGTCTAACTTGGAATATCATTTACTAAAAGTTGCACTTTTTGCACTTTGTTTCCGAAACAGCAACGTTAGGTGTACATGTAGCTACGACCAGACTTTTTTTAATCAACTATTAGCTTGACTTGATACTTATTTTTTGCCTAAATCCGTAAAAAATTGTTAATCAAAAAAATTGCTTGATTACTCATACCAATTTTTTTTCTAAAGCTTATTCAACGTTTCTAGTTAATGTTTTTTTCACTTTCTTCAAATGCATCCTCTATTTTTTATGCATATGTAGACAAAAAAATAGTAAATAAATTGGATTTCCCAGCTTTATTTGAAAATGGAGTTGGCTTTTGGATTAGGAAATCTTTGATGCTTTTTTCTTTTATTAGTAATCAAACAGTTTCCCAAACTTTGTTGAGGTTTTATACCAATGTTTTATTTGATTTTAGATACAGTAAAGTAACTTTCAATTTATGTTGCTCCAAAAATGTTTTATATTTCTTTAAGTAAATGTAAGTCCATGTCCCAAAAATAAAAGTAAAAAAACTTACGTACTTTTACACTTGCCCATTTTTATATTTGCACACACTTATAAAGTTTTATTGTTTTGTTTTTTGCATTGTTTTAATGCCTGTCATAATTTTTTTGAGAATAGGAAAACAAAGATTTTATGCAGCGTAAATTAAAAAGCAATCTGAGCCGTAGCCAACTTGCCCATATACATGTTTTGGAAACCTTAACTTGCTTTAAAAAAATTTTTTTTTTCTGTTATTACTATTATTGTATTTTATGTCCTGAAATTCTATCCCAAAAATAAACTAGGGCTAGGCTATCAAAGAAATTTACATTTTTGTTACCAGATTTTTTTTTGCTTTGCTATTTTAGAAATACCATATAAATACAACACAAAGATAAAAGACAATCAATATTAGAAAATAATTAATATCAAAAACTATTTATTTCAGTATTGAAAGTTTTTTTCTTGAATTGTAAATGAATAAAAAAACGTTTTCAAAAACAAAACAACATGTGTGCTAGCAGAATGCTACTTTACTGAACCAAAAAATATTTTAGAATAGATTTTTTGCTTTAATTAAGTTTAAAAGTTTTTAAATCAACAGGATTAAAGCAAACTTAGCCAGTACTCGGCTATTTACTAGATTCAAAACAAAGACAGGCTTAATTTAAGTTTCAAGTTGAGTACTTTTTTTATTTATTTAGGTTATATTTTTTTATTGAATTTTTTCATGAATACACAAACGTTTAATTTATTAAAAAATAAAAAGCATTTTTATTAAATTCAACACTTTATAATTTTGTTCGTTAAAATTTTTAAATTAACTCTGTAAAGTGTTATACTGTTTATCAAAATTGGCAACAATAAGTTTTAACTTTGGTTTTAAGTTTTTGCTTTATAGGAAACATAATTTTCATATATATTTTGTTTTGTTCAATTATGCTCGTTTATTTATTAAACAACTTAATCTTACTTTTCTTCGATTACGCATATACTGTACTTGTAAACTTTTACCAATTGCCTATGGGTAATAATTCTAACCTTAAAAATTAGACATTTATGGTGATAAAGAGTAAAAAATAGTTTTTTATCCGTTTAACATACAATTTGATATTAGTAAGTCAAATTAATCACTGTATCTTAGTACAAAATATCTCAATTGGCTTTTTTACTAATTTTAATAATTTTTATTAAAATGGAAGAAAGCCAGATTTGATTTTTTGTATTTTTTATTATTTTATAAAATTAATAATTATGTAAGTTAATTAGAATAAATAGAAAAAAATTTAAAAATCAATATTTCTTAAATGTTAAAAATTTTCTAATTTGGGTGGATTCTTTTATTTAAAATAGTTAAATTTCAAAAATACATTTTATATTAAAGTTCTACCAAAAAAATATTGAAAATCCGTTAAAGGTGTTTTGTAAAAATTTTGGGTGAAAATAAAGGAAAATTTATCGTGTGGTACATATTTATATGTATATGGTATATACTTTTTCTTTTTCTTTTTCTTCTCCTTTCGGCTTTTCCCTTCAGTCAGGGGTAGCCACAGCGTATCATCATTCTCCAAGCCTTTCTGTTTTCAACATCCGTCTCCTTTGCACCAACTTCCCCCATATCTTCTTTCACTACATCTAAAAATCTTCTCTTTGGTCTCCCTCTTTTCCTCTTTCCCGGTAACTCCATTTCCATCATTTTTCTTCCTACATACTCTTGGTCTCTCCTCATGACATGTCCATATCACCTCCACCTGCCCTCCCTCATCTTCATTCCTAACCGTTCTACCTTAACGGTACTCCTGATGCACTCGTTTCTAATCTTGACTTTTATCGTCACTCCCATAGCAAACCTCAACATTTTCCTCTCTGCGACTTCCATCTCTTCCACTTGTTTCTTTGTAACTGCCACTGTCTCAAGTCCATACACCATTGCTGATCTTACCACTGAACTGTACACTTTTTCTTTTACTCTAGTTTGTAACCTCCTGTACCAGATTACTCCCGATACTCTTCTCCATCTGTTTCATCCTGCCTGCACTCTCTTCTTTACCTCCCTCTCACAATCACCACTTTCTTGCACCGTTAATCCCAAATAATTAAATTCCTTTACTCTTGGCACTTTTGTATCCTCCATCTTTATTGTTTCGTTGTCATTTCCTTCATTTATGCAAAAATATTTGGTCTTTGACCTACTTACTTTCATCCCTCTTCTTTCCAATGCATACCTCCAGGATTCTAATCTCCGCTCCACTTCTTCCCTGATCTCTTCGCAAATCACAATATCATCAGCAAACAGCATCGTCCATGGTGGTTCTCTCCTTACTTCATTCGTTAGCCTGTCTATTATCACTGCAAACAGGAACGGACTTAACGCTGATCCCTGGTGCTGTCTAACCTTAACCTTGAAACTTTCTGTAGTTCCTACTGCACACCTCACCACTGTTTCGCTTCCCTCATACATTCCCTGTACAAGTTGCACATCCTTTTTCACTATTTCTGATTTTTTTATACAGTAACACAGCTATTCCCCCGGAACCCTATCGTAAGCTTTCGCTAGGTTCACAAATACACAATGTAGCTCTCTTTGACCTTCCCTGTACTTTTCCATCAACATTCTTAAAGCAAACACGGCATCGGTGGTTTTCTTTCCTGGCGTAAATCCATATTGCTGTTTACTGATCTCTACTCTATTTCTTAGCTTGGCTTCAATAATTCTTTATACGTATTATAAATTAGAATATACGTATGAGGTTTAATAAAGGTGGTTATAGAATTTATAAATTTTTATACTTTGCAACTCAAAGTAGATTACGTCAAATTAAAAGAAATGAAAAAGGGAAGCATATATTCTGCTAAAACGTTTAATCCCAGCTTTCACAGTTGTTCTGGACACCAAATTCCGATTCCTGACTGCTACTCCAAAAGCCTAACTTCCAACTGACCACTCTTAAATGAATTTCAATTGCTTATTTTAAATAGAAAAATTTGAAATCTAACTATCAATTTTAAATGTAAACCCATCCATGTGTTTATTACCACCTGCGGTCACATTTTTACGCTATACCGAACATTACAAATTCTTTTTTAGCTACAGTGACTCAATGACTCAATTTTATAGCAAAACCAGATATCTAAGACCGGTTTTCTGAACATAAAAAAATAATTTAAAGTAAAATCAAAGTGTTACTATTTACCAGGCACAACTAATTTTTGGCTAAAAATTACGTTTTTATAATTGAAATCAATCGATTTAAATATTCATGAAAAAGCACCGATAACGCTTGTGGACTTGATTAAAGTACCTCAATATCACTCGTAGTGGCAATAAAAATCACTTATCTTATCCACTACAAGGTGATAAAGCTACAATTACATTTATAATGAAGCGGCATTGCGCTTTTTTCCGGTTTGAAAGTGCTTCACGAAGCAACCAGTAAAATGCAGTTTCACACACAGTGATTTGAAAAACTGAACTGGTAGAGGAAGTTATGTGAGGAATATTTGTATTAAATATTTCTGATACGTACGTAAGCATCGAAAATTGCAAGTATATCATTTTCAAAATACTATCATAGAAAATATAGTTACAATATGAAGAAGAATTAGATGAAATACTAAAATCAATATTTTTTATTAAATTTTTATAATGTTGTAAAAAATAATAATTTTAATTTTTATTTATTCTTGTTATTTTAACTATATTTTCAGCATTAGTATCTACTACTATGTCAATCAATTAACCATAAGAAAACTTTGATTTATCATTAGATTACTGAATGACCGTATGTGTTTTAGTTTGACTTTCAGTTGGATTTTGTCGAAATTACAAAACACTCGGTGTTGATAACAAATTGAAGTCAATCATTACTTATATACAAACAGCTTATTTTATAAAGAAAAAAATTTTGTTATCATCGGTTTAGTTCAAAAAAATATTCTAAGGGCCACTGTTGTTAAAAAGTTTCTATTAACAGAGATTGTTTCTTTAATGAATATGATTTTGAATATTTGTTTTAACCTTTAAATGCCAGTTTGATTTGCAAGGCCAATTATCAATTTTAAAGCATATCAGCGTTAAACGACTTTGCGTATATGAGCGTAGACTGTACAATAACGTGATTGTATAGTCTGTGGTATGAGCCAATCAGTAAATTTTATGGTCCAGTGACCAATTATTGTTGGAGCGTGCAAAACTAATGTTAAGAATATCAGTTAACAACATTGTACTTAATGTCATTCAACTTTTTCACAAACCTAGCAAACGTGTTTTCGAAATATTTTTGGATTATATTTCTATCAACACTTTCAAAAGGCACGTTTTTATTTGGAACAAACTGTGTGTTAACGGCTAATTACTTAATACTTACACTTGCTCTTATATAATCAATAATGTAAAATTATATTTTTCCTCTTTTGCTTTTAGAAATCTTTGTTTTTTTTGATAATCAAGAACGAAAAGATAAATAAATCTCAACTAAAAATATATATCTTCATGCATACACACCAATAAAAATATCGTAAAAATTTAAGATTTGAATAAAATTGTTTAACAAAATTCTTGTATTTAATTAGACAATCATTAAAATAACGTTTTACACTTCTTTTCTGATCAGTTTTTTAACCTTAGCAGTAAATTTATGACTTAACTTGCTTTTATGAGTCTTAGAGAAAATGTTTTCTTTTAGCAGCAAACATAGACCAATTATTGCTAAGCAATAAAAAAGTAAAAAATTTTGTATATTTCTTTTTTAATTCAGATTTTTTTGTCTATATCTAACTGTCAAAAGTTTAAAGAATTTAGAAATATTTATAAACACATCGTATATATAAACAAAATAATTGATCCATATTAAATAGATTTACATGTTAAACGCCGTCAGAGCATAAACCAAAAAAAGCTGCAAGGCATTACGGATTTTAAAAACATTATTTTTTCTTTTTTTTAGTATCTATTAAGTTTCTGGTGTTAAAAATAAATTCTTTAAGCGTAATTTAAAAAGAACAAAAACTTGCATGTTGTTTTATTTTTTTCTCAATTTTCATTTTTGTAGTAATAATTTTCTAACAAGAGATCAAGAGTTAGTTTTATCATCTAAATTGCCCTTTTATTTTTAGTATAGCTTTAGTATGTATTGCATTCATGCTGCTATTCAATAATGTAAAACGTTTTTGTTTTTTTTTTAGTCACATGACTTACGACAAAAGCAGCCTTAAGCGTAATTTCACGCCAAGCGGTTTCAATCAGTTCTTAAATAAAAAAGATATGAAAGTTTGCTTTGAAAATATTTAATAATTTTTCTCGATAAACTGGCTTCATAGCGTAATTCAATATGACTTCAGAATACTCACGTGGTGTAATTTTACGCGAAACGATTTCCGTAAGCTTATAGATAAAAAAAAAGGTATGAAAGCTTGTTTTTCAAATATTCAAAATTTTTGCTCAGGATTCATTCTCAATCAAACGGCTTATATTTAAAAAAAATTTATTTTAAAAAAAAAATTACATTTTAGCAAAGACAGTGTAAATCTTCCAGAATTTTATTGACGATAAATTTAAATTTATAGTAGTTTATTAAATACTAATAAGTAAATAAAATTAAGAGTCATATTTGTCAAAACTAATTTTTTTAAAAACATTTTACCATTTCTATGATTTATCTTTCAGTGATTGGTAAAAAACTTTTATAAAAACAAATACATTATTTGTTTAAATCTCTAAAATATAAAAAGGTTTAAAAAATTGGTTCAGAAAATTGATCAAATAAGATAAATTTTTTACGCCCTACGCCAGCGTTTCTCAAACTGTGTTCCGTGAGCTTCTTTAAAGTGTTCCGCGCATTTCCTCAAAGTTTAATATTTTTACTACCAAATTGGCAATAATGCAAATGCTGAGAGTTACCTTGACTTCGGATCTTTTTAAACAGGTTCTGAAAACTGCCCTAATTTTTTTTCTGTCTTTTGCAAAAAAAATCTTAAAAATAATTTTCTTGCGCCTGACAGAATTAAGAGACATTTTGAAAGGAATCATCCCACCTTAGTTGAAAACAACATCTCGGTTTTTGAGGCCAGATTTCGCGAAATGAAAGGCTTGTACAAATTTAAGTATTTGATAAGAATTGTTTCCGGAACTTTGTAGATTACTTTTAATTTCAACTTCATTATTTCATAAGTTCTAATCTAAAGCACAAACAGAAAAAATCCGCTGATGCGTTTTACGAGTAATAGTTATAATAAATATTTGAAGAAGATTGAATTAGGTTTTTTCTCAATTCTTTAAAAGTGATAATAATTTTTTATGAACATACATGTGTTTAATTACTAATAATGAATCACGCGAGAAATAATCTTTAAAGCAGAATTAAGATCAAGGTCTAGGCAGTGGTTTCAACCAGTGGGCCTTGATGCTGTTTTCAGTGGGCCACAGAGCATAAATCAAACTGAAAGCAATAAGAGACTTCTATAATGATGCAATTATGATCGAAAAATCGGAAACAAATTCCAAGTAAAGAACTTTTTTCTAGAGATCACTATGTTTTTGGGACAAAAGTTGAAAAATTACAGAGAAATTTCAAGTAAAGACCTTCTTTTTTTTAGAGATCACCAGATTTTTCTACGGGAATTAAATTCTATTCACCGTAGTTGGTCGTTAAGTTACCTTAAGTTGAAAAATGAGCCACGGTATGAAAAAGACTGAAAACTACTGGTCTTGTGGCTTTGATCATATAGAACAAAATAAGGTAATTAACTGTGCAATGATTAAACATACGTATGCTTAGTGAGTGATGGTCATATGATTTTATGTAATTAAATCAAAAAAATATCTGCTGCAAAAATTATACAAAGCTTATTAAATATTTAAAATTAATTCAAAAATTATAAATAGGCAATATTTTTATCTGTGCAGCTTTTAATGTTACAGGTTTTGCTTTTATGTTTGGACAAAATTTAAGCATTATTCACAAAAGGAACAATTTCTAAATAAACAAAAAAATTCATGAAAATTAATTTGTTTTCGTCATTGTGTGAAAGCGCTTCCACAAAGAATCAGAAGTAAAACAGAATTAAAGCTTCTATTGATTGCAAAAAGCTAATATAAAGAACATTGAAAAAATTTATTAGACGACATGGCGTGGTCGCAGTGGAATAGACAACTTTTATATAATGATTATGATTTAGGAGAAACGTCCAATTTTCATTCAAATTGCGATTCGGGATTTGATTTGAATCAAGTCAACGTTTGCCAGTTGCAGAATATTCCAGGAATTGGCAGAACGTTGGCCGAAAGAATTGTTAATTACAGGGAGTTAAATGGACCATTTTACAATTTTAATGACCTGTTAAATATCAGAGGCATTGGTAGGCAAAAAATTATAACTTTGGAAAACAGTCTTGTAATATCGCATCCAATTCGACAGAAAAATTATCACTGTTTCCAAAATGACTACTACAGTGATGAACCCAGTTCAGATTACAGAAGAAAGTTTTCAACTCTAGAAAACGACAAAACGTTTAATAGTCATGCATTAGAAACTGAACATCTACCACAAACAAGTAGATTTAATATAAAACGTACAGCAAATCCACAATTTAGTACTAATTATGATTTAGGAGAAACGTCCGATTTTCATTCAAGTTGCGATTTGGGATTTGATTTGAATCAAGTCAACGTTTGCCAGTTGCAGAATATTCCAGGAATTGGCAGAACGTTGGCCGAAAGAATTGTTAATTACAGGGAGTTAAATGGACCATTTTACAATTTTAATGACCTGTTAAATATCAGAGGCATTGGTAGGCAAAAAATTATAACTTTGGAAAACAGTCTTGTAATATCGCATTCAATTCGACAGAAAAATTATCACTGTTTCCAGAATGACTACTACAGTGATGAACCCAGTTCAGATTACAGAAGAAAGTTTTCAACTCTAGAAAACGACAAAACGTTTAATAGTCATGCATTAGAAACTGAATATCTACCGCAAACAAGTATATTTAATATAAAACGTACAAAAAATCCACAGTTAGTTACTAGTTCATTTGGTGAAAAAAAGGCACTAAATTACCCAGATCAACCACCTTCAAGTTCAATACTGCAAGTACCTGAAATAAGAAAGACATCATCTGATCAAATTTTTCAGTATAAAGAAATTAATTCACCTACACCGAGTTCAAAAGAGAATGAAAGCCAGAAAAGCGTAAAATTGAAAAAAATTAGTACTGTCTCAAGTCAAAACAAATCCTCAAAACCACAAAAGTATACAAACATTGAATACGATTTTAGCTTCAATTGTAGATTTAAAATAAAAAAGGAACATTTTAAGAGCTCGGCAATAACGCAATATGAAAAAGCAATAAGCAATTTTTCTGAAAGCTCAAACTTGCAACACGTTGCTATGAGTGAACCGCATACAACGTACAAACATGACATAAATAAAGCAACCGTCTTCCAACTGCAACAAATACCAGGCATTGGATTGGTCTTGGCACAAAGAATTGTCTTATATCGAGAACATTACGGACCATTTCAAAGTTTTTGCGATCTGCTAAATATAAAAGGCATTGGCAAAGAAAAAGTTTCAACAATACAACAGTTCTCAATAATTTCAACTGGTGATCAAACAGCTGCTAAAAAACATGACAAATTTATCAATAAAAATATTTTAGAAAAACAAAACAACAAACAGGAAGAGTTTTCAAACATTGAAAACAAAATATTAGAGGAAAAGTATGATGAAACACCAAAGACTTCAGTCAAAGCTTTAGATACAAGTGCCGAGTTTACTCAAAAGAAAAACACAAAGATAGATTTGAATAAAGCATCCCAGCAGGAACTTCGTCAAATACCAGAAATTAATATAAAACTAGCAATTGGAATTGTACACTATAGAGAAACCATTGGACCTTTTACAAGTTTTGATAACTTATATCGTGTAAGAGGCATTCGAAAAGAGCATGTAGCATCAATAAAAAAATATGTTAAAATTTTTGATCAAGATCGATTTACAACTCATTCAGGATCTGAAAATTACGTCAAAAATCAAAATGACGTAAAATGTGAGTTAAAATTTTTTGAAACATCAAAAGCAATAACCGGGACACAACCTTATGAAAGTAATGAAAACACTAAAATTAAATTAAATACAAAAAAAAAAAACTTTGATTTAGGAGTAGAAACGATTGATTTTAATCAAGCAACCGTAGAACAGTTAACTTTGCCCGGAATTTCCAAAAATTTAGCTCAACAAATCGTTGCTTTTCGACAGAAATATGGTTTTATACATAATCTTGATCACATAACAGTTCCTGGATTTGGTAAAGCAAAATTAGAAATTCTGAAAGAAAATTTTCATGTGACACCGACCAAAAACCAAGATGAATATAATTTGCCACCATATGTTTATCAACTTGTGGAAAAAAACTTGCTTTGCGAAAATGTTTCAGAAAAAAAATTCCAAGGGAAAACTGTTAGTAAAAAGCAAATGTTTTATTTTCACGCAAACATCGATGGTCTAGAATACAACTTCCAAAAGTTGGAAAAATTATTAAATCCTTGTAAGTATTCTCCTGATGTTATTTGCATTACGGAATCTAATAAACCAAACAAAGAAAAGATTCAATTGGATAACTATAAACTTGTCGTAACACCCTTTGACGGTCGAAAAGGTGGAGCTGCAATTTACACTAAAACCGATATATTCGTAAAAGAATGGCACACGCTAAAATTTGATGTGTGCAAAACAGATTGCGAAAAATGCGGAAAAGAACCTAAACTTGGCTACGAAAATCTATGGATTGAAATCAAAAGAAAACATGGAATGAATGTTATTATCGGAGCTGTGTACCGTCATCCAAATGATTCAAACTTTGATTGTTTTACCAAAAAACTTAAAGATTTATTAGCCAAACTGAAAAATGAAAAAAAGCGTTTTTACATTTTTGGTGACTTTAATTTAAATATGTTTAAAGCTTTACCAAAAATAGAAAGGTTTTGCAACATTTTTTATAAACACAATTTCAAACTTTTAATTACTAAACCAACAAGGACGTCAGGAACCCTGATTGATCATATTTACACAAATGACAAAATTAAATCTGGTTTTATTTCAGGTATTGTAACAGAAACAGAAGAAAAGTTTACTCACCATCCAATATACTGCATTGTATAATGATAAAAATTTAAAATAATATTTTTTTCGCTTTTTTAACATAAGTTAAATGTTTATTTATTGTAATTCTTAAAGTTTTGAAATTGAAAATTTTTGTTTCTCTCAAACGTTCTATCTAATAATGTCTATTTTATTTACGTACATTTGTTCTTCTTCAAAGGTTTTATGTTTTTCCAAATTTTTTTTTATAGTCTCAACTCTCAAATATTTTCCAGAAGTTGGTTCATTTTATTATTTTAAATAATCGCGCTATAAAAAAATTACTATGATAAGTTTACCAAATAATAAAAAATCTATTTCAAATCAAAGTATTTTGGTAAATTTTAAAATAGTTTCAACTTTTTTTTAAACCACTGTTTTTTACTATAGTTATTCTGCACTTAAGTTTTTATTTGGTTTTCATACTAAGACGTTGTAAAAAAAATCAAGCACTTTCTTCTCAAAATTCGAAATATAAAACATATGCGTATGATAGTTTTCATTTTGTAACTGAAGCAGCAGTTTTTTGTGTATAACCTAATTGTGTTGCTGTTTTTAAGCTTTAAATTTTTTTGTAAGCAAATGATTCAGCATTTCCGAAAAATATCAGTTGATACAATTCCTGCCAGAGGCATGCAGTAGTTGTTAATAATAATGTTACAATTAACGAGATTGTTATGAAATATCAAGGATTGCCATATAATTTTTGCCAAATTTTTTTGCTTATTAAATTTAACTTTTTAGTTAAGTAATTGTGCAACTTGCAGTTATAGTCTGGTTTTTCACTTCAGTATTACCAAAAAATTATCATTTTTATCTATCCAATTGTAAATCTCTAGAAAAATTTTTATTCTTAGTTTATACTTAGTTTTTATACTTAGTTTTATACTTAGTTTTTTATGAAAAATATTTTGCATTATATTTACATTATGCTTATATATTGTAATTATTTTTATGTTTTTGTTCCTTTTTTATTATTATATTTGAATATAATGATATTGCATTTTTGTTGTTTTTGTATCATTTTTAAAAAAGTAAATAGGGTTTCTTTTGCAATTGATCAATTTTTAATGATACGAAAGTTTATGAACGAATTTTATTAATAAAAAAATAAGCTAAACAAAATGCTAAAGTACTTCTAGCTGCAAATACTGAAAACAAACTTTTTTTATCACGTGAATTAAAAAATTGAATTAAATTAAACAAAAAAATTTGCTTTGGCAGCGATAGCTATTGGTGTGAATTATCCTTTTCTGAAATCTACTTGTAATATTAGTTATATTGTTGTAAAAGTAATGAAATAAGAATTTTCTTGCTTTTCGGTCAATTTTGTACCAACGCAATAAAAATAGTTTAATTTCGATTAATCTTTTACTTTTTTAAATAATTACAATTTAATCATAATGAAAATTTAGAATTTTTTAAACGAAAAATGAAATGATCGACTTTTTTTTTTTTTTTTTTTTTTTTAAAGTTTAGAAAACATTTTTGTTACTCCGTATTACAAAACAGTAGATCATAATAGAAGACTATAGGTTTGCACATTTGAAATGAAAAAACGTTGTCGGTAATAAACTAAAATTGAAAATTTGTTTAACGAAACTCAAATTAGGAGTCCAGCAGTTTGAAATTCAGATAATAAATGCCTGAAAACAAAAAAACTACCATCTTCTTAAAAAAAGCCATCTATTTTTTGAAATAGAAAAAATTGTTTTGGAAATAAAAAGTATAAAAATCTATTGCACCTTATATCTTGTCAAACAAATGTTATAAAATAGACAATAGCAAAAAGAGAGAGACGACATTTGGTGTTTAGAACCCTTTCATTAATTTTATTATCATTCTAAGACTACAGTTAACTAAAGTTTGACAAACATAAAGACAACATGAAATAACAATTTATTTTTATTCCTAACGACAAAAGCTTGCATCTATTTTTTCAGTTGCTTTATTATCCCTAAGATTGATTATTATTGTCCTGTATTTTTCATTCTACTCCTCTCTACTTCAGAGTCAAGCGTTTTTACAAATTTACAAAACTTCTTTCAAAATAACTATTATGAGTTATGTACAATTAAATAAATTTAATGCATGTGTTAGTAACGTGGTCGAGTATTAAAAGCGTCGTGATGGTGAGCCACAAAGTGTTAGTCTATACCTACTGGCCTTATTCTTTTGTGTTCTTTGAAAAGACACCACAGCACTTTCCCCAGTTTGGAAGTCTTAGCAAGCAGTTCCAAATTTCGGTTATATTTTTATAAAATTGAAAGAAACCAAAATAAAAATTTCAACCGGAGAGCAATATCTTGGCATCTTCGGAAGCAGGTAGAAGTAATTGCAGGCCTTATGTATTGCGCCTCCAACACCTTCCTGCAAGTCAGGAAGATAAATATAGAGTTCATATAAAATTTTTATTATGAAGTAATAAACATAAAAGTAATGGCGCAGCTTATAAAAGTATAAAATGCTGGGCGTTTATATAAAATGTGAAAGAATACCTTTTCTATAAAATCTTGAGTCAGTTCTACGTGCGTGATGCAGAATGCCACAAATGGTCTCCTTTAGTGTTGTCTGTCCACAACTTGATAAAATCGTTTGAGTTTGGTTATTGTAAAAAACTTTTTCAGATTTATAGGAAGTAATAGCTGTAAAATGGAAATGAGCAGGAGTTTCATTGCTCCATTCCTCTTCATATTACAATTTTGATGTTAATATATATAAAAAAAGAAGCGTGAATGTTAAAGATTTGAATGCTGTTTTTCACCTAAATTTGATAATACGAAATAAAAGCCATAAAAGTCACTTACTTTATTTGAATTTAAAGACACTTTAAAGTAAGTTTGTCTTTTTATTAAAAATCTCGGTAAAGACAATTTTGCAAGGAACTTGGTAACTATTTTACAGCAAGCACTCATCCAGTCTTTATGACTAAATACATGAAACGCAACTTACTCATTATGATTAATTGTTTTTTGGCAAATAGATTGCTTTATCTTGGTATAGAATGTGTTCTGCGGAAACTCAACTTTACTAACTGCACTTGGTAGTTCAGCTTGCAAGGAAACAAAAAAACAATTAATTTATGATCGAATATTTTTTTGATTGACTTGTATGTAAATGAAAGTAAAAGCTTTTAATGGAAGTACACTTGCTAAGTTGGATTGAAAAAGTACAAAAGAGACAGCAGAGTTAGGTTACTTTTCAGTCAGCGCCTTTGACAAGTCGAGCTAATCTTTTTATAGCCAAACAGTATTATTTTATTAACAGTTTTTTAGTTTTTAAACTTGACTAGAAAATTGCTTTTTCTTGAAACTATGACATTAAGGTTTTGTAAAATACAAAGCCAGATAAAAGTTAAAGCGAAAAAAAAAACTTTATTAAAGAACAGAGTTAAACGCTTTTATTAATTTAAACCAAGTTGTCCAAACGAGGTTGAAAACAATTGCACTATAAAAAAATTGCTGATAAATTTGCAATTCTGCATTTAACTAGCAGGTTTGTATTTCAGCAAAAAGCTGTTTAATTTTTAAGTTTTGTTTGAACCAAAAAATCAACATAAATGCCAACAAAAAAACTTCATTGAGTTTGACTTTACATATAATAGCAGTAATTAAAAACAGTAAGACTTTTATGTAAGAAAAGAAAAAAAATTTTGTTTACCTTTTAAAGCTAAAACGTTACCAAGATAAAAAAAGCAAACAAAGAAATGAAATTATGCTGTAAATTAGGAAAATTTAGGGCATTACATTTATTAATTCATCTGATATGTTAAGCAACTTTGACAATAATTATAGTAATCTTTTTTAAAGCAATAGCTGATTAAAATATTTTGATGGAGAATATTGATTCAATATTTTTATGCTCAATTATTTTTATTTCAACTCTAACTTTTCAAAAAATTGTTTAAAACTGATTATTCTAACAGTAACACAAATCTTGCAAATTGTTAGTTAAAAAATTAAACAATCAATTTTTAATTACAAATTTTCTAACAGTATTTTATAAAGATCCGAATTTCTAATTAAAGTATTCAGTAAAACAAAAAGTTAAATGTTGATATAATTTTTGATATAAATGAAATTACTCAAGTAAAATACAGTATTTCCTATTCGTTTTTGATAACCAATGACCATATTGACTCTGTACAGCAGCAAACCAGTAGAAAAGTATACAATTTACCCATTTCCTTAAGCATTTCTTTTATACATTCTTCATCACGAGTTTTAACTAACGGCAGAAACATAAGTTCCATTGTGATTAATCATCGACTATGAAATAATCAGTTACGCAAGCAGGATGATAAAACAATCTCTAGATTTGTTGTTGGAGTAAAAAAATTCATGCGACAGTTTTAGCCGGTCTTTCCTCTTTTACCAGGCTTTTATTTTGTTTGTAAAAATATTAAAAAATGGTAAATGTGAAAATTATTTAGATATTTTATTCCTATTCCTGCTGATTGTGAATTCGGGGCTGTATGTTGGATATGAGTCGTTATAACCGTTTCTTGTGTACTTGTGCTTTGCAAGGATAAAAGTTTTTTAATTACCTTATTTATCTTATCCTGTGTGTAGTTTTGCTTTGCTTCTTTGCATTTTTAAGTTGAATTTTATTCACTTAATTTTTCATTCTAATTTATTTGAATGCTTTTATAAATTTTTTTAAGAAATAGATTTTTTGCTTAACAGTAAGTTTTTTTGCAATTGGCTGGTATATTTCCTAATTATAAACATTGGGCTATCAATAATTTTTTTTAGATTAATATAATTATCTTGGATTGTATGGATTGTTTTTGAATTCATTTAATTTGTATCGAAATTTAAGGTGAGAAAAAATTCTTTATCCAATGAAAGAGTTGATTAGAAAAAGGTTTTAGATGATTTTCAGTCACCGCAATTTCCGCAAAAATATACTTTATTCGCCATTGACCAAACACTATACCTAATTTATGTAATTTTGCATGTTGTTTTTCACTCGTTTTAGATCAGTATAATCAGCAAAAGACATAAAAGTTTAAACTTTTTTGCTTGACTTTTTTCTTAACGTTTTATTGGTTTTTGAAATGGCACATTAATTTATTTGTCTTTACTTCGTCAAATTCGCTTCAAAATTTAGCCACATGACTGCTCAAAAAACTAAAAACGTGTCAACACAAAAGCTACTGACCTGAAATTTTGGAAAGCAGGTCCTAATGATTGTTGCTGTAAGTTTAAATCTGCACCATGGTTCAGCAAATTAAAAAAATCAAAAAGATAACCTGAAAATCATGCAACTAAGCATAAAATACTTAGAATATTGTTATAGTTTATGCGTTTGCTACTTTAAATTTTTCAAAAATTTTTTATTATAAATAATTTTATAGTGCTAACCAACCAATGTGAGCACGCTCTGATCATGCGTCACTGTGTTTAGAAATGTATTAAAGTTTAAAGTGACTTTCTTCTTCTTTCGGCTTCTCGTGCTCGGGGTCGCCAAAGCGCGACAGTAATCTCCATTTCACTCAATCTACTCGTCTTCTTCCCTAGCTCCTACTCTTTCCATGTCTTTTCTCACCAAATCCATCCACCAAACTAACAGTAATGTTATCTAAATACGCAAAAGTACCTTCACATCCATTAGACTTGATGATATCGCCAACAATTCGTTGAAAGCACGAAACTGCATTTTTGAGGCCGAAAGGTATTCTTTTCCACTGCCATAAAGATCCATCAGCTTGGAAGGTGTGTACAAGCGACCAGAAGAAGGCAGTTCTACTTGATGATAAACACTCGTCAAATCCAACGTTGAATATACTTTATACTGAGCAATTCTTCTTACAATGTCTTGCATGTGTGGTAAAGGATACGCATCAAGCTAGGTAGACTTGTTTACAGTTTGGCTATGATCAATAACTATCCTTTTCTTGTGGTTGACTTGCGTAACAACTAGAGCCTGTGCTCTCCAGGGAGAGCTACTTGGTTCTATCAAGTCATCGTTAAGAAGTCTTTTTACTTCGGAAAAAATAAATTCTGTATCAGCTTGTGAGTACCTTCTAGGTTTTATTGCAACTGGCTGTGTGTTTTCTCTGAGGTGTTTAAGTAGTTTTACAGGAGTAGAAGTCTTGATAGCTTGCAATGCTCTTAGGTGCAAGGTAAGTATTTCTCCACCAAAATGGATCTTCACATTTTTATGTCGGGCCATGAAATCTTGTCCCAGAATAGCATCGGTCAAAAGATCGTCAAGTACTGTAAAAGACACATTTTTATCTCATTACCATTCAGACGGACATCAGCTTTACATCTACCCAGACCTTTCGACAAGTGTCCTTTAACAGCTAGACCAATTGAGCAATCAGATTCTTCGAGTTCTAAATTTAAAATTTTTGAGAACCGCTTACTCAAGTGGCTTAGGGTAGAACCCGTGTCTATTAAAGCGTTTGCTTTTACACCGTTTATGCTGACTTTTCTATTTACCTTTAAATAAGTTCTACTGTGACAATCAGGTTTTAGTCCAAACAGTGATGCAGTTAAAGCATCTGGTCTTTCAGTGGTTTCAACCTTTAAGCGGCAAACCTTCAAACAGTGCCCCTTTTTGAATAATTAAAGCAAATCACATCTTTTGCTGGACAGAACTTACGTGGGTGTTTTTTATTCCCACAGTACTTTCATTTCCTGGTTATGACCGCACTGTGTTCTTCGTCAGATGAGCATTCGGCTAATTTAGGTTCCATGTTAGCTATAGTTTTTGATGGAATAACGAGTTGCGATGGTCCTATGCAATAAGCCTCAGCATTCTTCTGCGCTATCTCTAGTGACCTTGCTTTATCAAAGGCATTCCTCAAGATAAGGTCGCGATCTTCAAGCAATTGCTGTCTAATTTTGTTGGACAAAATTCCACTTATAAATGCATCTCGGATTGCTTCTTCTTCATGAAGTTTTGCTGAAACTGCCAAAAAGTTACAATCTATACTTAGTCGCTTCAACTTTTGAAGGTAAACGTCGAGTGATTCTCCAACTTTTTGGCTACATGTGTTTAAAGTATACCTTACAAATATAGGACTTGAAGCTCGTGTGTATGTATTCGTTAAGAGATTAATAGCGTCATCGTAATCAGGTGCCTCAGAGAATAGTTCGTAAACAGTAGCGTCGACGTGGTTGATAAAAAGATTCAGTTTGTCATCCGCACTTACTTCGCCCAGTTTGTTGATATAGGTAGTGAACGTTTTGATCCAATGAAGTCACTGCCCTTTTGCACCGTCAGTTTCGGGATGGGTATTGAAGACTTTTGGACGGAGATCTTTAACCTCCATTGCTGCTACTGTTATCAACAGATATTTAACTTTTAGTTTATTAAATTGTTACGAAACTATAACACGTAACATTGCCTAAGTTAAGGTTTAATAAACTAAAAACAAGGCACGTCTAAACACAATAGAATTAATAACATAAGACTCTAAGATAACCGATAACATAACAAACGTAAACCACTACAACATAACTGCAACTGTATAAAGAAATAAAACGGAAAGCCGCTGCAGCATGAAGTAATCAAGGTGCGACAAAAGGTGCACGCTTATATTAATTAGTTTAATCGGTAATGGCAAGTTCGACTACCAAACATATCACACAACAATCTGATTCTGGTGTTTTTTCGACAAGCAGTTAAAAAGTTATGTTTCGTTAGCTACAAAACGCGCATTCTCACAAAAGACCATGGCCTGATTCCTTTCTTACACTTACATTCAAACTTAAAAAAAGATGATTCTAACTGCGTTATGTTTGAAAAGCTCTAACAGACAACTCATCGATGTTTTCTCATTAAAAAAGACAAAAAACACAAATTAATTGCCATCGATTAAATTGTCAACACAATTTTTCTTTTAATTTAGCATAAACAACTATAAGTTAAAAAGTTATATTATTCCTAAATATTACTTCTGATTAAATTATATTCGAACAATTAAGTTATTATTCTTGTAATTTACCGAGAATTTCTTACAGATTTTTGTGCTGCTAAAGAGTGTATACAAAGGTTTATTTAAAGAAAATTTATGATTATATAACTGATCAGTAACATGCAATGATTTATTTATGACTGTTACAACTAATGTCACAATCGTTTTAATCATTAATGTCACTTCACATAAAGAACTTGAACAAGAAGACCGAACATCGAGACTCGATTGGTTGATTCTGACCATTGTCAATCTTGTGTTGATAGTCATTACAACGTTAATTCTTGTGTCATTGGTTCATTATGGATTAACCACAGAGATGTGGCGAGGTCGTTCGACCAGTTAAGTTGACAAATTGAATGCAGGGTTGGTTTATTCATTTTTAATCCTGTGTGCAGTCTTGTGCATAGTGCGTTAAATTATGAACCAGATCTACATAAACGCCGGCTTCAATTCCAACAAAAATGATCTCTGTAAAGCTGCTGCAGATGCTGCTTTTGCATCGTATGTGTTGATCCAGTTGTCAGTATGCATGTTTTTGTGGTTTCGGCAGAAAGCGTTTTACAGCAACAACATGTTAGCGTTCAGAACGACAAAGTTCATTCGAGCTTTGAGCTACTCCAGCGTCTTCTTTATCAACACATCTGCTGTCATCTTTATTTTTCTTTATATAATTCAAGAAAACTACAAGGCCAGTATTTCTGGTTGTTATTACGAACCTGAGAACAACGTTGATACATTTTTTGGCATTTCGGCAATTATTTTAATTGTTTTATGGCAAACGTTGCTTCTTTGTTTGTTTATTTATCCGGTGCTTCAGATAAGACGTGATTCCGAGACGAAAATGTTTTTTGTCAATAAATCAGATGTCAAAAAGAGTGGAATCGGACCTACTACCAAATCATCTCATTCCAATTCTGCGACTTCTATCTCTTTTTCCCGTGCGGCCTCGATAACTGTGCGACCACCCAGTGACGGAATTAAGGTGATCATACGAAAAACTCTTTTTTTCGCTGTGGCTTCCACCTTGGTTGACGTCATTCTTTCTGTGATATCGTATTTCCTGTATAAACCTAGCAGTAATTGGCGGCTTTTGAATATGGTGATAAACATTGCATCTTTTTTTTAATTGTTATTTCTCATTTTGTCATTTTCTACATACAAACGTATGCTGTTTCTCAAAAAAGTTGTGAATGATATATTAGATTTCAATTTTTTAAATTTTTCGTTATATTTTGTAACTCTATTACTACGGTTTTTATGTCATGGTTTATGAATAAAAGTGCTTTTAATAACCTTCTTTGGTCTAAACAAAATAATGAAAGATAATATAATTAAACTTCAAAGTTGAAAAATATTATATTTCATAACGTCAAAGTTGAAAATAATATACTTTTTTTATCAATACAACAATTACACAGAGCAACACTAACTTAACTAAAAATAAAAATAGCCCAACATTAATGTTTTTGGCTTCCATAATTGTCATTAGACAATTGAGATGAAACAAAAAAATCAAGTTTAATTTGATTAAGAGCTCAATAACCAAATAATGTAACTGTTTACAAAAATATTACGTTTTAATTATTCCAAAGATTTTTTTTTATATCGAAGCAATTTTTTTTAGTGAAACAAATACAATAGAGGAATTAAAACATGTGAAACTGAAAGTAAAGAATGAGAAAGCAAAGTAGATTATAAATAACAGAAACTAATTAAATTGAAATGTTTAAGATCTTAACATATATTTTTTAATATATTTTATTGTAATTTTTTTTGTGGTTGTTTCTGTTTAAATTTTGTTTTGCTCTTTTGTTTTTCACTCGTATAATTTTGTAGCTTTTACTTTCTTTATTATATTTGTTTCACTAAAACTCCTATTTAAAAAAATAAAACAAAAGTAATAAAACTATAAAATTTTAGTTAAGAGTTAGGTAATTAAGTAATTGATAACTAGTTTAAAATAACCTTGACTTCTTTATTTCACTTTATTCGTCCAGCGAGAGTTATGAAAACCAAAATAATTCGGTTTAGTTAATTATTTTACTATTTTTTTTTTAAGTTTTCGGATAGCTAAGTGTGATTATGTTATTAAACAATTATTTATTTATTTATTTACAATTGTGAAAGTTTATTAGTAACAGCGAAATAGTCCTGAAAAGTAAAAAACAAGAAATCTGAACATCAAGTAACAGGAAATTACTTCCCTTTTTCTATGGGGGTGGCATAAATCTTTATCATGTAACAAAAGTTGACGAATAGCCAAATCCGGTGCATTTTAAAATGCACCTATTTTAGATTCAGCTATCGGTGAGCATTTGTTAGATAACAAAATTTGTACGAAAAAATTTGATATTAACTCGTCTCAATTTTCGCTGCAGTATTATCATCTTTTGATGTTGCAACGCTTCATAGCACCCTTATAAAATCACTTGAACTCAATTTTTGTGCCCAGAAAAAAATTATCTATGGACTAAAGCTTTTCACTTGCGGCGCAGGTGAGAGAGCAAAGATTTGCGAGCTGTTTTTTTCTAAAGCAATCAGAGACACCGTTACTTACTATGCTTTTTAACCCTGTATAAACTACGTTTTCTTGCAGTTTGTTATTGCCAACAATTTTTTCTGAAGATAATTGGCCAAAAGAATTCTAAAGAAAAGAATCTTTTAAAGTACCAAAGTTGAAAGCGTTAATTACCACGTCAATACCATTGGTCATTTTAAAGTTTTGAGTAAACAAGAATTTATTTAAATATTTTTAGTTTTTTACTTGAAGTTGACATCACCACACATAAAAAATATTTTTGTATTCAAGTAAGAAAAAAAATTTAAGTTTTATTCATGAGTTGGAAATACAAAAATGTAAACTTAGTTATTGATTGAAAACGTTAAACTTATTTTTTATATTTTCGCGACCGTGCAAGCGAAGCAGACACGTTATTTTTGTATCTTTTTGGTTGCTACAAAATATGACCGAAATGTTTTTGTTAGAAATAGTTGTCGTAAAATCTTGTCTGTCTCGATAAAGATTCGAACTTTGTATTAAATGGTTGTTTACTTATGCAATAAATGCCCATTTAATCTTAAAATGCGCGGCGCTTTAATTCCTCCATTCTGCTGTCCTTTATTTAAATTGCGATTAGTAGTGGCTGCAGAGTGGTCTGCTAGCTGCCATATTTTTGATAACTTTTAAGTTGGTTTAATTAATATATTTTGTTTATTCGTTGGTGTGTTCTTGCTAAATGTATCCTGTTTTGTTTTAGAATCTGATTTATAATTTATAGTAACCAATTTTAGTTTAATAAAGCCAATAATCAATTTTTGGTATCTCATCACAATTTATTAAACTAAAATAATTAAATTATGGATCGACTATTGAAACCTCAAGTACTTAGCGTCGATCCTGGCGATCCGCTTGCCTTCAAAGCTTACAAGCATTGGATAAAAACTTTTAATGCCTTTGCTGAAGCTGCTCAAGAATCTCTACGAACAACCGGTCAAAGTGAGAACGCTCCCAGCAGGGAAGTTGATAAGTTAGCCTTATTAACTTGCTATTTATCTCCTGAAATTTACGAACTCATCGAAGGCTGCGAAACTTACGAATCTGCTAAAGTTGTGTTGGATCGAAATTTTTTAAAACGTAAAAGTACAACTTACGCCCGACACTTACTGCTTACAAGAGAGCAAAAGTTAAATGAAACTATTGGAGATTACGTACGTGCATTAAAATTAATCGCGAAAGATTGTGAATGGAGAGCTGTTAGTGCTCAGGAATTTCAAACTGAATTGACAAGAGACGCATTTATTACAGGCTTATCCTCACCCACGATCAAACAGCGCTTACTTGAAGAAGACTCATTAACTCTTGAAGAAGCAATTTGTAAAGCAGAGATCTTGGAAAGAGCTCAAAACCAAAGTAGTGGTTTATCACTAAAGCTACCGAATTCTTCAATATCATTTGCTGCTTCATGTAAAAGAAATATAGCGAATAAAAGACGTTGCTACTTTTGCGGTGGCAAACTACATGCAAAAGGTAGAGACGGCTGTCCAGCAAAAGATGTTTATTGTGGCGGTTGTGGAAAAAAGGGACACTTTTTTAAGGTTTGCAAGTCAGTAAAACGGCCCTTTTCCGCAAAAATAGCTGAAAAAGAAGACCACAATCTACTTTCAACAACATCAGATGACGAAACTGTCGCAGCCCTGACGTCCCCTTGTTTGCTCTCTTTAACTGGAGTACCTACTTGTTTAGAATCGTCATCTATTGAAGTGAAAATCAAGAACAAGCCTATCAATGCACTTGTTGACTCAGGAGCGTCTCATAGCCACATCGACTTGAAAGCGGCGGAATGGTTAAAACTCCCTGCTCCGACAGGAACAACAACTAAAGTCGCTTTAGCCAGACAAACAGCAACTTTTAAAACTCTGGGAAAAACAACTGTAGAACTTGAAGCTTTTGATAACAAATATCTTATGAAGCTTGGCGTCTGTAAAAATCTTTGTGCAGATTTAATTCTCGGACAAGACTTCATGAAAATGCATCGAAGAGTTGTTTTTGAGTTAAACAAAAAAGGAAAAGATGTAGTCATTTCTCGACCGGTCTGTGGAGTTGCAGCAGCAAATATTCCACCTATGCGTCTATTCAAAAACCTAGATCCCGGAGTAAAGCCTATTGCCACTAAATCAAAACGATTCAACCTAGAGGACCAGAAGTTTATTCGAAGCGAAATAAAGAAGCTCCTCGATGAAAACATTATAGAGCCATCCACGTCTCCATGGCGGGCTCAAGTTCTGATTGCTGACGACGGCCGGCACAAGAAAAGAATGGTCATCGATTACTCCAGAACAATAAACAAATTTACTTTTTTGGACGCTTTTCCTTTGCCTCGTATTGACGATCAAGTCAATATGATCGCCAATGGAAAAGTGTTTAGTACACTTGACCTCAAGTCGGCATACTACCAAATACCAATATGCGAGGCCGACCGTGAGTATACAGCTTTCGAAGCTGATGGACAGCTATTTCAATACACAAGACTTCCATTTGGTGTAACGAACGGAGTTTCGATGTTTCAACGAGTGATTCAAGGGATTATACAAAAACACAACCTCAAAGATACTTATGCATACTTGGACAACGTGACCATTGCGGGGATTAATAAAGAAGATCACGATAGAAAGCTAAGCGCTCTTCGAACTGCTGCTGAAAAAGAAAATTTAACTTTCAACGAAGAAAAGTCAGTTATTGGAAAAACTGAAATTGACCTTCTGGGTTACCGTATATCACATGGGGTCATAAAGCCTGACCCAGAAAGATTGAAACCACTTGTCAATTTACAGCTGCCCACTTGTAAAAGTAATCTACAAAGAGTTGTTGGAATGTTTGCTTATTATGCGCGCTGGATTCCTCAATTTTCGGAACGCGTACGACCACTCAATCTTGCAGTTAAATCAAACAACTTTCCTCTGTCTGAAACTGCAGCACGAACGTTTGACTCCTTGAAGAAAACTCTTCTGCAATGTTGTTTGTCTTATATTCGCGATGACATTCCTTTCCAGGTTGATTGCGACGCCTCTGAACACACAATAGCAGCAACGTTAAGTCAAGGCGAAAGGCCTGTTGCATTTTTCTCAAGAACCTTATCTCAAAGTGAGAAATCTTATTCTGTCATCGAAAAAGAAGCTCTTGCTATAATGGAAGCAGTCAGACGCTGGAGTCATTATCTTCATTGCAAACGGTTTGATCTTGTCACTGATCAACGTGCCTTATCGTTTATACTGAGCAAATCCCATAAAGGCAAAGTCAAAAACAATAAAATACAGTTGTGGAAAGCAGAACTCAGTAGCTTCGATTATCGGATTCGCCATCGACCAGGAAAACTGAATGTTGTACCAGATGCTTTGTCTCGAACAGAAGTATCTGCGAGTCTATATCCATCATTTGATTTAAAAAACATTCATAAGCAGTTGGGGCACCCAGGCGTCATTCGCATGACACATTTTGTGCGATCGAAAAATTTACCTTTCTCAGTCGAAGACATCAAACGCGTGTGCAACGAATGTTTCACTTGTGCCAAGCTAAAACCAAAGTTCTTCGCTAGCTATAAAAATACTCTCATCAAAGCTACACGACCGTGGGAAAGAATTAGTGTTGATTTTAAAGGTCCTGTATCAGGCACAAAGCCTTACATTCTTATCGTTGTCGACGAATACTCACGCTTCCCATTTGCTTTCCCCTGCAAAGACCAGTCAGCTACGACAATCATGAACTGCCTATCACAGCTGTTCGTTTTGTTTGGGTTGCCGATGTGCGTGCACAGTGATCGCGGAGCCGGTTTTATGGCAAAAGAATTTAAAGAATACCTAACGATACGAGGAATATCTACCAGCAACAGTACGCCCTATCATCCGACTGGAAATTCCCAAGTGGAAAGAACCAATAAAACTGTTTGGAAAACTGTGCAACTCATGTTAACTGATCAAAAGCTGCCCCAAGATGCGTGGCAATCAATTTTACCTGAAGCTTTGCACGCTGTAAGATCATTGTTGTGTACGACTACAAACGCCACACCCCACGAAAGATTCCTCGGATTCGAGCGAAGGTCAATGCTAGGCAAAAGCTTACCTGCTTGGCTTCTGCAACCAAGGACTGTATTACTGCGGCGATTCATTCGAAACAAAGACGATCCTTTGGTTGAGGAAGTAGAGCTACTTCGTGCCAACCCCAGCTTCGCTCAAGTTAGGTTTCCTTCTGGCCGAGAGAGTTCCGTATCTACCAACGATTTAGCACCGCTGCCCACCGACGTATTGACGTCTGATGCCTCGACGAGACTAGCCGAACCTCCTCAATTGCAGTCCGACTCCCTTGAACTGCCTCAATTGCAGCAAACCAAAGAAGCATCTGAGCTTGAATACAATGAATCCGATGTCCAAACGGAGGACAAAAATTTAAATACCGAAGAGGACAACAATCAACCTTTGCGACGATCTTCGCGCATCCGTAAACCTCCCGAAAGATACGGGGACGTTGTTGCTCATTGATTTTGCCGCTGCTTGCGATTTTAACGGTGTTAGTTAGTAAAAATTTTTTAGTTGGGAGGAATGTCGTAAAATCTTGTCTGTCTCGATAAAGATTCGAACTTTGTATTAAATGGTTGTTTACTTATGCAATAAATGCCCATTTAATCTTAAAATGCGCGGCGCTTTAATTCCTCCATTCTGCTGTCCTTTATTTAAATTGCGATAAGTAGTGGCTGCAGAGTGGTCTGCTAGCTGCCATATTTTTGATAACTTTTAAGTTGGTTTAATTAATATATTTTGTTTATTCGTTGGTGTGTTCTTGCTAAATGTATCCTGTTTTGTTTTAGAATCTGATTTATAATTTATAGTAACCAATTTTAGTTTAATAAAGCCAATAATCAATTTTTGGTATCTCATCACAATAGTTATGCTTTTCTTGGAGCCTCGTACACTTTTAAATTTAAAACTAATCTCCCTCTGTAATTAAATGTTAAATAGACCCTACATTGATTGTGAAAATCCACAGCTAGCCCAAAGTTGTAGACAAAACTCGAAAAAAATTAAGAACTTTAAAAAAACGTTGCTCGTGCAAACTGGAAAAAAACATTTAAATTTTGAGGAGTAAAAATAAAAACCATTTCTATTTGCTTCTTTTTACTTAATCTTAATAACACATTGAACTGAGAATGCCGCGAATTTGAAAATATTTCAAATAATTAGGTTTTCCCCAGTATTAAACAAATTAAAATAGTGCTTATACTGTAGTATTTAGACTGAAAGCGGACGCGGAAAAAGTAAGCAGAAAGTATAGCTGAAAATTCCGTTTTCCTCCTACTTCTACGCGTTTTAGTCTACACCAAAAATTCTCAAACTTTTTTTAGCTACGCACACCTTTGCTGAGCCTATAGTGTGACGTACCCCTTAAAAAGAATTTAACAAAAAATGAATACGATCAAATATGCAAAACGTTTTCATATCCGCTTTCAGTATAAAGCCTTATTGGCCTTATTTGATTTTTCCAGCAATTGGATTATATCTGCTCCAAAAATAAAACAATTCTTTAAAAATCTACCACAAACTTAATCTTGTTTTACTTGACCCTGGGTAAAGAAGTCACCTCTCGCAATTAACAACAACAAGGGTTGCATTGTATTTTTGTCTAATATGACAACTTTTGAATGTATTAACGATTTACTCCCCAAAGAATTGTTGTAAAATAAATGTTTTGAAAGCTATTGTTTTACAAACATATATATTTACAAAAACGTAAAATAAACTGGAGTATGATCTTAATGTGCACCATACACGTAAAAGTTTATTATATAAGATATTTTAAGTAAAATTGTTTGGTGACATTTTAATTTACGTAACCTTCTCAGCTTGTTTGGGAAAATCTATACAAAAAATACAAGGTTTTTATAAAAGCCAGAACATATCGATAATTTGTACTTCCATCTTGTAATTTTAAAATTTTTATATTTTGTTCAAAGCAATGTTGTCGCTTATTTCAAAATAACCTTGACCTGCTTTAAGATCAAAAGAGAATTTTGTCCTGCTATTATTTTTCTAATTGAATGTTTAAATCATTCATAAAATAAGATGACTTTATTTCACCAAAGTTATTTAAAACCCTTGAAAAAATGTTTTTTAACTTAATAACAGTAAGGCGAGCGTAGGAGTTGAACTGATGAGATATCGATCGTGGTCTTCATCAAAATAACGCTTGTGCAGTTGAAACCTGTAAAAAATCACTGCTTAAGAGTATTATTTTTGTGTTTTGTTTGGCAAAGTCATAAATCGAAAGTTTTTGTCGTTTCTTAAAATGTAGTTTTTATTTTATAGTTCTAAGAAACTTTCAATATCTTTCTCAAAATTGTTTAAAATCACTAAAAAAATTTTTTTTTGTTAAAATCTGGCTAAGTTTTTTCAAAATTTGCAATAATGTTAGAATATTAAATCTGACTAAAAAGACAAAAAACACTCCAACATTTAAAAAATAGACTTAATTTTATTTAATAAAAGAAAAACTGAAATATGTTTGTGCATAAATGCTTTTTAGAAATTAGAAAATAATATGCCAGCAAAAACCGATAAGTAAAAAACTTTATTTGAATTCAAATTAAAAGATAAGTTTAGAATAAGATTTAGTAATATGCTCGTACTACAATCTTTAAAAATGTTTTTTTAAATAACTTTTGCCTTCTGTTCTTACAAAAACGGTTGCCCCTTGCCGACATTACGGTCCGCATTTTGTCAAAGTATTCTGCTTGTCTTAAAAGAATCATCGAATAGAACTTTTTTTCGACTAAGATGAAGATTTATAAACTTGTTTTACCAAGAAACAAAGGAAATTAAAAAATTGTCTTTCGTTTACATTATAGAATTTATAGAAATTCGTATTAAAAAACCCTGAAAATATAATGCTAGAACAAATTTAGTCAGCAGACCTTGTATCTTGCGGTGAGGCTTTTTTTAAGTATTAGTTACGTTAAGTTTTTGTGAATATGAATTTACCCACTTCTAATCGGCTGTTTATACCAAAAGGTAGAATCAATTCAATCATTAGTAGCGATTTATTTCCCGTACAGCAAGTACCTAGTTTGGATTGTAAATGACCTGAGCGTTGATAATGTTAATAATGATAAAGATGTGGCGTTTATCACGGAAAAAGATAGCGAGGATGACAAAGAATTTGGTGATGATGACAAAGAAGTTGCTGTTGATGATAAAGAAGATATTGAAGTGATTGAAGAGAGAGATAATAACAACACAGATGATGATAAAGCCTCAAGTGTTGAAGAAGAAAATCGATTCTGATCATAGTAATGTTTTTCATCTATTACCCGCATCAAGCTTTTAAAAAAATTGTTGCGTCTCCCCTTTTCGAAATTGATTTTAATTTGAAATAATCTTTCCATTTGATCTGGCTACGATATAAACAAAATATTTGTGCGATTCAACTGACTGTTTATTATCAAGATTTTTCTACGATACTTATTCCTTAAATTAAAAAAAATCGATTATTTTTACCAGAAACACACACACCAAGATAAGATGTTTTTCTTGAAAGCCAACGCAACGAAATAAAAAACGATAAAGATTAAAATCAGTAAGCAGAGTTTTTAGAAAAATTTAGTATTTAAAGATTTGTTTTGTACAAGAGAAAACTCTTTAGCACCACCAAAGGCTTGATTGAAATGGTATTAAAAGTGGTTTTAATTTGCATTGTGCTGTTCAATGTTGTTTCTACGTCTTATTCCTTTTAGTTTTTAAATTATCTTGATACTCTTGATATACTGTTTGTGCACTTTAAAAAAATTTTGCTTTAGTGAGGTTTCAGTTAAATTGTGATTCGCGTAAACTAATTATTTGTTATTGCAGTTTTCTCTCACTTTTAGCGTCAAAAACTAAAATCATTACTACCAAACCTTTCGTACAGTGGCTTGCACAAAATTTGTCGCTGCAAGCATTTGGTTTGTAAAAAATTTTTTGAGAATAAAGAATTGTATTTTGATTAAATTTACTTTGTTACATGTATAAAAGTTTTTCTCTTATAAATTTTACATGTATTGAGATTACTACAGTTTTCATCTCTTCTAAAGATTCATTTTAGTTACATGTACTGTACATGTAAATAAGATTTTCTAGTTTTGACATGCTTAAAAATTCCATTTTTTTACCTATCTTTGGGTTTAGTTTTTATAAGGATAAATTTTGACAAAAATTGAATTCAAACCATACAAACATTTTAATTGACAAAGTGTAACAGAAAACAAACTAGCAAATCGTAGATTTTGTAATTTTATGACTTCTAGATATTGTTGTTGTACTTAGGCAAGTTATTTCTTTGTTAATAGTTATTTAGTTATAAATTTTAGCGAAGGCTAGATATGTATGTAAAGTGTTTGTATGGTTTAAATTTAATTTTTGTCAAAACTTATCTCTGTAAAAACTTAAGTCAAAGATACGTAAAAAAATGGAATTTGTAAGCATGCCAAAACTAGAAAATCTTATTTAACTGAAATAAATCTTTAGAAGAGATGAAAACTTTAGTAATCTCAATAAAATTTATTAAAGTAAAACTTGATACTGTAACAAAGTAAATTTAATCAAAATATATCTTTCTTTATTCTCAAAAAATTTTTTACGACAAATCAAATGCTTGCAGCAACAAATTTTGTGCACGCCATGTATTACCTATTTTACGCATCCAAGAGGCCCATCTACCAAGTTTGTAGTGACCATCTTTGCAATATTGGATATGAGCGACAAAAAAACATATTGTCCTTATCATTATATGTTGTTATTGCTTTTGTAATCTCTAAATTTTTAACAGATAATATTTTTTTTAAAAATCAGACGTTTGTTACCTTTTTTTTTACTTTTAAAAACTCAACTTTAGATTTGTTTTGATACAAAATAGTTTCAAGTAAAAATATTTGGAAATAATCTTTCAAAAAATTTATCGCTTTAAGTAGCGCTATAATCACAAACAAACATGTACACTAACAAATTATTGAATGGGTTTTCACAGGTGATTGCGCTAAGATTAGAATGTAACGCAGAGTAGTGTTGTAAAGCCTGTATTTTTATTGCAATGCGTAACAACGTACTTGTGACGTACAAGAAACAAGTAGGTCAAGAGATGAATAATTCAAACTACTGTTATTTGAGTTAAAACTTAATATAAGATAAAGATTTGCCAGTGGATATTGTTGCAGGTTATTATAATTATTTTATATTTTCAATGTAAAGTTCATCTGGAAATTTTAAAAAGCTCTCTCTTTCAAAATGAATTGAAATATTTTAAAAACGCTTAAAATAAGTAAAAAAAAGTAAATTGAATTATGCATGAGTTATAAATCAAGAAATAAGTGTTCAAAATTTAAAAATAAAAAATTTATAAGCAGAAAATAAGGCACTTTTTTTGCTTTGTATAATTAAAAAACAATCATAATGTAAAAATGTGTTATTCAATAAATAATTTTTACAAAGAGTGGATTATTATATAAATAAAGTTTTCATCATATTAAACAAAAAGGAATTTATCGTTTGTTTTTATTTTTTTTAATTTTTTATAAAACTTAAGTAACAAGTTTTATAGCAACATTTAAGGTCAGAAATAAAAGTAATTAACTCATGTTTAGTTATTCATTTAGTATTTTTTATGTATTTTATAAATACGTATTTTTCTTAATTTACTAAGGTTAAATCTAAAAAAAAGAAACATAAAACAGCACTGGGGCCGAATTGTCCCAATTTACCCAACATTTTGATTTATTGGTGTTGCAAACAAACCGTAGTTAAGCACAAAAAAAACAGTTGCAATGATGTACCAAATAAAAACAAACCTTATAACAAATTAATAAATAGATAAAAGAAAAGCAATTTTTATCCTTTTGACCAGATTTGTAGATCCCCTTAAATATAACACAAAGAGTGATTAACATGTTTTTAAATTTAAAATCATACACTATTGTATTTATTCATAAACAAAGATCAATGGGAAATAAATTATTATTATTATAGTTAAAATTACAAAACATAATGCTTTTTTAATTAGTTGTATGTTTTAAAAAATTTTAGTCTTTAAAAGTCATTGTTTTATAGTATTGCTGTAAAAAGATTTTTTTTAAACAATTTGGTTTTATTCTTTTTTTTATTTACAAATTGATAAAAGTTGAAAAACAACATAAGTGATTAAAAAAAATTTCAAAAAGAACTCAAAAACATTGAAGTGGTGAGAAATATTGTTAACTTCTAAACTACAGGGTGATTCAGCAAAGTGTGCACAAATACTTTTCTTAGTTTTATGTACATGTATTTCGTCCATTATTAACTTTCAATTATTAACATTTCAGTTTCTTGTTATTTACACCCTTACAACCTTACGCTACCCATACAAGTTCACCAAAAGACATCTCTTGTCGGAGGCCACTAAGAAGAAAAGGCTCGATAGAGCAAAGGTTTTGGTCAAGAAACTTGTCGATGGCACGCAGCCTCAAGTTTTATGGACAGACGAAAAACTTTTCACTGTTCAAGCTGTCCATAACCATCAAAATGACAGGATTTGGCTTCCAGACATAAACATGGTCCCAGTTGAGCGTCGCAGCTCTTTCAGAAGACAAAAACCCGCCTCCGTAATGGTATGGGCAGGCGCAACATCAAAAGGGCTGAAAACTCCTCTCATATTCATTGAAGAAGGGGTCAAGATAAACCAGACCGTCTATAGGCGAATGCTGGAGGAGAAAATCCTTCCCTGGGTCCAAGAAGTAGTCGGAGAACAAGGAGTTACTCTTCAACAGGACGGTGCAACCTCCCACACGGCCAACTCAATTCAAGCTTGGACCCAGGAAAGGACTTTCTCCTCCAGCATTCGCCTATAGACGTTCGATGCAATTTCAAAGGTTTTTGGGAGAAAGAGCTTTGGCCACCGTCTTCACCAGACTTGAACCCTATGGATTTTGGGTTATGGTCTATTTTAGAGACAAAAGCCTGCCGTACTTCTCATCCAAATCTGGACTCTCTAATGCGAAAATTGACATCAGCATGGGACGAAATTGACCCAGAAGTGGTGCGTGCCACATGTGCCCAGGTTCTGCCACGACATCGGAAAGTAATCAAAAACAAAGGGGGTTATATTGAATAACTTTTATATTTTCTGAAAGCTTATTAAATTTACTATCTTCACAGCATATAACTTGTTTCATTTGACCTAATTATAAGTCCGAAAGATGAGTTTTTATTTGTGCACACTTCGCTGAATCACGCTGTACATTGAATTAGTTAAACAGCAAATTTATATGTTTTCTTATGACCAAAAAAATCAAAAGAACAAGTTTGAATTATGAAGATATGAAACTATTGTTCAAGCCTAATATATATCAAAACTATTAAAAGATATATTAGTTTTAAAATTGTTGTTGCAAATGTGTTCTATTTTGTTCTCTAAATAACTTTACTGCTATGATAATCCATTGACATTGCTTAAAGTTATTTAGATTAACCAACTCTGTACAAATTTAACATTTTAAAATGGTTTTCAAAGATTGTTTTTCTGGTCAATAACGATCAAAGACTAATTTATGGGTGAAGTAATAAACGTCACATTCTTTTCCACTCTTCCAATAACTACAATTGAAAAAGCGGAAAATAAAGACCGAACAGCAAGACTCGATTGGATTATTCCAACCGTCGTAAATCTTGTGTTAATTGTCATTACAACGTTAATTCTTGTCTCATTGATTCATTATGGATTGACCACCGGGAAGTGGCGGGGTCAATCGACCATTCAAGTTGACAAATTGAACGCTGGGGTGGTTTATTCATTTTTGATCGTATGTGGAATCTTGTGCATAGTGCGTTACATTGTGAACCAGATCTACATAAACGCCGGTTTCAATTCCGATAAAGATGATTTTTGTGAAGCAGCGGGAGATGCTGTATTTATATCGTATTTTTTGATTCTTTGGTCTGCGTTCATGTTTTTGTGGTTTCGGCAGAAAGCATTTTACACCAACAACATGTTAGCGTTCAGAACGACAAAGTTCATTCGAGCTTTGAGCTACTCCAGCGTCTTTTTTATGCATGTTTCCGCTATTCCCTACGTTTTGTTTTCTACGGTTCCAAAAAACTACGAGGCCAGTGGATCTGGTTGTTTGTATAAAGCCGATAAAGTTCTTAAGTTGTCTTTTGGAATTTACACATCTTTTTTAATAGTTTTTTGGCAATCGGTACTTCTTTGCTTGTTTATTTATCCGGTATTTCAAATAGGACGCGATTCCAAGTCGAAAAAATTTTCTTGTTTTGATCCTTTTTTTTCTTCAAAACGTCATCTAGAGAAAAAAGAAATCGCCCCGATAGCCAACTTATCTAGCACCAATTCAACATCCTCTTTCAATTTGCGTCGAGGGTCGTCGTTGACTGCGCGACCATCAGATGACGAGATTAAGCAGATCATACAAAAAACTGTGTTTTTTGCAGTGGCTTCCACATTGCTTGATGTAATTCTTTCTTTGGTGTCATACTTCATGGAACCACCGACCACCAATTGGCGATTTCACTACATGATGAACGACGTGGCGGCGTTTTGTAATTTGTTATTTCTTATTTTGTCTTTTTCTACGTACAAACGCATGCTGATGTCTTGCTTCAGTAGAAAAAACTTCGGTGATATCAAATTTCAAAAAAATTTTTCTGTTTATTTTTTAAATTCTCTTGGCTTTTTTGTGTCAAATTTACAAATACTTAGCAATATAAAAAATAAAAAAAGTGTATTTTAAATCTCAGAAAAAGGCTTACACAATTTTTATAAAAAAATCAGAATTTACAAAAAGTCAATAATTGCGTTTAAAGTTTAGCAAAGCGCTTTATAAAAAAATTACTAAAAAAATTGTTTTAAAATTTTTTAATTTTTTAAAATTTATATTGCCTTCCACAATTTGCTGGATTAGGTTTATAATTTAATGATATACTTGATTCTTTTTTTGTCCCGGATACTTTGTAGTAGTTTTAATTTATGATTTCTCTGTCACATTTGTAAATTATGCTGTATATATAAAACTTAACGATTTTATCACTAAGTTTTATTTTTATCATTAATCAAAGAATTGAGGACTGTGATCGCAACTACAAGAACAAGTCATCACATTTTTTATCAAACAATTGTTATTACCATTAAGCTATTCAAGTTAGACCATTTTGAAGTTAATTGACTATTGTAGATATATCTACTTTGTTGAATTTTTTTGATTTTGCATGTTGAAAATTGAGACTTTTAGCTAATATGCAAATTAAAACAGCTACTAAATACTTTTTATCTAAACAAATTGAGATATTAAAACGTAAGCTTAACAAAGTTAATCTAGACAAAAGCTGTTTGTTTGTCTTTTTTTACGAATAAACTTTTTAACTTTTGATAAAAATTTTTTGTGCGAGCCTTATTTTCTTTTAGATCTAATTTATTTAACCCTTATTTACCTAGGATCTTTTTTCTGTTGACTACCTAAGAGGAGGTCCTCGGAGGACCCTAAGTTTACATGTCCAATACTTTTAACAGACAATAGCTGCGCAGTTGATTTTTTCATATGTTAGAAAAAGTTTATTCTAGTTTAGTCAAATATCTTTACTTTTAATATATTTGCTATTAGTCTCTTCTTATTTTGCATAAAGTTGAAGGTCCTCAAATTTTCGTTGATTGCTTTGTTTTACAAGATAATTGGATTTCTGACGGTCTGCTGCAAAAACAAATAACTACTACGTGACGCAGTAATCTTGACAAACACAGCAAGACGTTCCCTACGTTTTTTGACGTAGGCTACCTCATGATTTTTGTACACAAAAAGTGTACAAAAGTCATGAGGCAAGTCAAAAAAAGTATGCTACACTGAAACTACCCAACGTATTTGCTCAAGTAAAACACCAAAATATTTCAGAATAAATTTTCAGAAAAGTCATAAAATTTTAGGTTTTTATCATCCGATCTTTACGAGTTATAACGTTTTTATATAAAGAAGGGGTCCTTTGAGGACCCCCTTATATAAAATCTGAACCCATTTAAATCCAACAACTTTCGAGTTATGTCTATAAATCCTTGCAAACGGACGCTAGATCTTATTGTTGACATACATTTAAAGACCCTTTAATTAATGTCCTCAGTTTGGTCAAGTTGTTAAGAGCGCCGTGTTTATGATCGACATGATCAACAATGGTCTACGTTTCAAACCTGATCACGCCATTCTGTGATCTTCTTGAGATTCTTTACTAATCCACTGATTTTAGTCTCCTTGAAGATCTTGGAAAGCAGTACTAAATTTCAATTATATCTCTATAAAACTAAAAATAAGGTAAAATATTTAACCGGACAGCAATATTTTGGCATCTCTGGAAGTAGGTTGGAGTAATTGATTGCCGTATATATAACGCTTTTATCGCTTTCCTTCAATGTAAATAAATATAAAGATGCAGTAGAGAATAAATATAAAAAAAATATAAAAATAAAATAAAAGACCCAATTATTAATATTACACCGTTTACTATTTATTCTTGGTTAAGAGTGTCATGGTAGGCCAAGGAAAGTCTTGCTTCTAGTTGACAAAGCTCAGCTGCCTGGATGCTTAAGAGAACTTGTATACGGTTCGTTAGAGCGTAAGCCAGGTATCAGGTGACAATGCGCAAGACGATATTTAAAGCAATGTCTAGGATGCAAGTGTGTGCATTGTGACACCAAACCGATAGGCAGTAGTTTGTTGTAGAATAAACTAAAATATAGGACTGTTGTAAAAAGTATTTAAGCACCATCATTATATCCTGAGCTCACAGGTCGCCGAAAATTGCTTTTTGCGCAGTGTGAGTTTTTTTTACTTATACCACAATATTGTGACAAAACGTTAGCGACTTGTCCAGCTTTACTTTAAGATAAGTTGAAACAAAATGAAATAGTAAAATTATATCGTAGTTGTTTACTTTTTGCTCACGTTTGGCCTGTTGCTTGTTCAAGCAAAAGCCTACCATTACATTTTTAGTAAGACTAAGGTTCAGCCCGCTGGTCTAAAGTTACATTAAAATTTTAATCATATCTCAACTTAAAGCGCCCCCCCCCCCCAGAAAATTTTCAAACTCTAAAAGAATGGAACAATTTTAGATTGTTATCTTAGGGAAACTTTTGCGAGATTGCGGAAAATAGGCAAGTATTGATGTTTAAAATAGGGACCCAAGACCGATCCCGGAGGTACGCCGTTTTTTAAATAAAAGTATAAAACTTATGTTCCGGAAAAGCTTCAGAATTACTTTAACCATACGTGCTGGAAGCTGGAAGCTTTCGCATGTCCCGCTGCTGAGGCGACTTGCGGGCTCAGGGCGGGTTCTGGTGTAAAACACCACATACAGTTGTCTTATTTGTGGCCTATTCGACTGCTGTCTGAAGTACTGGGATCCGGTTTGTTGTTGCAACCCTCTTATTTGCTTTATACGTAAATAGTGTTTTGAATGACCTTTCGCGCGTAGTCACTGGATGCCTCCGTCCCTCTTCAACGTATCACTTATCAGTTTTTTTAAACATCCAGCCACCTGAGCTTTGTTAACTAAGAGCAACATTTTTTTTAGCTGAAAGGTAGTAGAAGAGACCGGGGCAAGTTGCAACATGGGGTAAGTTGTAACATTCGTATTTGTGAAAATCTAACATAAACCAACAAAATTGTAAATAGGCCCAAATAACAGTCCTATTAAGACCGATTGCTAGCAAATAATATTGTTTAGTTCCAATGACTAAAAATAGGTTTACTGTTAAAACAATCTTTTTAATAGGCAAAGTAAATCTTTCGAAATTTAAGTTTTGTTTTCTGGAGAGATAGCGTGTACGGTTTTATTAAAATTTTTATATCACAGAACAATAGGCCATTAAATGCCTAATAAGGTTTAGCAACTAAAGCTTAACTCTTTGACTATTAACAAAAACTTGACTAAGTATGAGGTGGAGTAAGTTGTAAGATAGGCTGCTGGGGCAAGTTGTAAACATATTTTTGTGCATAGGTTTAACTAGCTTACATTAAAAGTAACTTGGGCAACAAAACTTGTGAATAATATGAGAAATTATAAAAGAAAGACTAACAGAAAAACCAGCTCATCATTAAAAGACAACTTAAGAGCTGCTGCAGCAGGTGCCATAATTTGGAAGAGATCAATAAAAGGAGTAGCAAAACATTGGTGTTTGCCATGTAAAACTCTACCGAGTGGTAAAAAAACTTCAAGATAGGCTAAGTTCTTGCGGCAAAACAGGAAATGGTCTAAAAAATGTGCTATTTTAACAGACACACCAGAAAAAGACAATCTGTTACATCTCCAAACAAAGAAAAATCAATTTTTGAAAAAACACTAAAAGAAAAAAAGTAGTCTTGCATTACATTTCTTGAGCCCATTTTAACAGTCGTCCTAATAAAGAGTGGGTGGTACAATGCTTGGTTATCTAAAGAGATCACATTTAGCTTGTGCCAAAAATTTGAATTCATATTTTTGTCACAAATGTGATTCTAAAATTTATGATTGGGCTAATCCAGCAGTAAAAAATATTTTTTCAACATTTTTAGGCAGCAGCCAAATACCTTATTTTTTGTGCTTAATACTCATGTCTATGACTAGGCTATGGGTGATTTTATTGTGTTTACTTTTTCATATTGCTATTTTCTTTAAATTGCATTTATACTTAAACATTTATTAGTGATTTTGTTGCTGTTACAACTTACCCCAATGACGGGGCACATTATAACGCTTTTTTTAATATTTAAATTGTAATTTTAACCACAAAGCTTTGAAAATTATTACTTTATTTTTTTTGATATTAGTTAAACAGTGATCTAAATTTTTCATATTAAACAAGAATTTTGAAAAAAAAATTTATTATGAGAGAAATAGCAAAGTGAAAAAAAAGTGTTGCTACGTGCCCCGGTCTCCCCTACATTAGGCCACTGCTCCGGTATCTTTTCAAACCCGCGGCACATTTTGAAAGACATCAAAACTTTGCGAA
Organism: Diplosoma virens; assembly: GCA_963680785.1. NCBI lineage: Eukaryota > Metazoa > Chordata > Ascidiacea > Aplousobranchia > Didemnidae > Diplosoma > Diplosoma virens. Next base: position 65,910,761 of record OY796880.1, on the reverse strand, counting down.
GCACTACTCGAGATCCTGACTATAGTTTATTTATTGTTGCACTCACTGATGATGTTACACTCACTATAAACAAGTAGATATTTTAAGTCTGTAATAGCTTTTGTAACAAGATAAATATTAATATATCGTCTCAAATTGCTTATGTTTTTTTTGCAAGACATGTATTTTGATTTTTTATATCATTTGAAAAAATTACAACACCAATTGTACGTTAAATAATTGAACTGGTCTAAAATATTTTCAATAATTTGACCAATCAGGCGGTAAAGCAAGCTTCTTTTGGCTTCTTCATTTTTTGTACCTGTAATTGTCGTGCGCGTTGACGTCAGTCTTTACGTCCAAACTTTAATTAAGTTTACGACTGTTACAATAGCAAATCTGTTAAAATTGCATTTTACACTTTTTAAATAAGTGTTTAGACGTAAAAATTGAAGTAACCTTGCTAAAGTCCAATTTAAATACTTTTTCAGATAAAGTTTCAAAAACTTTTTAGCCCTAACAAAAGTTAAATCAATGATTTTTACTCTGTTTTAATTTCGAAACAACAGCTTATGTAGTTTTCAAGTTATAAATCGTCACACTTTGGTGGGCTTCTAAAGCCCACGTTAAGAGTCAATTGCTCGAAAAAGCTTGAGGAGAATAGGGTTAAATAGTGTTCGTCGGTGCTTTCATTTTTCGATCTTTCTTGTAAGGACCAATTATTATCGACATCAAGAATTAGAGCTCGTTTCCACTACGAGCGTTGGCTGGAGTACTTTTGGTTTTCTTTATTTTTGGTTCGCTTAGAACTTAAGCGCTGAAAAAAGTCAATAAAACAAAAAATACTCCTGTAAACGGTTGTCATGGAAACAAGCCTTAAGCGATAAAAATTTGTCCTCTAAGACTTGAAGAAATTTGCTGGGTCGTTCCAATTATATACAAGCTAAATATTTTTAGAAATATATAAGGAAAACTGAAAGAAAATGCAAGATAAGTTAAGTTTGGAATTATACAACCGACAAACAACTGAGTTTTAATTTAGAAGTAGCCTAAATGCTTTTATTGTTGAGTGTACGAAAAAACATATCTGACCTGAATGAAGGTATAACTACGAACGCAAAAAAATATCAAAATTGATCTCTATAGTAAATGCCAAATTTAGTTATAATATTAAAAATTTTGAGAGCGCTTTCCACAATTGAACATTTTTGCTAAAATTCTGTCAGACCGCACGCTAAGGCTGATCTATAAGCATAATCACGAGACACAAAGTATTTAAATCAAAGTTTAAAAAAAAGCTTTTCTAATTTAGATAAAAACAAAAAATAAAACAATGACATTTGTCTATCAGGAACTCTGTTTTTGTTGCAAACAATGTTTTTTCGTTTTTCACATAATAGCGCGAAACAATGGCGAGAGAAGCGAAATAATCCGCAGTGTGAAAAGCTGCGACGATCAAGACGTATATATCCGTCATACGCACTGAGAGCGTCTGTCTGTGACGGATTTATACGTCATGCGCACTTAACGGGTTAAAGAAGCGTTGTTTTCTTTTTGGGCCATAATCTAACATTAAGAAAGCAATGCTTTTAGAGTGTTTTAGAAACAGGTTTGTAAATTGGATTTGCAAATCCTGTACAAACATTAAATAAATTGAATTTTTATTAATTTGCCTGGGTCGAGTAGATACCACCCGCTTCAAACAGTGGTATCAGAGCAGTTTTCAGTCGGACTGCTGATTCGAACTTCGATAGATGCTAGTAAGAGTATACCGCGCGAAAATGATCTAGTAGCGGGTAGAGAATGGCTAAAGAAGGTTTGGCGCACTCAAAGAGAAACAAATGCCGCATTGGAACGTTTTTGCCAGGTGACCATGCAAACCTTGAAACTATTACGCCAGGATTGGCATTATTGCTTTCGCTCATAATAATGAACATCAAGATATGTACGTGTGAAAATATATATGAGCAGAGGATGGTGAAAAATACTACGTGTGCAGAGGATGGTGAAAAATACTACGAAACAGATGAGAGCAGTTGAGCTTTTATAATTGTGATTACATGAGACTTGACCGAAAGTTTGACAGAAAAAATAAAAAGCGGTCATATAAAGCAGTGGTTTCCAAAGTGGGGTCCGTAAAGCACTTTCAGGGGGTCAACAAAAGATATTTTTGTGTACAATTTCCACATTAATTATAAAAAGAAGCTATTTAAATTTTATACTCCGACACGTCGCAAAACGTCAAGGGTTTGCGCTATTGTTCACCACAAGAAATTGTGTCAACGGCTTGTTAATCAATAGAATGATTGCAAAATAGACAATAGATGGAAGAGACGATAGGCCGCAAATCATTAAAAAAAATTACAAGGGGTCCGTCATGGTAATTTTTAAAAAAATTTTGGGAACCACTGATATAAAGTAAGAACGTGCTACCCATCTATGACGGCGCACTGGACAGTGATTAAAAAGTGTAAAAATATATTCAAAATCGGAGGAAAGCAGATTGGAATGGCTTATCATTGGTGCAGTTTCCTTACACTTTTTTATACGTTAAATTGTTTAATAACTTTCCGGTGCTTATTAGGGTTTGAGAACCGGGAACTCGACTTTAAGAATTCCCAAGATTTAGTTTTTTTTTGCATTTTTCGTTTTCCGGTTTTATCAAGAAATTTTTCGATTTTTCCCTGATGTTAAATAAAATCAAAAAATAAATAGATAATAGATAGATCAAAAAACAAATAAAAAAAACAACTTGGAGATAGTAAATTACCAGTTAGGAGTTATAAATTGTCAATTTGGAATATTTTATTTTTAATTAAAAATGTTTATTTAGGAGCTCAAAACATTTTGTGCTGAAAAATTCAATATTAATTGGTTTTCAATTTTAGCTATAAGACGATCATCTTCTCATCTAACAGTCCTTGAAGCCGTCTTTATAAAATCACTTAAATCTTCTTTTTGTTGTAAGAAAGCATTTGTTTGTGCACTAAAGCTTTCTCGCTTACGGCGCAAGTGAGCGCACAATAAATCACATGCTCTCTTTCTCTAAACAAAGCAGAGGTGCCATTACTTTTGATGTTCTTTAACTCTATATAAACTACGTACGTTTTCTAATAGTTTGCCATGGCCAACAATTTCTTCTGACAAAAGTTGGCCAAAAAATTTTTAAAGAAAACCGTAATTTGAAAGAAATAATGGTTCCGTCAGTATTATTGGTCATTATAATGATAAGAAAAATATTTAAAATATTAGTTCTGTTTCAATGTCAAAAGTTAAACAAATCAGTTGTATTTGTTTTTTTTTATTCATTGTACTAAAAACCATATTGTTACTCCAAACGACAAGATCAGAGATGAAGTCATGCACAACAAAAACATTGAATGGTTTCATATTGCGTGATTGGGCTAGGGTCGTAATGTGTGGTGCAGTGTGGTGACGCAAAGCCTCTACTTCTATTATAAATCGTGATAACATACACGTGACGTACAAGAAACAAGTAGGACAAGATGAGTAATTTATACTACTCATATTTAAGTTTGATCAAGAACAGTGAAAAGCGTTTTATGTTTTGTTAATTGCTTTGTTTTTTGTGAGATTAAGTGTTCAGTGAATCTTTTTAAAAGCCCATTTTCAAAAAAGATTTTAAAATAATAAGATAGAACAAAAAAGTTAGTAAAAATAATAAAAGTAATAATGAATTGGTTTTCACCAAAAAAAAAATATATATATATATATATACATATCTGTTTGCTTTACTTCGCCGGTACAGAGCTCAATAACCAAATAGTTAGAGCAGTATTTATTAATAAAAGCACTAAAATAGATTAAAAATTAATAATTGGTTCTATTTGAATAAGTTTCCACCTGACGATTCTTAGGATGAAACAGGCTGTCGTGGATTTTAATTGTTAATTTTTAATCTATTTTAGTGCTTTTATTAATATATATATACATGTATATATATTGTTTACACTTAAACCTACAAGGTTTATGGGCAAGAAATAGGTTTAACAAATAGGACAAGTATTCTTTTATCTTTTAAATCAATTGCATTATTTTGAACAAAATGTCACAAAGCAAAAATTATTTCATTCATTACGCGAATTTATAAAAATCTCGATTGTCGTCATTGTGTTTTTTTTTTATTGTAGTGAAACGATAAAAAATTCAACATAATTTTCTTTTTATTTGCTTCATGTTTGTAACTTTCAGTGATAGCGTTTTTATAGCAGTAGGTAATAGCTTTTCTGCAGTAGTAATGTTCAGTTTTTAATAGCTTTTCCATTTACTACAGTACATCATTATGATTTTTTCTTTAGTTTACTGTGTCTACAAGTAGAAGAAACAACATAAGCGCACTATAATATTCAAAATGTTTTTATTTGGTTCAATTTTTAAAAAGTATTCTTCTTGTGTAAGTGTATTATTCTTTTTTAAATGCAATAAACGATCTGGATTCGATTTGACGCATAAATTAATCAGTATTATGCGAAGATCCGGATTATCCAAAAGCTATTGCTTCAAGCCATTTCATTAAATTAAACATCATGCAAAACACAAATCAATTGTTACAAGCAACTACCTTACTTAAACACTGAAACAATCATTCAACGTCATTAACTTACCCTACCTACATAACACATTTGTACAGAAGTAACAAAGTTATTGTATTTTAACAGTTTAGCTATGCAATACAATTATAGCACACTTATAAATGACACAACTATAGCAAACCAACGAACACACTCCCTAAGTTAAACAGATATAAATTTTAATTAACAAGCAACATACCCAACGCTTGTAAACCATAACTTAGAATTATGTTTATGACGTTAACAAAAGACATCCTGCTACATTTGTGAAGCGGAAAATTCCGGATTATGAATATAAAAAGAACACTTTTTATCCAAAATAGGCGAAGATCTAAATTAAATGGTCCGGATTATCCAAAGCTTTCTATCAAGTAAAACATTAGAAATCGTTTGCACCATTTCTCCAAATTAGGCAAATATCCGGATTAAACAAATATGGATTAACCGAGGTTTACTGCAATAAGTTAAACAGGTTAAAACACGTGGGGCGTTTAGAAAGTAACGAAACCAGGTTTCTTTTTATGACATTGAGTTTTAATGATACACAAATCGTGCATCACATGAAAGTACTGTACATAGCATGAGCATTTAATAGTTACTTCTCGATGTAATCTTCCGCTTTCCGAAACGCCTTTTCCCACCTTTTAACGAGTGCCATATTCCTTCATTGTAAAATTCTACAGGCTGCGTTTTTAATTGCTTCCTAACAGCAGCTTTGACCTCTTCATTACGGGAAAAATTTCGCCCCCATCAAACTTTCTTTGAGGGGCCCAAGCAAATGGAAGTTAAACGGTGCCAGGTCTGCCAAATATGGGGGATTTGAAATTGTTGTCTGACCAAAGGAGCTAATGACCTCTCCGGTTTTAAGGGCTGGTGGGAGGCCTAGCGTTGTCATGTTGCAATAAAACCTTAGACATTTCCAAAGCAGGTCAAACTCTTTGTATTCTTGCTTTCAACTTTTTTAATGTATCGATGTAAACATCTGAATTCATTGTTGCTCCTTCGAACATAAAGTGTAGCAGTGTCATACCAACACTATCCAAGGACACAGTTACCATCACTTTTCCAGCAGACTGCTGAGATTTAAACTTCTCGAAGCGTGGTGAGGTGGGATGGCACCACTCATTGATGCTCTCTTTAACTCTGGTTTGAAGTGGTGAACCCAAATCTCATCTCCGGTCACTATTCGCAGCAAAAAGATTTTGCCACTATAATACTCCAAAAGTTCAGAACAAGTTTCTAGGCGGGATTGTTAATAAGCCTCTCTGAGCTGCCTTGGGACCCACCTTGCACACACTTTCGAATACCCCAAGGTATCCATGATCTTTACAGCACTCCTGCACCTATTCCTAATGACTCAACAAGCTCATTAACAATGATGCGTCTGTTTTCCTTAATCAATGCATCTGCCTGAGCAATGTTAGCAGAACTGTGAGCAGAAGATGGCCTTCCACTTCTTGGTCTATCGCAAAGATCGCTTTCAGCAGGTTCTTCCTGTCCATTATTGATTCGTTTTATCTACCTCGTCTTTTATAGACTACTGTGCTGTAGTCTATTGCACCGTCACCATATACTTGCTTTAGCCTTCTGCTTATGTTCTGAGCTGTTTCCCCCTCCGACAGTAGAAATTCAATAACAACTCTTTGCTTCTGCCGAGATTGCTTTGGGGCAATCATGCCAGTTTTACCTTCTAACGAAGAAGACATAGAGGGATTGCTTAAAATTTGAATTGCAGATTGCAGTAATTCAAACCCTTATTTTTTACAAAATCTTTAAACCTTAGTTACCAATCTATAATGTGTAAAAGAATTAGATGTTAGTTAAATGAATGCTCCAAGAAATTAAATCAGTTGCATTACTTTCTGAACGTCCTTCGTAGATCAGCACAAAAAAAGTGACAATGTAACGTTTGATAAGTACAAACCATAAGCCCATTAATTAAAAAATCACAACAATTAGAATATTGGTTACATGATAAAAAAATGTCTTTTTAATTTCAAATAATTTCAAGAAACGCAAAGAAATTAATATTCTAAATAATTTTATGTACAGCTAACATTGTAAATGGGAACAAATTTTTATTAGCATTGCTCTAAAAAAGTATTTTAAGTTAAGTTCATTAGTAGTAAAGAATGACTGGTTTGGCGCCCTTTGGGTAAATACTGTGCCTAAAAGCGTGTGAATCATATGAGGCACGCAAGCACGCCTTATGACGTCAGAGCATAAACCCTAAAGAGTACCCCTAGAGTATCAACCCTAAAGAAAAGCACCCAAGAGTACGAACCTGAAAAAATTGTGTGTGGAGGTGAAGAGGAAGGAGGTAAGAGGGGTGAGCGTGAGTAGGTGAGGAAGTGGGTAGGGTAGAGGAAGGAGAACCCTAACTCAAGCTGTTACCATAGTCACGAATTCGATTCCCACTCAAGACGTTTGTCAAAAGCAAACTAAAAGAACAGTCTAACCCTAGACTGCTGATACAAAAAAGGTACCTGTTCAATTTTAAAATAGATGTTTTAAAAAGTTTTCTTATATACGCTTGATTTTTTGGTTATAGAATAACTACGAAGAAATTTTAAAGAAATTTTTTTAGGCAAACTTGATTTTTGTTATACCTATATTTGATTTTAAAAGTTTTTCTTAGTCAACTTTGATTTTTATTTACAAGATACATATAAACAATTTAAAAACTTGTCAAGGCAAGTTTGTTTTTATTAATAGGATGTATCTATATTTAATTTTAAAAATTTTTCCATGTAAACTTGATTTTTGCTATACGTATTTTTAATTTTTTAAAACTTTTTCCTAAATAAACTTAATTTTTTTATTTATAGAACACCTATGTTTAATTTAAAATTTCTTTTGTCCTAGACCAGCTTGATTTTTATATACATTCAATTTTAAAAAGTTTTCCTTGGTAAGCTTAATTTTTGTTATACTTATGTTTCAATTTTAAACGTTTTTCCTAAGCAACCTTAATTTTTATTCATAGACGTCAATTGTTTTGGATGGCAATCAAACTCGCGACTATAGTAACAGCTAGATTTAAGGTCCTCCTCCATTTACCCTTCTCACCTCTACCCTCTTTACCTGCACAAACTTTTTTTTTTTGGGTTCGCAATGTTGGCTGCTCTTTTTTATGGTTAATACTTTAAGGGTACTCTTTAGGGTTCATTTCCTGACGTCACGAGGCATGTTTGCGCGTATGCAAGCGCAGTATTTAGCCGACGCACGCCAAATTCAATGATTCCTTATCATTTAGGTTGACTTAACAAAAAAATGAAGTAAATAAGTTTGAGCATAAATTTACCTCAGAACTGGCATTAAACTATTTACAAACATATTGATTTAATTTGCTTTTTAAATTCTAAAAAAAGCTTCCTCCAATCATGAAGTTTACTTATTAAAAAGTATTTTTGTCACTTTATTATAGAAAACGTTCTAAATTAGTTACTTTAAATTTTAGACAATTAACCATATAAAAACTGAAAACATACGAATAAATTAGCTGTACAACTATATACGAGAATCTCTGAAAATAAACTATAACGGCTTGGCATTAATTGTGCAAAGCAAGGTTAGAACATGACACTTCTTCCGTAATAAGGCGTCCTTCGCTTATAAGAGACTTGAAAGTTTTTACTCGCTTTATAACAAAATATTATAAAATCATGATAAAAAGGAAAACAAATTGTTCAAAGCTATTGCATTCTTATTGGTGTCATAAACCACTATTTTAAGTGGCAGACAAATATATTTTTTTGTTTGCTTTTGCATTAACTATCAATAGATAGCCGAAAAATATTAATAATTTTAAATGAAAATTTTAAATTTACTATTCAATACGCTGTGAATATTTGCTTATATATTCAAAAGTAACGTAAATAAAAAAGTTAATTTTAGATCTTTATGTTAAATCGAAAAACTAACGTAATAAAACTTGATGACAATTTATTTACTTTAAACTTTTCAGTCGCGCTTTTAGAATGGCTTTTAGAACGAAAAATTTCAATATCAAATTGTTATGTAATATAGTATTATTCAATCGGTAAATAGCAAAATATTAGTTTGTCACCAATAGTAACTTGATGTGTCAGTTACAGTAAATGATGAATTTACATATAAAATACATAATTTTTGTTAGAAATCACGTGAAAAGCGGGGACATGACCCATAAAAATTCTTTCAACTAAATAGAATACGTACTACGTATTTAAATGCATCCCATATTTAGTAAACAAAACATTTTAAATAACTTTCATGAGTAATTTCCGAAAAGTACTGTTCTTAAACTACAACTTTAAGTCAAAAGAATTTAGATATGTCAAACAATTTTAACCCTTTAATGTGTGGAAACATAACTTTGGTTAAAGTTTTTGTATGCAATCACAATGCGTAAAGCTTCTGCTTTGGCAACAGCTTTTATAGGGAAAATTTTTTTACTCCATCAAAAACTTTCTGACATTAGTATTTTTTTAGCTTTGCTTACTTTGAAAATGATTAATTTAGTTTTTTTCGTGAGCAAAATTTTTTACACAACTACGCAATCACTTCATGAAATTTTTTTCATAAGATTCGTTTTCTGATTGCATAAAAATTGCTGATAAATTTTGACATGCTTTTGTTTCAAAAAACATTCAAATCGTTTTTTTTTTTTGTTTTTACGCATGATCCGACATAAAAACATTAACCAGAAGGTGCTATATTTGATACAACCCAATCAGACGTGATTGTTTGTGTCAGAGTCATTATTGTATTTGATTGTTTTTAATAAAGACATAAGTTTTTTAATAGTTTGCACAAGACTGCCATATGCACCACAGCATGTAAAGTAGGCGTTTCGGTTGTCCATGCCTAGGTAGGCTCTCCGAAAAAATCATAATGATTCGAAAAAATAAAAATTATGCTTTTTTTGTTAGGCAGTAAATCAATAAACTTTTTAATTTTATATTTCTGTTATTGCAATAAGATAGTTAATTGTTAACCTTAACACCCCAATGCTGCTTTTTATCGCACGAACACCAGCTTTGGTAGAATTTCTTCCCGTTTCAAAAAATCAAAAAATATTTTCTTTCAAAAAACGTTTATTATAAAAAGCTATCCTAAAAAGATAATTCTTATTCTGTGGATTGAGCACCAATAAAATTAATTTTTACTCCAATTTAATATTATTATTGATGAAAAAGAAAATTATACAAAACTAAGAAAACATCGATATATGACTAAACTTATTACTCTTTTAAGAAAAATATTGGTTCTGAAAAGCTTTTTTAGTAGTTAGTTGGTAATAAGATTGTAAAAACATGCACTGAGTAAGTTACAACCTTTTGCTTCCTCTAGAAACTGTATGAAAGGCACACAAAAACATGACCATATTTTATTATTTACGTATTTATTTCTACGAATTTTACCAAAGCTGATAGTCTATTATTTATACACGCAATAAATTCACAGATTGAAAAAGTTATTTTTAAATAAGCCAAATATTTTTAAATTGAGTAACAATCAACTCACACGTATTCAACGCTTACACACTGGCAAAACTAGTATCTAGCTGCAATTGTCATTGTTCAGAGCAAATGTATTGATTTTCTTGTGTGTCTGCAAGACAACATTATTTTTTATTAAGTCACCACAGGTAAAATACAGGTAACAATTACACTTGTAGCATCAAATCTTGATCTTACGACCCACGTACTAGGGCAGGGATTCCCAACCTGTGCTACGTATATTACTAATGGTACGCAAAGGTTTTTCAAGCGATACGCGAGAACTTCCATTTTCAATAAAATTTAATTATTGTTTATTTTCTAATTAAATAAATTATTCTGTAGCCTGCTATTTTTATGTTTTGTAATATTACGGTCTTCAAAATACAGATCATGTCAACAGAAACAACGCAGTTGCTTTAAAAAGCAGTACAACACTGCGGGGGTGAGTTAGATCAAATGATTGCTCATAAGCTTTACTTCTCTTGCAACAGCTTGATAGATCTCACCTGCAGTTTTTAGGTTAAGCTACAAATAGCCGATTGATCAACGTTAGTTGTCAAATAAAATCTAGAATTAAGTTTAGAACAAATTTAATGAAAAATATTCAATCACATTTACATTGAATGAGATGGTTTATGCTTCATAGTAATTCAACATCAATGCTGCAAAAATCTTGGCCAGGCAAGTAATTGCCCAGTCAAAAAAAAAGCACGGCAAAAGCACGGCCGTGTGATTGCCACGTACAAAACTCTTGGCAAATGCCGGGCAATTGCAATACGTGCCTTGTATTTTCTTAAACTTTGAAATTTGTCTACTAAAATGCTTGGTATTTGCCTGGCGTTTAAAAGCTTTGCCGAGTATTTATTTGAAAACTATTTTCGACACGCAAAATGCTTGGCAAATGCAGGGCAGTCGCAAAGCATGCCTTGCATTTTCTTAGACTTTGAGTTTGACTATTAAAATGCTTGGCTTTTGCCCGGCGTCCAAAAGCTTTGCCAAGTATTGTTGTAAACTCATTTCTTTTTTTTTTAAACCAATGGCATTTGCCAAGCTTTCATAGCGTTTTTCCAATGTTTCTTCAATACACAGCTTAAACTTGCGGCGTGTTCTCAGCAAACATACACTTATTGGCCAGGTACAGGCTTTGTAAAGGCAGGCAGTGGTGGATATTCCAATTTAGGGGCCCGAGGCAAGAATTTTCAAAAATTTATGTTGTCTGAGAAAAAAAAGAGGTCTGATCTGGGCTTGGATATTTTTCTCCCAAAATCAAAGTGTTCTCTAAAAAAAAAAAAAAGGTCTTCACTTCAATTTCACCTCTAATTTCCCTATTTTTCTCCCAAAATCAAGGTGTTCTCTAAAAAAAAAAAAAGGTCTTCATTCCGAATCGTCCACTGAGCGAATCCAAAACTGTATATGCTGTTTTCGAGGGGGCCCCTTAAAATCGAGGGGGGGGCTCCAAAAAAGGGGGGGCCTGAGGCGACTGCCTCATTCGCCTCACCCAATATCCACCACTGAAGGCAGGTATCGGCTGTATCGGAATAGTTTTCCCGGTATAGGTATTGTATTGGACCAGTACTGTTTTTCGATACTATGACGTTTAAGCAAAAAAATAGAATGTTTTTATTTTTTGATAAATTTAATGTTTTTAGGCAGTAAGCCGACTGAAATTAAAATTTTGACTATTTTTTCGCATCTCTTAAGTGTTTAAGCGTCAATGAATTTCAGTATTGGTCTTATATTAGGCCTGTGCATACTTTTCAAAACTATAATGTTTGGGTAAAAAAAATAGGTAGTTTTTTTTGTTTTTGTTCAACATATAAGATTTTAAAGATTCTTACACTTTAGACCAACCGAAATTAAATTTTTTGGTAGTTGCTTTTTATCTTAGAATCTTTAGAAAATAACGAGCCGATATCGAGCCAATATTCTGCTGACCATTTGTTTCGAATTGGTTTTAACTTTTTTTCAGTTTGAGAAAACTGATTTACCAATTTTTAATCTTTTCTTTATTCTAAAAGGAATACATGATAAACATATAATTGCATTTATTTGTATATTCAGCCAGGCCAGACTGTAGTTCAGCAATGGATGCTTACGCTACTTTCAAAAAGAACAAATGGTCTATGTAAACAAAACTTATCTTGCAGTTCAATTGTACAAGTAGTCAACTGTCAGGCGATAGTAAAAGAACTTATTGAAGTTAACTTTCAATGGACAGTAATTGTTCCAGACGGTTGGTTTGCACTAATGTTTTGTTTGTGCCATTATTGTGACGTCATTACCTTTCTTTTCTTAGTTGCTTGGCTATTGCCTTTGAGCATTCTATAGCGCACGTGTTTAAAAAGGAGTATGTTAAAAATTGAATTGTTTTTTTGCACTTTCTTCCTTGACTGTGTTAAATTTATGGCGTAGGTAAAGAATACGGACCCCCCTTGTAAAAATAATTTAAAATAACAAAAATAGGGTTAGGGTTAGGGTTAGGGTTAGGCTAACCCTAACCCTAACCCATTTCGGAATTATCCCTATTTTTGTTATTTTAAATTATTTTTACAAGGGGGGTCCGTATTCTTTACCTACGCCAAATTTATTTCTTGTAAGACGTAAGTCTCTTAGGTTTGTTATTTTTCTCAAGTTTGATTTGGTTTCCTTTGTGACGTTTCTCCGGCAGGAATGCCTGATATTTTCGTGCTTAGCTGTAGTGAAGTTTTAAAAGCTTCAACTTTTAATTTTAGAAAATAATTTTTTTTTTTTTGATAGCATTTTTTTGTAGTGCAACCAGGTAAAGTCAAAGTTTTAACATTATGTTTATATACTACTTGAATAAGAGTCAGTGCAATAATTGACCTAGTTTACTATAAAACTAATTCTAAACCTACTGTTTATATAAAGCTGTTCAAAACCTGCCATATGCAAAAGTGATAATCAAAAATTGAGACCAGCTCTCTTGTATTCAATTGGCAGTAAAATTGTTTTAATCTGAAAGCTTTTATAGTTTTAAATAATAACATTTATGTTTATTTGTCTTGTTTGAAGTATTGTAAATTGCGTATTATAACATTTTACATTGTTACTGGTGTGTAATAGCTCAATTCCCAATCATCATGTCATACTGGACAAAACGTCGTAAAGTTAATAAACAGTTGGAAAGAATGAAACTTTAGTTATATCAGCAAAGTAGTGAAACAAAATTTGTTGAACATATGCAATCAAAATATTCAACTTCTTTTAATTATTCATTGTCTGATGATGGTGCTGTTGGTGTTGATGATGTGCCTTTTTTATCTTGTACTGATAATGCCACTCTTGAGCATTTTGATAAAAGTTCTTCTAGCAGCTAAAAAACTGATGATAGCACTTTAAATGATAGTAAAGCATAGTTGTTATTAAGTTTAAAAGTATTGGCTATAGAATGCAACATTACTCATATCTCATTAGCTAAATTGCTGTGTATTTTAAAGAAGCTTCATCCATGTATATCAAAAGATCCTCAAACCTTGCTTTAAATCTTCTCAACCTTTTGGTATTACTGAACTTGCTGGGGGACATTATTACCATTTTGGTGTAAAGCATTGTGTTGAACAATGTTTAGCATGTGATCCAAACCTTCAACAGCTAAATAAGCTTAATCTTCAAGTAAATATTGATGGTCTTCCACTACAGTAAACCCTCGATTTAACGGCCCTCGATTTAACGGATTTCGGATTTAACGGACATTGAATTGAGCTGCCAAATTTTTTAATTTTTTGTATTTTTTGAAATAAATAGCAAAATATTTGGTTTTAAAATACTTCTTACGTGCAAGCAAGCGTGCAATGCATATCATACAGCCTTGGACACTAACTTTCATTATTGCCCTATTATGCCATACTGTAATTGCAATTAATGTATAGAGCATTTTTTTAATTTCCGATGTATTGTTTCATAATGGGCTTTGTTTCAACAATGGTTAGGCAACGATAGTGTGAGTTTGTGGTTTGACTTTCTTTTACAGTTTAGCTTGCTACAGCCTTCATTCCATTTAGCCTTTGTACAAGATGAGCAGCAATATTAACAAATCTGTAAAGCGTAAGCGTGTAAATTTATCTGTGGTGAAAAAGTTAGAACTCATTAAAGACATCGAGAAAGGAGCGACAGTTAAAAGTGTTTGTGAGAAATACGGAGTAAAAAAGCAGACTGTCTCTGACATTAGGAAGAACAAGGAAAAGCTGGAAAAATTTGCAGCCTCATACTGTATTGATGCCGCGTCTTCTAAGAGTGGCAAAGTTGGGAACAGAAAGCATATGAAAACAGGGAAGGAGGAGTCTTTAGATGCGGCAGTTATGAAATGGTATGTGCAGGAACGCTCCAATGGCGTTAATGTGAGAGGAACCGAGATATTGGCAGCTGCAAGAAAGCTTGCTGCTCACCTTGACTTTAGCGATTTTAAGGGCAGTGAAGGGTGGCTCTGGCGATTCCGAAATCGTCACGGATTGTTTAACAAAGTTCTTCATGGGGAGGCTGGTGATGCAGATGAGAGCAGCGTGGCCCCCTTTCGTGAGAAGCTGAAAAAGCTTATTAGTGATGAAGGGCTTTCTCCTTCCCAAATTTATAACGCAGATGAAACAGGCATCTTTTGGCGCTCCATGCCTAAAAATACCCAGATACACACATGTGAGGAAAATGCCACGGGAAAGAAATCAAGCAAGGAGAGACTCTCAATTCTTGTTGGGTCTAATGCTACAGGAGAACACCGATTAAAGCTTGCTGTGGTTGGTAAGTCAAAGAAACCACGAGCATTTGCAGGTCTAAACATTGAGCGTGATTTGCCTGTCTTTTACTATCACTCCAAGAAAGCTTGGTTCAACTCCGCAATTTTTTCCAATTGGTTTTCAAATCATTTTGTGCCAGCTGTGCGCATTTATCAAGAAGTGCTGAAGATTTCTCCGGACGAGGTACGCGCAATTCTTATTCTCGACAATGCTCCTGCACATCCCAGTGAGGATATTCTTTCCAGTGAAGATGGAAAAATTAAGGTGCTCTTCATGCCTCCCAACACGACTTCGATTCTGCAGCCAATGGATCAAGGAGTTATTAGCGCTATGAAGAGGCATTACATTCGCCGTTACTTGGATGAGGTTCTGGTGGTCATCGAAGATGGGTTCGTTGACAACAGGGGAGAACGCACTTTGGCCAACATAAAAAGATATAATATCCGTTCGGCCATTTTTAACTTTGCGGCAGCTTGGCAGGATCTTAGGCCTTCAGTTTTAGCAAACTCATGGAAAAAGCTGTTGGAGGGTGAAAACACAGAAACTAACTTCGAAGGAATCGAGGCAGTAGACTTTCTTCATATGCTGGAGTGCGGAGGAGAAGTAGCAACTTCCATTGCTGACGTCACAGATTGGCTTAGCGAGCTGCACCTGGATCCAGGATACGAACTTTTGTCTGAGGCCGACATAGTGTCATCTGTGCTAGGAGAAGAGGAGAAAGAGAGCACTGACGATGAAGAGATAGCTGTCCCAAGAAAAAAGCTGTCTACCTTACGCACTTATGTTGATGCTTTGATTGATTATTCATCCTACAGTCAGCTACCTGAAATGGCTCATCACTATGGCAGTCTTCGAATGATTAAAGAGCTAATCATCAAAGAACAGCATATGATGGGACGTCAAAGAAAGATTACCAGCTTTTTTACTCCGCAAAGCGATTCTGGTCTCACGACACCAATCAATCCTGTACCATGCACCAGTCAGGAGCCTATGGTCATCTCAGACTCGGACTAAATTTATGTACTGTACTCTATTTTATACTGCATTGGTGCATAGGCTTCATATAAGATCTTGCTGCCAAATTATTCGATTTTTTAGGCGCAGTATGTTTCTGCTACATAACAATAATAAAGTGATTCTAACCAAAACGTGTATTGTGCATTTACACTACGTAAAATCCGTGTCTTTTCGAATAACGGACATTTTCCAATAACGGACAACTGCATTTCCGCATTAATCCGTTAAATCGAGGGTTGACTGTATTTAAAAGCAGTTCAATGCAACTATGGCCAATATTTGGGTTAATACAAAAATCTAGTGATTTAGCATTGCCATTCACAATTGGAATATATACAGGACAACATAAACAAAATAATCCTGTAACTTACCTGAAACCATTCATAGAAGATTTGAGAAAATTGCAAACAACAGGTATGGTTTATCACTCAAAAAATTATTTACTTAATCTCGCTTGTGTTGTATGTGATGCTCAAGCTCGAGTTTTTTTAAAACAAGTAAAATCATGTGCTGGTTATTTGGGCTGTGATAAGTGTATTCAGAGTGGGGTACATGATGGAAAAAAATGACCTTTCCGGAAACTAATGCAACTCTTTGAACCGACGGTGCTTTTAAAGCCATGTCTGATGAAGATTATCACAGAGGACCTAATCCATTTTGTAAATTATCTATTGGCATGGTCAGTCAATTTCCAATTGACTATATGCACCGTGTGTGTCTTGGTGTCATAAAAAGGTTCATTTTGCTTTGGATATCTGAAAGTAAGAATTGGAAGAAAAGTACAACAAAATATATCAGATTTCTTGCTAATTTTAAGAAAATCTATACCAATGGAATTTGCCAGAAAACCAAGAGCAATTGCAGATGTCAATTGATGGAAAGCCACAGAGTTCAGACAGTTTCTCCTGTATATTGGTCCTCTTTGTTCTATGTGGTAAAATTGCTGATGAACTGTACAAAAACTTTCTATTATTTTCTGTTGATATTTGCATTTTATCAGATCCACACCAATGTATGACCTTGTGTGAGTTTGCTCAAAAATTATTAACTGCTTTTGTTAATCACTATTCACAACTATTTGGATCAAATTCTGTTGTTTACAATATTCATGGCCTAGTGCATTTGGTAAATGATATAAAAACTTTTGGTCCATTAGATAAATTTTCTTCATTTCCTTATGAAAATTACTTAAATAGATTAAAGCATCTTGTACGCAAGCCAAACCATGTACTTCAACAGATTGTCTTGAGATGAATAAAAAATTCAGAATCCAAGTTAATGTAAATAAGATAAAAAAAATTGGTTCTTTTCCAAATCTAAAAAGACCTCATATTCTTGGGCCTCTACCATTTAAATATGAATCTTGTGAGCAGTTTGGCAAGGTAGTTTTGCAAAAGTTCACAATTACACTAGCAATGCCAGACAACTGTAATAAAGCTGAAAATGATATTGGCATAACAATCAATATCTTGTACAAGTTTTCTCAAGTGTTTATTGTTTATCAAAAATTTTGTACTGTTGAGCCATTTTTTCTTTACCCATGTAATTCATTAGACTTAAATGTTTGCAACGTATCAAAACTTACTATAGAAACATTTGTGTGCCCCGTTAACCAGATTGAAAACAAAATGGTTTTGTTGCCTATTAACGCTGATTTATAGGGTACGCGACAATTTGGCGGCGCAAATTTGTCGGCAAGCCAATTTGGCGAAAAAATAAAAAAAAATGATTTACCTTCACTAGCGTTGAAGCGACAGCAAAAAAGTTTTGTTCTGTCACAAAGGCAATTGAAAACGTAATTGTCAATGTTCAGCTGGTAAGAACGAAATTTTTAATTTAAAGCTGTTAAATGCGTTAAATTTAGCGATGTTTCTAGCCCAATATTTATCTATTTAAATTTACAATAACTTAATTTCGAATGTTTAAATTAAAAAAGGTACTTCAAAGGTTAAATTTTCGAATCACGGTTGTTTAACATATGCGGGGTTCTCGGCTAAATACTTATATAGTGCGCGGCAAAACAAAGTACTGCGCGGGGGTTCTCTCGTTACTGCGCAGCCGCGTAGCTTAGAGGGAACTATGGCCCTATAGACGAAACAAACTTTTAGAACTAAAAAAAAAAAATAGTTAAAATAAAACTGTTTATGCGTGCCGACCAGAATAGATTTGTTTTGATATAGTAAAATGCTCATTATGACGTCATAACTTAGTACGCCGGTAAAACTTCAAACCTGTCGTCTTTGCAGTAATCTAGATTATTGTACTTTTTTGTAAAAGATATATGTTAAACGACCGTGATTCAAAAATTTAACTATTGAAGTACTTTTTTAATTTAAATATTCGAAATTAAGTTGTAAATTTAAATAGATAAATATTGGGCTAGAAACATAGCTAAATTTAACGCATTTAACAACTTTAAATTAAAATTTTTGCTTTTATCAGCTGAACATTTACAACTGCTTTTTCAATTGTCTTTGTGCTGTCGCTTCAACGCTGGTGAAGGTAAATCATTTATTTATTTTTTCGCCAAATTGGCTCGCCGACAAATTTGCGCCGCCAAATTGTCTCCCGCCAAATGGGTTCCGCAAAATTGTCTTGCTTCGGATTTTATATGTAGCCCTTCCATTAATTCACACTTCGTAAATATTACATTTTTATCTTGACTAAACAAAGATTATTTATTTTTACTTTTGCTCCAAAATCTGAACTGGCATCTTGTAAAATTAAGCTACCTAATTTTTAAGTTGACCATAAGTTCGAATTGTTAATTTATTACAGACTTAACCTGTCTAAAATTTTCATTGTTAAAAGCCTTAATTCTGAAAGCTACACAGTTTTGCTTTGTGATAGTTTGCGATAAATATTGTAAATGGTTTTTAGTGCTCTTTAAAAACAATGCATTTTTTGTTTGTAAAATTATAACTGTTGTTAACTTTGCAGCTTGATTAGTTTATATATCTTCTGATTAACAATGTACAACATAGTAGTTTTCACTAAAACAAATGAAGTGGAATGTGTTCCAGATAATTGGTTTAAAAGTGAGACAGAAGTTTATTGGCTTAATTCTGTGTCACGAAATGCTCTCAGTAGAGAAATAAAACTCAGATCAAGGCCAGATCTTTCTTCATGGATGTTATACGATGTTCGGGTGCCTCCGGGTGGTCGTTCGCAGTAAGTTTCATTTGTAATACGGCTATTTTTTTGTATCTTCCACAAAAGATTGCAGATGCAATATACTCCTGACTTTAATACTACAATTTCAGGTTCGTATGAAGAAGCAAGAAAAAAAGCCAAAAAGGCTGAAGATACTTCTTATATACAAAGTGATTGCAACAAAATTTCAAAGTAAATGTTTCACTTTATAATAAAATAAGCGATACATTTCAAGATTCATAATTTAAATCAAACCTTAAATTTTTTTTAATTTACCGCTCCTCTCTGTAAAATTAGTGTTACTGGGTTTTGTATAAGCCTATTTTTTATCAGGAGAAAGCGCAAGAGAACATTAAAGTTTTTGGATGAAAGTAATAGTGAAGATGGAGAAGTTGAAATTATACCCAAAAAACATAAGGGTGAGTATACTGTTGCAGTTATTTGATGTTTTTTCAAAACCTGTATTTTTTTAAAACAGTGGTCGGCAACCTTTTTTTACGATGGCCCAAATTCTATCATTAGAAATTATTGAAGGCCCAGCAGCACACTTGAAACATCATAGGCGAACCAGCCCAAAAAAATTGGGGGCAGTGAAGTTTTGTCCAAATTTTGTGACGTTTGCCCAAATAATGATTTTATAGTACATTACGGATATGACAAAAAAATTGTCTGAGATTCTCGGAATTGTCCTGAAATCATGGTGATCTCTAAAAAAAAAAGGCCTTCGCATGAATTTAGTCTCCTAATTTTCAATTTTCGTTCCAAAATCAAGGTTTTTAAAAAAAAAAGGTTTTCACCTAAATTTGGTCAACGAAAACGACAGACGCGGCCCATACTTTATTACAAAATGTATTATGCGGCCCAATACATTTTGCTGAAAGGCCCACAGGTTGCCGACCACTATTTTTGAAAACCAATATGGGAAACAAGCACGACTGTCACTCTCAACTCCTCCTTGCTTGGATAGATTTGATAATCAAATTAATAACGATTTGCCCATAATTCAGGATAGAAATTGGTGGGTCATCCGTTAAAGAAACTTGTTGGCGGGTGATGTCAGCTCTCATAAAAAATAAACTGTGCCAGTATTATAATTGGTCAGGCAAAATGTGGATACCACCAAACACTATAAATTCTAATTCAAATAAATTACAATGTATACTTTTTTAAATTATTATCGCAAAGTATAAAAATATTTTTAACTATTATTTTTCTTTTTTGAAGTTAGATTAAAAAAATTTTCTAAATCCAGTATTTAGCGTATTTTTGGCTCCAATCTTACCTCGACAAAGTGCGATTGGAACTTTATGAGTATCTCCCTTTAAGCATTTTGCGAAAATTTGAACGCCAAATGAAGATAAATTTATTTTATCTCTATATTTATCCTCCTGACTCGCAGGAAAGCGACGGAGGCGCCATACATAGGGCAAGCAGTTACCTCGACCAGCTTCCGGAGATGCCAAGACATTGCTGTCCGCTTGTAATTTAATAGAGATATGACATTAGTTAAGAACTACTTGCCAGGACCACCAAGCAGGGGAAAGTGGCGTAAAGCGTCTTTCCCAAGGACACAACAGAATGGCGCGAGTAGGTTTTGAACCGAGAACATGTTGATTATGAGCACGGCGCTTTAACCATTCGACCACTCTGCCTATTATTTTTTTTAATGCGTTAACACCAGCATTTTTACTATTCGAGGAAGGTTTAAATTTATGCCCTGGCATGAATGCCTTTTTAGATACTATGGCTACAGCATTGTATTCTGTTTTACTCTAACTAGTCCTTGCAATGGACACCCCTCTCAAACTTCAATGCCACTCAACTTAAACAACTGACTCAAACACGGACCACTCTTTACATGATCTTAATTTATACTTAAATTCGGCCAGAAATATGAATGTCACAATCTTCTATAGCAATGAGCACACTAACATCATCATCTGAAAACCAGACTTAACACCTGAGGAATGTAGAGAAAACCTCAAACAAATTCACACTACCAACACCTCACAACATCTTAGTTCTAGAAAAAACAACGAAGTTACTAACACCACACCCTATGACGTTCATTCATCAGAACAAACATCACCACGTCATATGCGTACAAAACTGGCACAGCTCAGAGCTAACAAATCACCACTCTTGCAAAGCTACCTACATACAGTGAACCCTAATACTTACACGCCACAATGTCCACTATGCTTGTCCCAGACACATGACACTAATTCTTTAACTGCAGTCAACTACCAGCACAGCACCACTAGTCTGTGGAAAAGGCCTTTAGAAGTAGCAGAGGTAATCCAAGAGTGGGAATCTAGATTGGCTTTTTCGAGAGATTAACCCTATATGGACAAATTTAATTTTGTGCTCAATAAAAATTATTTCAACTATTTTTTAGTGACAGTAGCTTTCTATTACACAATATTTGACTAAATATTAAAAAAATTTTTATTTATTTTTAATATTTTTAAACGTGCCAGATCTGTCCCACTGGTCCATAGTACGAAAAATCAAAACGTTATATATCATGCAATAATTGAACCATAAAAGTCAAAAACGAGTACACAAGTAATTTTACATTACAATTTGAATACTTTTAGCTTTTGTGAAATGTTTTAAAACAGTTTTATTTTTGTTCAGGCAAAGAAACATTTCGTATTTTATGCAAAAAATGTAAGTTTTGCTTGTGTACCCAGGCAGTTTGCATTTGGCTCTTTTTTCTATGTAATCTAAATACTTTCTTCACTTTGATGGTTTTTGTAACTGGATTTACAATAAACATATTCATCATTAGAGTCACTTTCTGCTAAAAATTCATTTTCGCTCTCCCCATTTTCACCCCCAGCGATAGCTGCCCAATTCTTTATGTCATAAAAATTTCGAACATTCATAAGTAATTTATTATTATACTATATTTACTCAAAATATTAAAAAAAAATGCAACATAACACTCAGATTATATTTAGATCTTCAGCATATAAATCAAACTTTGTGGACCAGGTGGACAGATCTGGCACGTTTAAATTAATCGATACCACATTAATCACAATAAGCAAACATTAAAAATTTTTTATTGATATGATAGAACTGCTTTTACTAAATACAAAAAAATTTTATTTGGTCAAAAAATTTGGTTGCTTATCAAGAACTACTTAATGCAAAATAGTAAGTATCAGCATTTTTTACTAACCTTGCCAAACAACCAAAGAACTGACTATTACTTTCACACTGGTTGAAGTTTTAGGGTTTCTAACTCAAAACTATACCAACTAGATATGACAAATCTAAAAAATCGTTTATTTAAAAAAATTTCTAAAAATGTTCACTAAATAACGTTTTTTTGAAACGTGCCAGATCTGTCCCATTTGTCCATATAGGGTTAAGGGATGGCTACTCCAAGATATCGGAGGAGGGGCAACAACAACTCTAACTAGTTTTATGTTTGTTACAGGAGCTGTGATGGCAAACCCTGTGCTAGTCGGGGCGGCCACAGAAAAAAGCATTAAAAAGGAGATTAGCACCTGGATGAGGAATTGGCGGGACCGTGCTGGTGGAAAAAAAATTGGAAGTGTTACCAAAGACTTTTAAGATCGTTTGTCAATTTGTCTTTGCTTTTATAAAAATAAAATACATATGTCATTGAAAGTGATTATGTGCAATTATATGATAGATTGAGTAAGTAATAAATCTAAGTAAACAACTAAATACCCTCAAACAGGAGGAATTTTTGGGTCTTGACTGCTATTCAAACGTAGAATAATAAATAATACTGCAAATTTTGTAATGATTTTGCACTCTGCTTATGCTTAAAAATGTATCGGAAAGTATAAGGTCATAACAGAAAACTTGTAGTTTGCCTTTGCTCACCCTATGAACAAACCATACTTGCCCACTACTTATAATGTACAGGCAGAGTACTGGGTGAGTACAGGAAACTGCAGTTTGAGTACAATTCAGACTGCATTGGGCCGATTCATTGCCCATGTGCAACATGTTATTTGATTTTAGTTGTAAAGTTTATAACTAGGTGAATAGATGCCGTAGTCAATTGCACATGGCATAGCACATGCTTTTGCCCTATAACGCCCGGCAAGCACCAAGCTAAGCCGTTACATTTCCCTGCATTTCCCGTGCTTCAACGGCAGTCAATTGCACTTGGCATAGCACGGTAAACGCTATGCCACCCATGTTTTGCCCTATAACGCCCGGCAAGCACCAAGCTAAGCCGTTACATTTTCCTGTATTTGTCACGCAACGACAGTCAATTGCACGCGTGGCAAAGCACGGTAAACACTAGGCCGCCCCTGCTTTCGCCCTGTTACGCCGTGCAGGGATCCTACTTGGCCTGTTTCATTTCCCTACATTTGCCCTGCAAAAATGCTTGGCAATTATCGGGCAAATGCTAGATAAGACTAGGCTCTAGAAACACGGCACTGCTCTGCCGTGTGTTTGCCTTGCTTGGGCCGGGCAGGTTTTTTTTGACTGGGTGGAGAGCTGGTTGTGGTAAAGCTAAAGGAGGTTTTCTTTTTCAACAAATGCTATTAAGCGGCACATTGAGGAGATATCAGTTGATATTGCCCAACAAGTGGTTGCAGGAGTAAGAGCTTCAAAGTTTGAATTTGCCATAAAAACTTGATCAATCTACAAATGTCAACCACTGCTGTCAACTATTTGTTATGTGTGCTTTACACAGAATTGATGCGGTAAAAACTGAATTATTTCTGAGCCATAAGCCAAAATGGGGAGCAAAAGAAGCAAATAGATATTTAGGAGGACTAACAGCAAACCAAAACAGAAAGAACGTTCTCCAATAAACTTTTGGCTTTATGGTTTCTTTATACTATGCTAGCTTCCCACGCTGTTCCACTGCTACTGATTTTCTCTTTTGCATGGGAATGCAAGCATAGATTTTCAATCATGATAAACATCAAATAAAAAAATCAAAACGGACTAAGTGCGCCTGGACATGATTTTCTTTGGGCTGTTGGCAAACTCACGCCATGCATCGACCTATTGGTGGAAAATAAAAAAAAATAAAAATCTTATTAAATTTAGTTGTGGTCTGCTATTGTTAGTTTTATGCATATTATTTTTGTAAATAAACTAAAATTTGATCAAATCAGTTGCTCTGGAAGAAGTGGTACGCGTTGACCATATGGGAAGCTTAAGTGGTACGAGATCGAAAAAAAGTTCGGAACCCCCGTGCTAGGACAATAGAGCAATGTATCAAAAGTCATTTCTTGTCTCCCTGGTGGCCCTGCAGCACTGCCCAGCTATGGTAGCTCTCAGAAAAATCTACTTCTAAGTTATCAATCGTTGCACTGATGCTCTCTACCTTTAGGGTGTCCATGTCATCTATATTGGTGGTTCCAACCTTTCTACACCAGCTAACCAGTTAATTTTAAGACATGGCAATATAGTTTTTTTCAATTCTAAAACAATTTAAAGTTTTATTATGACGTAGAAATCGCTTACAATTGTTTGAACGCAAATTTTTTCAGACAGTAATGACGCAGTGCGCCTTGTCAGGATATTTTCCTTTAACGGATGACCGAGTATGAATTTGTTATCGAACGTTCTCATATACTATGGAAAAAACGTTTTGATTCTGGCGCATTCGAGCACAGCGTTTTCCCCAGAGAATTCGAGTTGAGTCCAGCGTTCCCTAGTTGATTTGTCGTCATGTGGCATTTGTCTATATACGTATATATATATATATGCTCGCTCGATCGCATTCAGATAGAGAGATGATTTGAGAGGCGACTCGAGAGAAAGGACTCGAGAAAAAGTAATTTTAGAGAGTGATAGTTTGGGCGCAGAGTGTGGGCAAAGGGCCCTTTGATTGTATTGCGTAGATTGGCAAGTGTTGTAATTGCTTTTGTGCCAGTGCTTGGAGATTCTACCTCCGTAGAATCATTATTTGTATTGGACGAATCAAGTTGTAGCGCTGATTTTCGCTTTGCAGCGGTAAAAAGGATTTTTGTCGATTGTGAGTCGTGAATTGTATAATGCATTCGTTTTAGTAAGAGACAGTGGTCTCTGTTTGTTTGTGGAATAGAGTCTTGTGGAGAAGAGTCTTCAACGTATCAATCCGAGTTTGGTTCAAGCCAACTGTATAAAAACTTCAGGCTCATAGCAAACTACTTCTTGAGCCAAAATAAAATAAAATTAGATACAGCTTTGTTTCAGCGCAGGTATTTGGGTTACCTTGTTCAACTGTTCCTTTAGGATTCCCAAACAAAGTCTGTGACAACTGGTAAAATTTTAAAAAGTGTTCTGGACCGGCAACAAAAGACCGTATACTGAATAGAACTGATTTTTAAAATCTTTTTGTAAACTACAATTGTCGTTGCATAACATTATGCAAAATTTGGCATAGGCTATGTATTTAAGACAAAAATTTACAACAAAGTGGCAATCAAATTAACTCAGACGACAAACTGCCAATCTAAATACATACAAAATCAATGTTAGTGTGGAATCTACTCCTGTTTCGTTGTCAATATGGGAGGCAAGCGAGGCATCAAGGAAGTTTTCGACTAATATTAGTTGTATTTGTAGTGCTTTGAATGAAAGTAAGCAGAAGGTTTGGAATGTTTTATAGCGTCATTTGAAAGCATTTGAGGGCACACCAAAGATAAGGGCATTGGCAATTGTTTACTACACGGAGCTACAGTAAAATAAAGCTTTAAGTATTTTTTTTCCTATTGTCTGACGAATTCCTTTTTTGTTTCTTACTTTCTTCAGTGACACTCAACTTATCTGAGTATAGTGTTGGTTTTAGTACGGTGCGAACGGAGCGGCAAGTCACCCTAAAAAACGTCAAAGAAAAATATTGCTCTATTTCTTCATAGTATCACTATGATGGTGGCCCCCCTGTCTGCTTCGTAACTTTGGGACGAAATCAGGAATAATGTACTCGGTTGAAAGTGATGATTTTTTTTAGAGATCACATATTTTGAAAATAAAAAACTTGAAAAGGGGCCCTGTCTTTCGCAAGACCACCACTATTTGAGTATGCCCTTTTTTTGTAGTTTGCTCTATACTTGCAATAAGTTTATTGATAATTGCTTCATTTCAATTTTGTGAATTAACTGTTTTAAAAGTTTTATTTTTATCTTTCTTGTTTAAATACACCATAATACCTTGTTCTTTCATTGGTTCCATATTAATCTTTCTGTAGTTAACAAGACTAGCTACAGCAGCACCTCAAAAGTGAAGAATAGCATTGTATTAAACTTTTTGAAAGCTAGACCCAGTTTATTATGGAACAATCATAAACGGCGCAAAACTTAGGTCATCGGAAGGTTAATTTTTGTTATTAAAAACAATTTTGAGTTATCAAGAAAGGCGAGATACGCCAGTTTAGTGCTGTGAATCGGTCAAGCGTAAAATAAGTTTTACAGAAAGTAATAACTTTGCAATGTTTACGATTCCATATTAAAATTAGCCCGGCAGGAAGGAAAATACTTTGCGGACCGGCAGTCAGGACCGACGGAACCACTGATCTATATTACCACAATCTTTATTGGAAAAGCTCCAAACCTGTTCATAATGTTTATTAGTTCATTATTATTAAGCTTCTTACTTGGATCTGCATTATCATATGTTATTGTTATAGTTATAATCACGATATACCTAAAAGAAAAAGACTCACGTGTAAGGTTTAAAATAATGCTACTGTCAATACAACAATAAAATATTTTTCCAAAAAAAAAAAAAACTTTTTCTCATAGTTGAAAATTCTGAGAAGCAAGCACGACCGTAAACCCAGCAGTCAAGAACTCAGACAAAACACTACAACTATTGGTGCATGGAGAGCCCACATTTTTTAGGCAGGAACCAAGTAGCATCCCACATGGCAAGGAAATAATCGTCCGGCGTTGCTGTTTCAAAACTAAATACCTTAATTTTATCTTTTTTCACTTTCGCAAAAGTTTTGCCACAGCACAAAATGATAAACACCGTCATTGATAATAGTTTAACAACAAAAAAATTGAAGAAATTGTAAAACATTAACTTTGTGACAAATTTTATGAACTCCTTAGCAAAGTTTAATTGGTTGAATGTACAATATCGATAGTTGCTTCCTATGAAAAATAAAGTTTTAAAAAATATAAAATAGTTGTCAAGGCCCATTAACTGAGTGTTCTATCTTGTTCTCCGAGTAATTTTGCTACTATGATAATCTATTGAGATTGCTTACAGGTTTTTTCTCTAATCAACTTTCACTAATCATGTATGTATAATTAATTTAACATTTTAAAATGGCTTCTAAAGCTTGTTTTTCTGTTCAATAACGATCAAAGAGTTACTTATGGATCAAGTAATAAACGTCACGTTCTTTACCACTCTTAAAATGACTACAATTGAAAAAGCGGAAAATAAGGACCGAACATCGGGACTCGATTGGATTATTCCAACCGTCGTAAATCTTGTGTTGATTGTCATCACAACGGTAATTCTTGTGTCATTGGTTCATTATGGGTTGACCACGGGGAAATGGCGAGGTCAATCAACCAACCAGGTTGACAAATTGAACGCAGGGGTGGTTTACACTGTCCTGGTTGTATGTGCTGTCTTTTGCATAGTGCGTTACATAGCAAACCAGATCTACATAAACGCCGGATTTAATTCTGATGAAAATTATTTTTGTAAAATAGCGGGAAATGCTATATTCATATCGTATGTGTTGATTTTGTGCTCAGTATTCATGTTTTTGTGGTTTCGGCAGAAAGCATTTTACACCAACAACATGCTAGCGTTTGAAACGACTAAATCAATCCGAGCATTCAGCTACTCCAGCGTCCTTCTGATTTTCTTATCCGCTTTACCTTATTTTTTCTTAACTATAATCCAAAATAACTACGAGGCCAGCAATTCTGGCTGTATTTACAAAAAAATTGACCAAGATACACCCTTTGGCATATACGCAATTGTTCTAATTACTTTTTCGCACTTAATACTTCTTTTGCTGTTTATTTATCCGGTGCTGCAAATAAAAAGAAATTCGAATTATTCGTTCTTTAAAGAGCTTTGCTGTTTCAATTTTGTTGTTTTGAGCAAGTCAAATGTAAACAAGAACGAAATCGCCTCGAATACCGTATCATCCAACAACGATTCAACAACTTTGGCTTCCTTAAATCGAGTGTCATCATTGGCTGTACGACCTCCTGATGACGGGATTAAGCTAATAATACGCAAAACACTTTTTTTTGCCGTGATTTCGATACTGCTTGACGTAATTCTTTTGCTGATATCGTACTTTATACATCTATCCGCCAAAAACAGGCGGTTTTTAAACATGATAAGTGACATGGCAACATTTTGTAACTTGCTTTTACTTATTTTATCTTTTTCTACGTACAAACGCATGCTGATGTCTTGCATTAGAAGAAAGTAATGAATTGCAATTTTAAATTTAAAATCTTTTTATTTTTTGGTTTTTTGCCTTATATAGTTTAAACTATCTGTAATTTTTTTATAAAAGTATTTAAAAATTTATGCCATGAAATAGCCTATAAATATAAATTGTAAATGCTTTTTAGCAGAATGCTCAATGAATTCTGTTGCCAAAGCGATTATACGTGATTATTAAAACACAAGTTTTTAATGAAAGCATTTTAATAAAATTGTCTTAGCAAATCGTTTTGCCAGTAAGGCTTATCAAGGGACAAAAAATTTAAAAAGATATTATTAGTTACATTAAAAATCAAACAAAAAAATAATAAAAAATTAAATATTAAGGCTCAGATAAAGACTTTAAATATAATAAAAAAATGCTAGAATAAGGAAAACCAATTTGCTCTTTCTGTGACCATTTTAATTAAATTAGTGTTTAAGAAACTTTCTATAATATTTTTAAATTGGGCAAGTTGCAAAAACGGTTAAAGTGTTAAAAAGTTTATGGATCATTACTTAACCAAGACAATTTAAAAAAGATTTTCAAACCTGAGTAATTAGCAGAATAAAAAGAAAAAATTATTATTAGGTGCCAAAGAGTAATAACAGTTACATAAACAGGATTAATAACGAAATTAAAATTTAAATAATAGTCATTTAAGACTTTTTTAATTTTTTTGTTTTGTCAGTTACTCAGTTTCTAAAATAAAGTTGATTTTTATTCTCTTTGTTCACTAATAATTCATAAACGCTTTTAAACTTTAAGCGTTTTGCATCTTGACAAGCATAAAAATAACAAAGTAAGCTCTCTTTTTTTATTGTAATAAAAGTAATTTCTTTGGTAATAATTCAACACGAACTTAAGTGCCTTTCTTTACTTTTGCGTTCTTTTATTATAATTCAAGTCTTTGGGTGAGCTGTAATATTCAATTTCTTATTTAATTTTCATTGCATTTTTTATTATCCTTTTAAATGTTGTGTTCCCTGATGAGCCTTGCTGTTGTTGTGAAAATCTTAGTTTTATTTGATAATCTGATTTTATCTTTATTTCAAAGATTATAATTTATTTGGACCTTTTAAAAAAAAGCAAAAAAATTTATACAATATTTCATTGGGATTAAATCATTTTAAAAATATATAACGTCTTAGCAAAAGCATGCTTTCTTATTTTATGTATACTGTTCTTCAAGTGATAATGTGCTAATATTAACTTTATCTTAAAATCAGATTTAAAAGCAATTGATAAAAAGCAGTTGATGTAAAAAATTTATCGTTTGCAAAGTATCGTGCATTATAAATGCTATTAATAAGAAATCTTTCTTTGCCTCCTTCGAATATGCTCTTTTTTTCAACCCTTTAATGCTTTCTATAAAAAAGGTTTTAGTTTCCTGAAGACAATCAAGACATTAAGTAAATGTGGGATGAACTCCTACCACATAAACCAAGTGATGATGTTGCAGTCTGTTTTAAATACAGTATAGTAAGAACACCAGATTGAATAAAGTGATAATGCATAATTACCTATCAAGATTCAACAATAAATTTAAACAAAGTATATAAAAATTTGTAAAGCACAAAAAAACAAGAAAAGCTCTTTAAATTAAATCTGTAGACTTAATTTATTCTATTTAAATAAAATTTTATAGCCTATTTATGGTAATGATTTGCAAAATTCCTATTCATTTAGGGTTTTACTGACGCAGCTTGAGATTATTCATGCTCGCAAAAAAAATTAGTTGCGCAGTCTAAAGTTTTCCTAGAGGGAACCCTGTCATTATTTCTATGAAGAGTGAAAAACTAAGATCAAATTAACGAACTTTAACAAAAGAATTTGTAGTTAATTTCATAGCACAGGTACAAACAAAGAAAAACTTAGTAGCGTTTCTTATAATTACACCTTGATTACAATATACTAAAAAATACATATGTTAAGAAATTTTTTTTAAGTTACTTTAGTATACGTATCTTGGCAATTCACGATGAAATTTGTTTTCTTAATTTTTCGTGATTTAGAAAATGAAAAATCACAAAACTTTATGTTGGCTGACCTTGATTGTAGTTTTTTTATCAGTTTGTTTCCTTTTTTAACTATTTTTAAAGAACTTTAAAAAAATTGATTCTTGGAAACTACAACAAATTTGCTAAGATTTTGCAAAATTTGCAACTGATTAGTTTAACTTAATGCTTTTCAACCTTTTTTTTAACCGCTGAGCACTTTTTGTATTTAATATATTTTGGGGAACGTTAAAATAAAAACAGTAAACTGGTGACAGAGCAATAACTTTTCAAAGTCTTTTACTTATTTTCAAAAGTTTTTGTGTGATATTTGGGCATGCTTTGAGAGGAACAAATGTTATATTCGGGCATGAATTGACAAAAGACAAACGCGCAGCTGTTTCTCAACAACTCTCAATGTTTCTCGTTTTTTTTATTTTGTGCATACCATGGTAAAAGTCTCACAAAGATAAGTTGTGGAAATTGGAGCAAGGTTGGAAGTGCTCGATTTGCCAAATTAGTAAACTCGTTGGAAGTCACAACCCCAAATCTGTCTCAAGGTAAATCGAAAAACTGTAATCTTAATCCACGGTCTTGTCTTTATTCAATTAATTCTTCTTGCTTCTGTAGATTCAGGGTATTGTGCAATTCTGCTATTGAGCTATAAGGATCCCTGACCCAATCACAGCAATTTATGACAGCTGAAGGAAACTAAAAACATAATTTTTCTTCTTCAAAAATAATTAAGTTTTTTTGAAAATTTTGCACAGAAAAGTAGTGTTCATTGCTCCTTGATATTTTTGGCTTAGAGGGAACATCTAAAAATTGTTGCTGCCGAAGTTTTAGGTTTGAGCAAGATCCATTAATTTTGTCCATTCTTTTCAAAATATTTTCATGGTAACTTTGCATCCTAGTGTTTAGCTTATCTAAAAATGGAAAAATATCAACCATATAATTCCTCACCAATCGTCACTTGCCAGTATTTGTGCCTCTTTTTGTTGTTCATTCTTCAAAAATACAATAAGTTTATTTCTCAAATGGTACACACAAGCTAAGACTTTACCTCGTGATATCCATCGTACTTCAATGTGGAGCAACAAATTTGTGTGTTCTGCCCCCATTTCTTTACATATAATTGCAAGCATTTGAGTTTTCAAAGGCTTTGTCTTGACACAATTAAAGAAGCCAAATCTGCTCGCAACGTCCTTGCAACCAGCGCCTCTCGATGCAAAAAACAGTAAGTAATTACGATATCGAGCCGTTTTTCCCTAATTTTGCTAACAAAGCCCTTTGTTCCGTTCCTAAAAATTGCCCACATTATGTATATTCACAATATCCTAAAAAATCTCTTTGATTTCGCTTTGGTCCGGCTCAAATAGCCGAAGAAATAACGGTTTTATAAGCAATTTAAATATTTTATATTTATTTACAAGAAAGTGGCAACACTGCTTAGTTTCGCAGTATGGAGAACATTCGAGATTTCCGCTTGACCTGTTTTCGCATGTGACGCAATAATGCTTATTTGTGATTGGTGATTGGCTTCATTGAGTAAATTTTAGAACGATCGAGAAACCTTACCGACTGGAATAAATAAGACTCGCTGGAAAGCAGTATTATGATTCGATGATTCGTTGTGGTAACTTAGAATTGGAAAATTGTTAACTGCGTAAATTCATAGTTTTTCGGTCGCAAGCCTTTGGTTGTCTAAGTTATTGTGAAGAAGTTAGCTGAAGAGTTAAGCTACTGAATCTATATTTGCTGTTGAATTTATACTATTGTGGGCTCCTAAGTGAATTGGGGCATAATTTATTAATAAAGAAGATATTGTGGTAGTCTGAGTTGTGATTTAGCTAGACTATATTTTTGCTGTCGCTGGTTCGAAGGTCAGATCCAGCAAGAAGATTAAGAATTTTATCTTTTAGTAGACACCGAGATTGCGTTATCGGCGAGGCCTTCCTTACAGGCGCCGAAAGGTTAGACGATTAAATAATGTACTAAGTTACCGAATTAACTTCTACAAAATTTAAAAAACTTTTTACCAGCGGAACATAAATTTCAAAAACTTTTCAAAATTTAAAAAAGTAAAATTTGTGGAAGTAACACCCTTGTAACGTCCAACCTTGGCTGCTGCTCCATCTGTACAGACACTTATGCAGTTCTTCCATTCCAGTCCCTCTTGTTCAATATAATCAGAAGCAACACGAGAATTTTCTTCTCCGGTTGTATTCTGTGGCAATCGCTTGCAAAAGAAAAAGTTTTCTTTGATCGTCAAGCATCTTTATGGACAAACCTCACATTTGCGAAAAGCTGAGTATGTCTACTGATATTTGTAGATTCATTAACTTGTAATGCAAATTTTCCGCTAATGCGGATCTTTTTAAGAATATTGCTTTCAATATCCACAGACATATCTGCAATCCGTCTGGCCATTGTGCTATCTGATAAAGAAAGCTTAGCTACTTCCTTAACTGCATCAGCACCAAGCATCTCATTTACAATAATCTTACAAGCTGGTAATTTCTCTGCTGCTGCTGTATGTGGCTGATTTTACTTAGCTACGAGCTCAGCTACATTGTGGCTCACTTTCAGAGCTTTCTCAAAGACTATTGTTTTTCGTCTCATAAAATCCATTTCCTCTTTGTTATTTTCAAGAAGGCGAGAAAATAATTTGTATTCTTGTTTTTAAGAGATGGGTGGTTAGTTTCGAGGTGACGTTTTAGTTTGACTGGAACTACGGCGCTGTTATTTAACTCTTTTCAACATACCAAGCATACTGGTTTCGGGAAAGTCGGACCACCTGTATAAATAAATACAAATGAAATGTAACTATTGTAATTGTAATGTTTCATTACTGAATTTGACTTCTTTTTATTACTAGCCTTTTCATTTACATTCTTTGCTTTTAAATATCTATCCATCTAACAATTAGTAATACTTTTATTTTGTTTTAACACTAACCTTAGTTTACAATAAAAATGTTTTAAAATGTAGTTATAGAGAAAGAGATAGAAAGAGAGAGAGATCTTTTATTTGCATCACATTTTTTAATATACTGTATAGCAGTTATAACGAAGCACAATGGTTTTTACATAGTGAAATTAGACAAGTTGATTAATAATAATAAGCAATTTATATTAAACCAAAATGCACTACAAAGATATGATGCAGGGGTAAGAACCTTTAACTTTGAAAAATGCATACAACTTATTTAATCTTGTTCTATATGGTTGCATAGTAATGTATCGCATAGCTTTTTCATGCATTGTAGTAAGGTTCTTTAATGCTGATTGATTTGCATTTCCCCATAGTGCTATACCATATTCTAATTTGCTTTTTATAAGTGCGTGGTACACGAGCTTTAAGTTACTGATGAACAAGTATGTGGCTAATGCGTCTTATGACGCAGCAATGCGTCTGTCTGAATGTAACAGTTTGCCTTGCACGTGTTAAAAATTCAGTTGCGAATATACAGTGGTAAAGATTGAGTCATGAAAATACCGTCGTACAATTACGAGTCGTAGAATGAAGTCATTTAAAGAAAAGTCAAGCTACTAAGTTATTCCCAATATGTTAGCTACTTCGCAACATAAATGGTGACCCCGACGTGATCTCGTACCTAAAAGATGACGCTTTTATCAACATAACTTTGAAGTTTATTAATAAGTTTTACTCAACGATCAACCGCGATAATAGAAGAGGATTCAGCACAGCAAGACGAAGAAAACTGGCTATAAACTTTTGCAAGCGAGACGCTGTAATAAAAATGTAAGAGCTAATTTTGTGTTGAATTTTTAAGTAATTTTTGGAGGACAGTTTTATCAATTGTATTAACATTTACGAGTTAAGGCCTGTTTCTACTGCGAGCGTGGAAAAGAGCATTTTTTGTTTCTTTTATTGATCTTCGATTGAAGCGAGTTGTTAAAATTGAAGCGAGCGCAAAAAAAATCAATAAAACAAACAAAGAATGCTTTTTTTCACGCTCGTAGTGGAAACGGGCCTTTAACAAGCGGTTTGTGAACCTTAAGCTCGATTGAATAGTGTGACGTCATAATGTATTTCTACAAACTGGTGTTATGTGCTTTAGTTGCCGCGTTAATCATTTTCAGTTGTAGTTTTGTATTCTTGATTTTTTGCTATCAGACCAAACGTAGATTTCACGATGCAAAGCCTGAAATGTCGCGGCCTGCCGCATTAACACTTTCCCCTACGAAAGCTCCCCCTGATGATGGAGTTAATTCAGATATAAGTAACAATAGGGAAAATAATAACGCTTCTTCTCCCAGAAATAGTTTTGGAAATATACATTTGCCACCTTTTTGGGAGAATGACGCTAGCGCTTATTTTTCAATTAACAAATTGATGTTTCAAGAACCCAATATGACATCAGAACAGTCCAAATATTTAGCTCTTGTCACGATCTTATCTCGAAACGCCAATGTATTTAAGTCTGTGGCATATTTACCAAAAATAACTGATGTGGCGACACCTTATTCCACCTTAAAAGTTGCTATTCTCCGGTTATATTCCAATGCAGGCGGTGAGGATTGAGAGACCTCGTTAAACGATTGTGTGCGAGGCGATGACAAAGTTTCAAATTGCTTGGCCCGGCTTAGGTCCATATTCGCATCCCGTTATTGTGAACCTACTGCTCTCCAGGAAGACATCCTTAGATCTCGCGTACTGCCGTCGGTGGACACTCCGACCAGGCTTGCGTTGTATTTTTAGGAACAAGGCACGGTTGATAAATTGCCAACCGTCTCCTTTCTCTGGCAAAATCCCAGCCTGCCACTCCCATGTCAAAGGTAAATACCACATCAACAAAATTGCATCAAGAAATGATCAATGAAATGCTGATTCACGCATAAACCGACTCGATCGTGCTTTTGCTCAGTTTTCAACCCTCCCCGATTTACATCGCCTCCTGGACCAAACGCTTTAATAAATCGATTACAGAATGTGGCGCAACCATGCAGGTCATTAGCTTGTTGGTATTACAAAACTTACGGCAATCGAGCTACCAAATGCAAAGGCAAACCGTGTTCTTCTTACAACGTGACATCGAGCCAAAAAACGAGCTGTCGCCCTCCACAAATTAGGGCTTGGGAGTCGAAAAATCTTGATAGAATAAATCCCCTATTTTTTGTTACCGATTAAAAAACCGGAGTTAAGTTTTTTGGTTGACACCGGTGGTTCAAAATCTTTGTTTCCTTTGAATTATGTAGATGATTACAACGTACAGCCTTCTACACTGACTTCATTGAAAGCGTTAGGCAGCGGAGTAATAGATGTGTGGGGTGCTTGTAAAACCCAAATTAACCTTGATTTTTCCCATCTGTTTAAGCACGAGTTTTACATCAGCGATATTCCTTACGGGATTTTAGGAGCCGTCTTTTTAGCTTACCATAAATTAATAGTTGATATTTCTACGCAAAGATTGACCGAATTGATTGAAGTTGAACAATGCTATCGATGCTGAAATAGTAGTTTTAAGAACACATTTGCTGTTCAAAATGGCGATGAAAAGGACAACATCATTCTAACAGAACTGAAAAACGAGTATCCTGAAGTTTTCGATGCAGCACTTCGTGAACGGTGTTGTAAACATTTAGTAGTTGCGTCAATAGAAACCTCATCGGAAGAACCAATTTCTTGTAAAGCTCGCAGAAGAAGTCCTGAGAAATTTCAAGCACTGGGTGAAGAATTAAAAAGATTATGCGATCAAGGGATCCTTGAAAAGAGTTAGAGCGCCTAGTCTTCGCCGATCGTGATGGTAAGAAAGAAATCTGGGAGCTAAAGGCTTTGTGTTGACCTCATAAACTTAAACAAAGTGCTGAAACCAAAGAAATATGCTTTGCCACACGTCAGTGACTTTATATCTCTAGCACACGGTTGCAACTTATTCTCTTCCATTGACATCGCGGACGCGTATTACAACATTAGAGTACGGCCAGAAGATAGACATAAATTGACAATCACAACTCTGGGAAATTATCAGTACAATTTTTTACTAATAGGTTTAGCTTTTAGTTCAACTTACTTTCAACTACTAATGAACGAAGTCTTAAGCGGTTTACCGCATGTTTTCTGCTATTTAGATGACGTAACCGCAATGTTTAAAACTCGTTTAAAACACAGACAAACGCTAAAGCCGTTTTCTCTAGGCTACGTGAACACGGTCTAGTAGTAAATGCTAAAAAGTGCAACTTGAGAGTGCAGACACTGTCGTTTTTGGTTTTTATTTATCTTCCGAAGGATTAAAACCGTTGCTATCGACAGTCGAAGCTATCAACAACTTTGTCACACCAATTAAAACAAAATTACTCAAATCATATTTGGGTATGTACCAATACTATGCCAGATTTATTAAAGGCTCAACGAAATTTTTGCAGCCTCTTTATGACCTTGTTAATTCTACCGCGAGTCCACGCCGCTTGATATGGTCAACAGAATCACTTCAGTGCTTTCAAGACAGTAAGAAAGTCCTATCTTCAGCAACTGCGTAAGCCTTTCCTGACCCTCATACTCCAACAAAACTCGTTGTGGATGCATCTGGATTTAGCATCGGCGCAACTCTGCAACAAGAAAAAGGTGGCGAGTGCCGACCCATTGCATTTTGGTCAAAAGCTTTGAATAAGTCCCAAAAGTCGTAGTCGGCGTTTGAAAGAGAGCTTTACGGATGCTACGCGGCTATAAAACACTTTAACTGTTTTTTAGAAAGATCTGATTTTTTTTTTTAAAAACTGATCATCGCCCGATTGTTAACAAATTTTACAGTCATACGCTCGCTCAGTCACCACGCCAACAAAGATATTTTGATTTTATAGTGCAAATGACTAAACGGGTGGAGCACATACCGGGTGCAGAAAACCCGGCATATATTTTATGAAGGATTCCCCATGGAGAGCAACCACTCAGCGCTATTGTCTTTGACGAGACAAAGTTAGATTATCTTAGAATTGTATTGATGCAGAAATAGGATCCTGAAATAAAACTCTTGCGAGGTGGTCAATCAGTAAAAGTTACCTCATTACAGCCAAGAGAAGTTCGCCTAGCAGATCACCATGTTTCGTTGCTCTGTGATCAAGCTTATCCACAATTGCGTCCTTTTATCCCTCAAAAGCTACGTTACGATGTTTTTAAATTATATCACACCTGGTCACACCCTAGTGTTCAAACTGGAATTAAGTTAACTAGCTCTTGTTTTGTTTGAAACGGCATGAAACGTGATATTAGACAATGGACTGGGAAAGTCAAGCTTGTGCTAGTGCGAAAATTCAGCGTCACAATGTCGCGCCTCTCGATAATGCAACACCTCCACCCAAGGATCGTTTTACAAACTTGTACGTAGATATCACGGATCCACTTGGGGAAAGCAATGGTTACAACTATTTACTTGTAGTGATTGATCGTTTTTCTCGATTCATGAACGCAATACCACGAGCTGGTATAACGGCAGAGGAATGTGTAGACGCTTTTATCCGACACTGGGTGGTTTGGTTCGGTTGTCCGAAACACTTTTACACGGTTGCGGGACCCAGTTCACTTTAGTCATGTGGCTAAACATGTGCCACTACCTTGGGTCGCTGGCTCATCAACCACCGCTTATCACCCGCAAGCGCAGGGACTAGTGGAGCGCTTAAATAGAACTTTAAAGAGCAGCCTCAAGTGCTATGATAATCCAACTGATTGGCACGACCATTTACCTTGGGTTTTAATGGCCCTCAGGAATAGTCCTCAGGAATAGCCCCAAAGAAAATTTAAAAGGCTTCACCCCTAACGACTTTGTGCGAGGTCAACCAATTAGACTTCCTGGCAAATTTTTTGATGAAAACACTAACACTGACATTCCAGGCAATCCCGATTCAATAACAAAATTTGGCCACTACATTGCATCCTTACGTTTTATGCCACTGCGAGAAAATAAAAGAAAGTCATATTTAAAAAAACCTTTTTTCTTGCCAGAAACCTCTCATGTTTACGTGCGAAACGACAGTCCGCGACACCTTTTGCAACCTACATATCAAGGTCCTTTTAAAGTCATCAGTAAAAACCCAAAATACTTCGAGCTTGACTTATGCCTCGGCATAGATAAAGTTTCAATCAAAAAACTTAAAAGTGCAACACTTAGTTTTAAAAATTTAAATTCCCACATTGAGTCCGCAGATGATCATTTTTATTTCCCTGCATCTAGTTCACCAAAGGAGGGGACTCCCAATAACTTGTGCGCTGGAGATCCAGACGATGTTTTTAACCAAAGTGCTGTACCCCCAAGTGACGTCAAAAGGTCGAATAACACAAACTTCGGGATTATTACGTCGATTTTTGAGTTGTACCGTGCTTGTAAATAGCTAATGGCGACTTAGTAAGGTTAAAGTCGTGGCATTCTTTACCGACTGGAGTGCTGTAGCCCGGGATTTTAGTTCAGTCGGTTTAGGGTGTTCTGTGGTTCGAACCTTCTCTGAGCTGTTGCTTTCGATCCTTTTTAATCGTGATTGTTTTCGTTGCTTCGTCATAATTAATTATTTTACTGCTTTTAATTTATTATACGTATGTTATCACTACATTTGTGTTTCTAATGTTCCGACACATTTCGTTTTCAATCTTAATTGTTTTGTTGTTTCCTCGTAATTAGTATTTTGGTTCATCGACTTTATATTAGCGCATTTGTTTTTATGGGCACCTTCGGGACCCCATTGTTACGTGTAATCGGGGAAGGATTGTGGCTAATGTGTCTTATGACGCAGCAATGCGTCTGTCTGAATGTATGAATTTGCCTCGCACGTGTTAAAAATTCAGTTGTGAATATACATGTACAGTAGTAAAAATTAAGTCGTGAAAATACAGTCCTACAATTATGAGTCGTAGAATGAAGTCATTTAAAAAAAGTCAAGCTGCCAAGTTATTCTTAATATGTTAGCTACTTCGCAACAAGTATTTTTTCAAATGATACAGTATTCCCAAAGATTTAGATAAACGAGTAGTTAATTTATCTATATGGGGTTTCCATTTTAGATTTTTATCAATTACAACTTCCAGATATTTAACTTTGTCTTTTTGAAAAATTTGACTGTTATTTATATAAATGTTTATCATGTTATTCACAGTTTTCTTTTTACCAAACGTTATAGTGCTTGATTTTCGGGTGTTTAAAGTAAGCTTGTTTTTAAGCAACCAATTTTCATTTTCTTAAATTTTATATTTACCAATTTTTCTTATGAAGTGAAGTCATCATCTGACGCAAGAAGTGCTGTATCAACAGCAAAAAGAAGAGTTTTTAAGTTTA
Organism: Diplosoma virens; assembly: GCA_963680785.1. NCBI lineage: Eukaryota > Metazoa > Chordata > Ascidiacea > Aplousobranchia > Didemnidae > Diplosoma > Diplosoma virens. Next base: position 65,871,106 of record OY796880.1, on the reverse strand, counting down.
AAGCATTTGGAAGATCATTTATGTATAGAAGAAATAAAATAGGGCTAAGAATATTACCTTGTGGAACACCATGATTTATTAAATTTTTATCTGATTTGGTTGAGTCATTTATTGATATCTGTTTATTGATATCTGTTTGATAGATATGAAGAAATTAAATCAAAAAGTACCCTTCCAATACATATTGCCATCAATTTTTGTTTTAAAACAGTGTGGTCTACTGTATCAAAAACTTTTTTTAAATCAAGAAAAATTCCACAAGTAATTCTATTGTTGTCCGCTGATAATGCAAGTAGTTTTTTAGTTCAGTAAGTGTATCACTAGTGCTTTTGTTTTACTGAAAACTATATATATATATTCTAATATGATTCTGTACTTACTAATAAAATCAAATTAATCATGTTTAATAATTTTTTTTTTAATTTTTGAAAAGTAGGGTAAGATGCAGATTGGCCTATAATTTGAATCAATGTCTCTATTATCCCCTTATAAATTGCTAATACTTTGGCAATTTTTAATGCATTTGGAAGCACATCTTTATTAATACAGTAGTTGATCAAATAACATAATGTAGGTGCTATTATATATTTACTAAGTTTAAGAATTTTTACAGGTATATCATATGTATCATCACATTCACTGTTGTCTAATAAATAAATTTCTGTTTTAGTGTCTTCATCACTTACAGATTTAATAAATAATAAAGAGCAAGTAGAAGCAGTATTTAATGGATTTGGAAAACTTGTTTTTGGAAGAGAATTTTCCTATTTAGATGCTATTGTTATAAAGTAGTTGTCCAAGTATGAAGATATGTCTTCAGGTAAAAATAGGTCTTTATTTGATTCTGGACATTTGATGTTGGTAACCATGGTACCACTGGAAAGTTTTCGTATTATGCTGTCTATGCATTTCTGTTATTGTTTTTATTTAGCTCCAAATGATACTGAAAATAATTATATTTTGATTGTTGTTTTACCTGTGTTAGTATGTTATTGTATTGTTTATATTTTTTGTAATGAATATTTGAATGTGAATGTTTACAAGAAATCTGATAAAGCCTATTTTTCTCTTTTATACTTTTTGAATACTTTTTGTTAGCCATGGTTTAAAATAAAATTTGATTTTCTTTCAAGAAAGTTTTTGTTTTGGAGCATGAGTCTGTAGACATTTAGAAATATGTTTAAAAATTTTTTAAATTCTGTATCTGAATCCGAAAGGTTATTACCAAGGTTGCTTTTGTCTAAGCCCTTTGTTAAAGAATCTAAAAAATTAAACTCAGAAACTTTTGACAAATCTTGTTTCAGTTTATTTCGTGGTAGTCTACTTGCTGCTAATACCTTGTTTTTGGGTATCATCACAAGTACTGGATTATGATCACTTATATCCATAGGTGGCCACGAAAGTACCGCGGTACTTTTACTTGGTACTTTTGAATTATCCAATTTAATAGTAATAATAATACTATTTTTGAAATTTTTTTTTTATTTTTATTTTTGAATTACAGTATTTATGAATGTCAATTGAAATTCAATGTATGACAGAGTTATAACTATTAAATTGGATTATTCAAAAGTACCGAGTAAAAGTACCGCACCCACCTATGCTTATATCATAAGATACCAAGCCAGATATAATATTTTTAGAGCAATTATTGCAATATACATGATTTAATAATGATGGAGTTTGCATGTTCAATTGTTCGTGCACGTTGTAGGACAATTTATAAGATTGATTACACCAAATGGTTCACGAGATTGTTTACACTGAACAATTGGAGGAGCATCACTTACCAAATTTATGTTAAAACCACCCAATATACAGTAAGATAATTAATTCCCTCTAAATTAATTTTTTGTATTACACAGTTTAATTTCAACTGAAATTTAGATATTGATGCATGAGGACGGAAGAAATCCCACCCACCACATATGCTTTAATACAATTATTTAATTTAATTTCAACCCAAATATCTTCAACTAAGTCTTCATTTAAGCATAAGTCAGGACGAATTTTATAATTTAATGATGTTTTTAAATATATTCCAATATCTCCACTGCTTGTTGGAGAATTTGATGAATGAAAATGATAATTTTCAATAAATATAAATTATATCTTACAGCCTATTTTTAAGTTCTGTTTCACAGATCACCATCACTTCTGGAGAGCAGGGTAACAATCCAAGTAGTTCATCAATTTTATTTATGTTTTTATTAAGACTCCCAACATTCACATGAAGAAAAATATTATTTTGTATGTAATTTGTTTCACAGAGTAATTTAGAAAATTTAGAAACACTCAAATTTGGTTTACATACAGATTCATGCATGTTGTTACGGCAAGTACTCTTTGAGTTTCGAACCCGGGTTTATTTCTGCCTTTGATTTACTTAATTTTTGTTTGACATTTAATTTGATACACTTCATTATTTCACGGCGCTCGCTTGCTAATTGATTGCTGCTTTGAGCCGACATTTTCCATTATCTCACCGTGCTCTCTTGCTAATTGATTGTTGCCTTGAGCTGACTTCTCTTTCCATAAGTTTAGTGTAATTTGTGAGGAGACGTTTTATTTAGCTACTTCAGCCTTTTTGTAGCGGTTGTAGAGTCACTGTTCGAAATACTGTTAGATGCCGTTGGAAGTGCTGTTGAGGCCTTTGATATAATACTGTTAGAGGTACTGTTCGATATTGTTAGTTTTGTCCGTCTGCTCCGTGTCAGTCTACAGTTCGTGAGTGTTTATAAGTCTTTTCTTTTGCGCAATATTTATTAGCGTTTACGTTTATTTATAGAAAACCGTCCGACCAGATTATTACGTCCCATTTGTCTTATTTACGTCCGATTTTGTCCGATCATCCATTTCGTTCGTCCGTTTTAATTTCGTCCTGTTCATTTCGTCCGTCCAGCTTATTTCGTCTGACCATCTTATTTCGTCCATAACGTCCGTACATCTTAATTTCGTCCGACCTTATTATTTTGTCTTATTTTTCCCCGTCCAATTTAGTTCGTCTTATTTCGCATTGTTTTATATCTTGTTAATACAAATTTAAATCAAATCAAGGACGCGTACATTTTCGGAGACAGCTACACGGAATTTAAGACCGCGAAGAACTTATTGTAACACATGTTGAGCATTTACAAAAAAAACACGTTTTTACTATACAATAATATGAATTTAACAACTTACTAAAGTTGATTTATATCTGATTCGCTGGTGATTTTGATTCTATCACTGGAGGTATTTTTTTAATAAATACAGTATATCATCATTATATGTCCAAAAGAATTGATATTTTGCTGCAATTTTTTTTTGTTTTGTAAGCCAAGAAGAACAGTTTTTTTTTCTTGCAATTAAATTTTTATTCATGAAAAGGTTTGTCATGCCATCAATACCATAGTCTCGTACTCCAATTAAATTTTTTCTTTTTTGAAATATCAAATTTCTCACACCTCTGGCTATTATTATTGGATGATTACTTGAAGAATATTTTGGAAGACAATGAGAAATTGATATGTCATTGTCTTTTAAATCAATGTTTAATTTTTCTGCCATAGCTTTGATAATATGGTTTGTATTTTCATTTGGGTCTTTTGGGATACCAGGAAATTCTAAATTTTCTTTTCTGTGGTATCGGTCCCAATCGTCTCTCATTTTTTCTTCATTTTTTTCTTGTTCTTTTAGACATTGTTTTTCTTTCATTAGAAACTCAGTTTTTTTTTTTTTTTTTTGCAGATAAAGTTTCATTAAGTTTGTAACATTATTTCAAGTGTTCAAACTCGTTTCTAAAAAGTGTTTGACCGTTTATTACATATTCCAGTTTCTTTTCTTGTTCTTTTAGCTTTAAAAATATTTCATCAATTTTAATGTTAAATCTCAGTTTTGCTTCTTCAGTGCCTCTTCGATTGTTTCCTGTATATGTGTTTTGATGTTATTTTCCATTTCTTCTATCATTTTGACAATTCCCCTGGTTGGAGCCAGAACTTTTACAATTTTTAAATAACAATTAAACTATGTATACACCAAAAACTTAATAAAATCTTATTTCCAAATCAAAACTTATTCAAATAGAATCTTTTTCTTATTACTAGCAAACTGCTTTTTCTCATTATTAAGTGTTCCGTGAAACATTGGTTGAAAACCACTGGTTTAACTCACCTGGTCATAATAAAATGTACACTTTTACCAATTCAACTTTTACCAATTTTATTAGTATGACCAGTTTTATAGTATATATGCTGGCTGCATAATAATAAAAGTTCAGAGCTAAATTTTTGCGGGCCCGATCTCTGGGTATTGAATTCTTGGCCCAAATTGTTGCAAACTACAACGCGAAGTCATTTTTTTTAATTACTAAAACAGATCGTAATTTTGGCGCTTCCAATCACGCTTGTATATTAATCAATCTTTTTTAAAGCGGTTTCTTTACAAACCGATAAAATAAGATGTGGCCCGTCGGCGGCATCCTTAGATAAACTTTTAAATAATTTTTTTGGAAATGACATCAAACACGAAAGGTTAATGAGAACGTAATATACCTAAAGTCGTCTAAAACCTAATATACCTAAATTCGTCGGCAGCGTGGTCGAGTGGTTAAAGTACCGAGATGATGATCAACATGGTCTCGGTTCAAAACTCATTTGTGCCATTCTGTTGTGTTCTTGGGAAAGACACTTTACGGCACTTTTCCTGTTTGGTGGTCTTGGCAAGCAGTTCTAAATTACAGTAATATCTTTATTGAATTACCGGCGAACAGCAATATCTAGGCATCTCCAGAAGCAGGTTGGGGTAATTGCTTACTCTATGTGCAGCGCCTCCGTTGCTTTCCAGTGAGTCAGGAGGATAAATATAAAAATAAAAAAAAATTAAAAAAAAACAAAGTAAATATATCTTGTTGCATAGCAATTTGTACTAATGAATGTATGCATTTCGTCTACAAAATGAAGGGCTGAATAAAACAAACCAAGAACTTACAACAATTAAGATCGATCATTTCTATAAGTTACTTTAAAGATTTTATTTACGACTCGCTTTCGTGTTTTGCATAGCCGTGGCAAATTATATTATTTTGCGTAAAATTGTGACTAAAGTCTTTTTCGAAAATTCTGTTTAAAATCTGCAAGTTTAAAAAAAGGTTGAACCCTAGTGTTTCTTTTGAGTGCGCTCTTTAGAATTAAATGCAACATAATGTTAACATTCACAAAACAAAATGAAAATGAAAAAAATTGCAATGCGAATGAGTGCGAATCAGAATTGTTTTGTCATGTTTTTAAACCACTCAACTTTTCTTTTTAAAACATAAAGTTTTATTTAAATCCTAACTTAAATCGTCAACTTTATGCAAATATGGTTTTTCTTTTCTGCTAAGTGTTTCTTATTTATTCATTTTTTTCTTTAGTTTAAATTTTCAATTTACTTTTATTTATATAGTTGGTGGCAGATGTTGTGCAAAGCAGTGTGTGTTGAGTGTTTATGTTTGGATTCATGTTGGTAAAAAATTTTTTCTTCTTGGCGGTCTTGGCAAGCAGAGCTAAATCTCAGTCATATCTTTATAAAACAGAAAAAACGAAATAAGAATTTTTTATGGGGCAGCAATGTCTTGGCATCTCCGGAAGCAGGCCGGGGTAATTGCTTGCCCTATGTATAGCGCTTCCGGTACATTGTTAAATATCTTAATGAAACAAAAACTTGGCTTTATAATTCTATTAGCTTTGATTTATTCGTCATAATGTAAAATCATTCATGCCTAATTAATTAATTTTCTTTTTTTCACGCATGGTTGTTAAAATCATTTCAAGTTTAATTTAAAAAAAAAAAAGGGCTAAAGAAGCCAAAAAAGTTTGAAAATAGGCTATTTTTATTAATTTAATTGTGCTGTTTTGTATTGCAACTACAAAGTTTTCTTTTTAATTTAACAATTTTAATATTTTAAACAAGATTTCATTTTTATTAGCATCCTTTTTTAGATTTGAACCCTGAAATTGTAGCAAGCACGTGAAATGCTCTCTAAGCGTCATCCCCTTAAACGTTTTGTTTTATGTGTATGTAGGCTTGTAACTTGGTTTGAGCGAAATCTCTTAAAAAATCTTTACAAAATTAAACCGAACAGAAATATTTTGATACCTTTAAATACAGATCAAGTTAATTGCTGGTATACTGTCTTTTTTGGTTTATTAAGGAAATTTATTTGTAGTTATAATAGTGTTCTTTTGTTTCTACAAAAATACCTGAAGCAATTATAACAATTTAACATGAGATAAGTCAATATCTAAGGGTTTTTAACATCTTGTTTCAGCTTTAAATTTTATTTCCTCTAAAACATTCAAAAGTTTACTTTTATCTAAGAATTTTACGGTTATTTTATTTAGAAGTTGCCGATAAAGACAAAGCTTGTGTTGGTATTCAACATTGTTGTGCGCTTTCTCAATGCGTGACTCCACAACCTCTCGGAATGACTAGAGTTCAGAAGGACAATATTTTTAAAAATAAAGTTTTTTTTCTGGCGATAAATGCGGTTCCATAAATCAATCACGTTTGCGGTAAATATGGCTTCATAAATCAATCAATCAACTTCGTATGTTCCAGTCGATGCATGAATACGCTTTTTAACAAAAGTTCATAAGCATGAAAGCAATTTCGGTAAATATACTATAGTTAAAAAAAAGCAATTAAATTTCCAAAAAATCGTAAAGTTTTTTATAAAGTGTAATTTTAATAAAATCAATTTTAATGAGTTCATTGATAACAGTAGGAAATTATTATTGAAATAATCAAAATTTATGAAAAAATTATTTATCCCTGTCGAATCCGTCAGTAGCGGAGTCGAGTGATTAGGAGCGCTGTAACTATGATCGACATGGTCTCGGTTTAAAACCTAGCGGCGCCACTCTTTTGTGTTTTTGAGAAAAATATTTTACAGCACTTTTCTTTCTTTACGGATTTCGCAAGCAGTTCTAAATTACAGCCTTATTTCTATAAAATGAGATGGAATGAATGTTGCATATAGCATTGTAAGGATAGGCCTTACCAATTGTTTTAAAACTTGAAACAAAATTTATTGACAACAACTACATGTTTACTTTATAATGAAACAGTTAATTACGTGACCTTTACAGGTTTTTGTAAAAAAACATGTGTTATAAATGTTGCAACTTTTCATGAATTATTTTAGCACAAAAATGAAATAAATTCAAGTTAAAAACCACTATTGCTCTGGCTCCAAAAAACCATAGGCAGAATTTGCATAAGAATTTATATAAAATATTATCTAACATTGCAGCGGACGCAAAGAGATTTGAAACATTTTCTACAATAGAAGGCATTCCAGAAAAAAACAATTTTTTTTATAAAATGAAATTTTTTTCCAAAATCTCAATCAGGCACAACTCGGCTTGTTGATTACAAACTACTGCTGTTGCTTAAAGATAAAAAATGTTATAAAATCAATGTTATAATTAGTAATATTGTAATAAACGTATCAAGGTGAAATTTATGGCCATTTTAGTGCTTTATTATCTGTTTAAAATTTACAAAATTTTTTAAAAGAATTATAGCTGTAAGCTTTGGTCAATTTTAGCTAAATTGTTTGTTTTTTCAAGTGTGTTATAAAAATTTTTTTTTATATAATTTGAATTAAATTATTAGCACCATCTTGTTTTAATTTTATTTTTTATGCGTTTCAGAAAATTGAGTTTAACAAAAACAATTTAAAAACCTTGTTAACCGCCATTAAAATGTGGATCAGAATTTGCTTGTATTTTCTGTCCATGTTACCAAGATAATTTCAAAGGGTTATGATAACTAAGAAAAAATGAACTGATTTAAATGAAAAATTTAGTTTGGCAACAACCTTGGCCAGCACAACATATTTAATATGTTGAGACTTGTACTATAAAATTTTAAATAAATTAGTATGCTTTGGAAACGAAGTCAAATGAATAAAATTATCACCTTGTCATTGACTAATTTAACAACCAAAAAAAGACTAACGAGTAAGTGCGTTAGTTTTTTTAATACTTTAAGTACTATTTGTCTTATCAATAACATTTTATTTGTTTTTTTATTATTTCACACATTTCTGAAATATTTTTTTGATATGTATATATATATAGTAATAACTTATCAATAATCTTATCAATAACTGCGGACAGTACTGTTTCGACCTTTTGAATTTTGTTAGTGCAGTGAAATTATACTGGGGAAGAACAAGGCTCACCAATTTGAACCTTATGGCTAATGTTCTACTTGTGGTTTTTAAGCCACAGTAGAGTCAAAGCCCAGTGATGCCAAGAGAGCTCAATCATATTAAATGTTCAGCCTTGCATAGTGCGGCAGCATCACTGTCTTCCCAGCCAAAGAGCTCAACCTGCAAAAGCAGGGAGCATAATTTGCTGTGCAAAAGTATTCGACAAGTCTATTTTTTGGTAGAAAAATATTTTGCTGTATAAGTCTATTTTGTTATACAAGACAGTGGTGGATATTCAAAATTAGGGGCCTGAGGCAAAATCCAAATTAGGGGCCCCCAAAATGACGTCAAAATGACGTCACATTCGAAATGACCATTTTACCAATGCCATCTAGAAAGATAGGCTACGAAATATTGGAAAAAAATTGATTCTGATACGAAACTTCAAATAACTCAAATCAGTGGCAGACACAAAAAGTTATCACGAAAGATTTACACGTGACTCAACAATTAATCGAACGACACCTGATCGAAATGGCACTTAATTGAAATGACATTTGATCAAACAATGAAAGAAAAAATTTACAACTTTTAATCTATCCAATTTTTTCAATTTTTGTCCCAAAAACATAGTACTTTAAATCTGCCCCGGTTTTGTTGATTTTTTGTCCCAAAATCATAAATCTCTAAAAATAAGATCTTTTCTGTAAATCTGTCTCTGATTTCTGCAAGAGGTCTATAAGGGTGGAGCCATGGCACAATGCTCCCCCCTGTAAATAACCGACTACGTAAAAAAAATGCAAAAAAATGATAGCAATAAGCATTTAATAAAACATAACCATGACAAAAGATCTACTTGTTGCCTCCCTAAAACTTGTTGCTGCCCTTTGCCCAGAGACCTTGTTAAAAACTTTGACCTTGACATTGGCAAAAAATTATAAAAAGTAAAAACAAATTGCCTTTTTGCTGTTTGCCTCTGCTTTTTATGAATCTAATTTACAGTAACAAAGAGATTGTTTAATTGCCGAAACATACAAAAATAAATCTTTTTTTTTTATCAACTGTAATTTCGATCAAGTGCCGTTTCGATCAAATGTCGTTTCGATAAAGTGTCGTTTTGGTCAAATGTCTTTTCGATCAAGTGTCGTTTCAATCAAGTGTCGTTTTGATCAACTATCGTTCGATCAACTGTCGTTCAATCAATTGTTGTAGCACCGAGTTTACAAACTAAAAACACAATTAGTATAAAAGTTAAAATAACGTGAAAACCTTTTTTTCTCTACACTTTTTTACTGTTCTATTGTCTTTTAATTGGTCTGCATATCCTTCATTTTTCAATGTGGTAGGAAGAAGTTTAAAAGTTTAAAGGAACTTTTAAACTCCTTCCTTGCATGCATATGCTTATGACTAAAATTTTTTTTTTACTTGAAAACATCTTAGACAGACTTGAATTCAGTGATGGGATTCAGGAAGTTTGCAGCGGTTTGCGCAAACACGTTGTTATGAATGTCATAACGTTCAGCGAACGCGTTCTTAATTTAACGTAATCTCTGTATTTTTATATTTCTGATGATGAAAGAACCTATTAATGACAACTTCTATGCTATAGGGGAAAGAACCTGTTTACTTTTTTTAATTTTTTAATTTTTTAATTTTATCATTTCTTAAACTTGATTTGATCCTTTTTTACAAAAACAAGGACTCAACCCAAGTTCGCAAATCAATAATTGTTGACTTGAAATTGGTTTTGTGTGGTTAGTAAGCTATGTTACAGTATATGCAATGCATAGAAACAAATTGGGAAAATGGTTTTAAAAATTCGAATTTCGTACACTCACATTCATGCTTTCATGGACTTATATTAAAATTACATCATTTTTGCTAGTCTTGGATTTGGAATCGGTTCGAGTTTTTTGAAAAGGACTTGAACTTGGTTCGAATTTGAAAGTTATAAGTTGTTGCACCACTATTAGCATGCACACAATCTATTAGAGGTATATTTTTGAAACTTTCTCACCACTACATATTAAACATTTGTACCATAGTCTTGATAGTCTCAAAAAATAATAAATTTGTCAAAATACATTTTAATAGAATTAAAATCGAACTGACTAAATAGGTAGGCTACTATCACAGACAAAAATTTAATCCTTTTTTAGCAGTAAAAAAAAATTTGCACTGATTACATAGCAACAACAACAAAAACAATTTTTTATTGAATATGTATATATCAATTAATCCAGTCAAGCAAAATAATGTTAAATCTCAACAATTATGCCGATTCCACAACGTACGACAAGTTTTATCATAAGAATCAAAAAATCTATAGCCTAAACATTATTAGAAAGAAAAGCTTTAGTTATGGTTTTTTTAACACATTAAAAAAGATTAAGAAATGCTGGTAATACGAACTTTTGTGAAATATGAATACCTTAATTTTTATAAAAAAAATTTAAATTACATTCGAAAGCTAACAAAGTTTGTAAAAAAATATAATTATGCTTGCTTTTAGGCAAATGAGTCAAAAAAATACTAACCCAAAATAAAAATTTGTTAATGATTAATATATTATAAATCAGCCAATTATTTATTCAATATTTTCAGCTTATGCTGTTTTAATTATATCTTGTGCAGATTTTTGTCTGGAAGGAATAGAAATATGCAATGAAAACTTGCAATAAAGCTAGCTTTAAACTAAAATTGTAAAAATAATAAAAGTGCTGTGAAATATTGTCAAAACCATTTAATGTTATGATTGCTTGTGCAAGATAGACCAACTGATAATCACAATCAAATTTAATGTAAGAAACCATTTAGCTTATTCTATGTTAGGTTCCTTTTAAAATTGTCATTTAAAATCAAAATACTTTACCTAAATAATTTCTAATTCAATTTTTTTCAGAATGACAATATAGAAAATTTTAACTTTAATCAAGCAGTTGTTTTTACCAGATCACCTTACAAACCAGTTGTCAAATATCAATTTTGAAAAATACTAAACCCCTTAAAAAAGCCGCAATCAAGTCTTGAAAGTCAAGTGAATGAATAAATTGCGTATGCATCAATTTAGAACTTTGAAAAAAAGTGAAAATTTCAATATAAATTTGGTTAATGGTAAAACATTTGCAGACTGGATTTAGTGTTCTATTGGTTTCTATTGTACATGAAACATTTGCTAAAAAAAGAAAAAAAAATGTATTTTTTATCACTAGTGCTTGTAAATTTTTTAGTTATGTTGTTGTTTTTAGTCATTATTTTGTTGCAATTATGGAAATAATTAATATTGTATGCATAAATACAACTAATTTTAAGTATTGTTTTTATCAATAGAAAAATTTAAATTTAAAACAAGATTTCTCTTTTTCTTAGACATATTTTTAGTTGTAGAGTTGTTACTGCTAAATTTCAATCACCTTTGGATAACTTTTATAGCAATCTGACCATTAAGAATAGTTTACATTATGTAGTTGTTCTGCATTATAGAAACTGAAGAGATTTTATGGATTGTTGTTTTAAATTTTAAGTGTTCTGCCAACATTACCCTATATGCCATATTATGTGACATAAATTTAATCTATTTGCTGAAAACTTTTGAGAGTTTTTGAGGTTCATGAAACCATATAAAATACCAAAAAATAAAACTACACGTGGCATTTTCAAAAAGGGGGGCCCCTCGATAACTGTAAAAAAGGGGGGCCCGAGGCGATCGCCTCATTCGCCTCACCCAATATCCACCACTGATACAAGATATTGATTTGTGTCAATAATTTAGAAAAAAAAATTAAATTAAATAATTTTTTGTTAATAAATAATTAAATATTTTTAAATAATTAAGTTTTTTTTTTTTTAATTCAAAGAAGTGGTCTTGTTCGAATACTTTTGCACAGTACTGTAAATACATTGTACAGTTTTTTTGCTAAAAATATGACAGTATTTTTACCTTTAAAATAAATATCTGATTTGGCTGAGTAAAACGCCTAAATTAAAATTTGTCCAGCATAATAACCTATAAAATTTCTAAAAAACTTTATGTAACGTTTCCCGTACAGAATTGATTGCAATCTTTTTTAATTGTAAGTAATGCAATTTTATATTATTAAAACTAGTAATTTCAACGGTCTTTTCAGCCAACATATCATTAACTCTTTTTATTTGGCTGGATTGCGTAAAAGTTCTTCGCTGATTTTTTACAAATCTTTGACAAATACGTATGATGACCAAACACATGAAATTCGATTTAATCGATATAATTAATCTTTTTTCCGAAATTAACTAGCTTTTTCTTGATATAAAATGCGTTCACTTGAAACTGCACTGTACCAACAACGCATGGTTGTTAAATTTGCAAGGAAGTTGTATGCCAAAGAGTTACTTATAATCAACTTACTTATCATTTGAATGTACAAATAAAAATAAATGCTTTTAATCATTTTTGATCAGTTAACTTCTTCATAAAATAGAGTAAAAAGATAGATTTTTAATCAATTTTACTATAAATTGGCTGTAAGTCACGCCAGATATATTTATAATGAACAAAAAAAAATTAAAAGTACAGTTAAAAGTTTTTATAATTTTTCCGTGATCGGTTCTGTGCGGAAAGTAAAATAGAAAAGTTTTGCGGAAGTTTGTTAAAGTTTCTGCTATTTTCAAAAATCACGTCTAGATCATAGCTTTAAAGAAGTTAAATAAAACCATACAAGAGTAATAGTTTTTAAAAACTTAAGACGTGTAGAGTAGACCAACATATTTACAATAGTAAAGTCTCTCTTAAATTTTCATAAACTGTGTTCTGATCATAGCTGCAGTAAAACTAGAATAAAAACATTCAAGAATATTTTTTCCCAACAATGAAGACATTTAAAATAACATACTTAATTGGTAGCATCACGAAATTCATCTCTTGCAAGTAAAAGTTGGGCGTTTTATGTTTGAAAAAAATTGTTTCTATAAGCAAGGTGCCAGAATAGCACGCTGTTTTTAAAGTTCAGATTAGTGTTGCAAGAACTGTTCTTATAAGCAAGGTGGAAAAAAGCAAACTAATTCTAAAGTTCTAAAAAAAAGCTTTTATTTATTATTTTGGGTGATTTACTATAAATCACAAATGATAAATAGATAAATTTATAAAACAAGTGTGCATACTTGTTTTTGTATCACATGAAGCTAACTTTTACCATGGTTTCTCTTTAGGCAGCTGATTTTTAGGTCTACTATTGTTTGTTATTTTATGATCAACTATATCTACCCTGTAAAATTGATCTGCGAACACAAATAAATTACTAATAAAAGAATTTTTAAAAGTCGCCAATAGAAACAAAAAGTACTTTGAAATAATAGCCGAAATAAAAAAATATGTGTAGAATATATTATTAGATAGTTTCGAAACTTTTAACCAAATTTTAGAATGGTGATTTTGGGTCGTTCTCAAATAAATTTGTGTGAAGTAATTAAGTCAAGACATTGTAGTGTTTTTTTATTTCATTTTATTTTATTTTTATGTTTATTCTCTGACTCGCACGAAAGCGATGAAGGTGCTAATACGGAGGGCAAGCAATTACCCCGACCTGCTATGGAAGATGCCGAGATATTGCTGTCCGTTTAAAATTTTTTATTTTTTTTTTTAGTTTTATAGAGATACGACTAAGATTTAAAACTGCTTTCAAAAACCACCAAGTAGGGAAAAGTGCCGTAAAGTGTTATTTCCCAAAGACACAACAGAGTGGCACGAGTAGGTTTTGAATCAAAACCACGTCGATCACAATAACGATGTTTTAACCATTCCACCACCCTGCCGACAATTTTCAGCATTTTCAGCGCCACTGCAAGTAATTTCAAGAGTTAAACAATTTCCAACCTTCAATATTGAAAAAATGTCTCACTTCTTAATAATACTGAAGTTGACAAAATTGTTGCTACTTCATTAATATAATATTTAAGGATGAAAGATTTTCGTTTATTTAGCAACACCGATTTCTCCAATGGAATAGATGTACAGTAAATGCATGCTTTTGCAAATTCTTCTTAAAACATAATTATCTCAAAATAATAGGCTACTTTTTGCAAAAAAATTTTACTTTATTGACTTAGAAATTATTAAAAAATCTGAGAAAGTTGACTTTGGTCGAATAATTGAATAGTTTAAATGATAGAGATACACAAAAGTAAAGGCGACTAAAACCTTTACTTTCTTTAGTTTACAGCAAAATTATTTTACTATCTTTAGATCATGCAAAAAATATTTTGAAGTTTTTTAAAAACTGCTTTGTTTAAACCTCGCTTCTTTTTTTCAAAAATAGGAACATGACAAATAAATGATTTCTTGTCATAATTTACAGGCACCATTCTCGTAGTAATGTTACTTATCCATCCGACTCTTTTAAAATTAGTATGCAAGTGAAAAACTTTTTCAAATACAAGATTCTATCTCAGTGATGTTGTAGAAAAAATCAAAAATTTCTATTTTTTTTAAAAAAAAAAATGACTTTTCGAGAGCTAACTTTTCCCATTGTCAAATTTAAATATATTTTTTTGAAAAAACAAAACTTAAAACTTTAAAACGCTTTTACATCACCAAAAAAAAAACACAAATTTAATTACTTACAAAATAAATATAAAGGGACCAAACTTTTATCAATGTTTAGCGATGGTTTTTGATTTGTATTAACAATGTTTTTTAATTAATAATTTAGGCCAATTGTCAGAATGTGCTAAAATGTCAATATCATTAAAATCAATTCAGTGGTCCGACTTTTCGATTAAATATTTTGAGGTCCCTTTATATTACATGTAATTTAATATGTAATTAAATTTGTATTTTTTCTATCTTGTGACTTAACAATATTTTTAAGGTTTTAAATTTTTTTTTTGAAAAAACTGTATTTTGCTTTAAAAATGACTTACTTTTATATTTTTATTCTTGTTTAAATCAAGGATAATAACATATGTAATAATCATAATACAGGTACCCGTAATTCAACAAAACTTTAAAAAATTTATACTATTATAGCTCAGCCCCTAGTTTTTTTATGATCGAACCAATTACTTCATTCTGCAACCATCTGCACTGGGATAAAGTGATATTTTCCAGCGTTTTATTGCTATTCAACTAAGAATTGGCAACTTTACTTTTTGATTTTAAAATCCATTTTCCACCGAAGATAATAGTTTCTTCAAAACAATCACAACTTCGCAGAACGCTGTTAATATTTTGATTTTTCAGTTCCCAGTATATGCATTTTTTTAAAAGAACAGTTAAAGCCACTGCTATCTTGAGAGAACTGCAATAAATACTATTTGAAACTGTAAATCTATAGCGCAAAAAAATAACGCTGGCTTTACTTACAACATACTTGTTACTTTTGTTGCAAACACGGTTAAAAACTTTTATTAAAAAAACAGCTTATTAAAATGGTCTTAAAAAAACCTTGAATTAAAGTTCAATATCAAAAACTAATTTTATGTACTACTAACACTATAAAAGCTGGGAGTGTTTTCGTTATATTTATTATTATATTGCATTCTCCTTCGTTTTGCAGATTACTTCGTTTTGCAGTTTTCTCCAGAGTAGGAGTGGTCAATCTTGTGCCCAACTCGGACTAAATTTTTGCTTGCAAGCTAAAAACAGGCGGCATATGCAGTAATCAAAAAGAGGACCTTTTATTATTGGCTTCGTTTAAAGTTTAACACGATATTTTTAATTAACCTTCTTAATAACTAAAATTTGCAGCATTAATTTAATTCGAGACGAAAAGAAAGTTATCAATGATAAAAAAAGCTGTTAGATCAAAGTGATAACTTTTTTCTTTTTAACTAAATTTTTGATAAGAATTTTAGTTCTTAAAAAGATTAAGTAATTATCGCGTTAAAGTTTAAGTAAAGACCAAAAAAAAATATTATATCGATTGCACTATACCAATTGCGCCCCGCACGAAAATTAAAGACATTTTTTTTCTTGATGAGTAAATTAGTTGATATACAAATTTTCTTTGAGCCATTGAATTGATTTAGAAAGACGGCATTAATTGAAATTGACAGAGCATCTGATTTAAAATATTTTTGCAGGCCGCATCATTGTTGGGTAGCCCTGGTCTAGTATCTTTGTGTCATCTACATTGCTTTGCTTTTCTTCTGGAAAATGATTGGCTCGGACAAGTTTTAGAACAGACTCTGTTGGCACTTATCTCCGGTTAAGATTACCAGAGTTATATTTTCTTGATCTTTAGAATTTTTATCATTTACTTTACCAATACTAGTTTTATAAAAAAAGTTACATCTTCGATAATTTTAGTATTTAATTTCTTTAGTATTTTCTCTTCCAAACGCTATGCTTTTACAAAAAAAAAAAAAACACTTTATCATTGAAGTGCAGAAATAATTCAATTTCGTCATAATAGTTTAAAATAGAATCGTTTCTGTTCACGATAATGTATAATAAAATGTTTGCGCATAGATACATTTTTATTATCACCTTTCTGTTGCTTTTTGCGTTTCTAAAATATTAATACTGTATATTAATTAGCGGTAACAATTTCAAAAATTGTTAATTATCTTTTGGCAGAAATTTAACTTTAATTTTATTTTAACAAAAATTTACTGCTTTTATTTTAGCCCTGAACTTTTTGGCAGTTATTTATTAATTTTCAACCCGCTTTGGCTATTCCGAGTCACAAAAAAACTTTGTTTAACTTTTTAGGTTTTTTATTAATTTTTTGATAAATCTGTTTCAACCTCGGTTTTATTTGTTTAAAAAGTTATAAGAATATATGTGTAAAAATCTGCGGAATTTTGAGTTTTAAAAATCTTGATGCCTTTTTCTAACTTTGTATTGTGCAGCTAACCTGTAGATTTCATGCCGTTATTTTCTTGAAGAAAAAAATTAGCTCAGCAACACATTGCAAAACAGCGCGCGTTACTATGAAACGATCATTTTGTTGAAGATGCTGTACCGCGAACAAATGTCCTCGAATGTTATTTAATAAGTAATTTATATTTAAAGCAATGCCATAGAGAATGCCACAACAAAATTAGTGTCATCATGCCTGAAAATATATTTTTTTGAAGCTCATTCAGTACATGTACTTTCAGTTTAAGTATTGTTTTAGATAAAGTTGGCAAAGATTTTTATTTGTTCATCTAGCGATACTCACTAATGCAGCTAAGCCCTTTTAGTTTTTTAAAAGTTTTATTTGGTAAAGCTTTGAGGTACACAACTGATATTAAAAAAAAATAAGCTTTATGATTAAGTTACTACTCTATTACAATTTTAACAATTTTCGCAATTAATTTGATTTTAACTTGTCTTTTCTATGAATATTATTAATATTTCTAAGTAGAAAGGTTTTTATAAGCTCTAAGCAGGCTACACCTGTAAAACTAAAATGCAAGGGAGTGCTGCCAAATTAGGTTTATTATAATATCAATTAGCAATAAAACAAGCTCAGGTTTCGGTAATAAGATGATTTGATACTATAACATTGAGATTAATGCAATTTTTTATCTTTTTAAACAAATTTTTAAAAGGTTTTGGAATTAGATATTTTTATCATATAGTGACATAATGATAGTGACGTAATTAGAACACAAAACGTCAGAAAATTTCATAATAAGATTAAATTCAAAAATGTTATAGAAATATTGGTCTTCGTTGAAGTAGTTCTTTCTAACTTTAACAATAGAGTTACTTTAATTTTTAACAATTACAAGTTTTGTTTTGATGTCGCTGCCTCCTCCCATCGTATATCGAAAAAATATGCAAATGACACAATATTGATTATTCTAGCTCAAGGACGCACAAACTTTTGCCGGCCACATTACAGACTTAGTTTTAACTTGCGATCGCCATTGAGTGAAGGGAAATTCTATGAAATTGCCTATCATAAAATAAAATGTCTTATAGATGCTATTTAGACCAACCGAAAAAATAATGGAAAAATATGTTGCAATTTTTTAACCAATCTACTCACGCACAATTACAAAAGACTATATTAATGCTATTTTGGTCTTTGAATACTCGCAGAAAAACTTGCAAAATTATCTTTTTTTAATTTTATCTCTATATTTAAGCTCCTTGACCCACAGGAAACCGACGGGGCGCTATACATAGGGCAAGCAATTACCCAGAACTGCTTCTGATGATGGCAAGATATTGCGGTCCAATAAAGATTATTTAATTTGTTTTTTAGTTTTGTAGAGGTATAAATGAAATTTAGTACTGCTTGCTAAGACTTTCAACCACGGGAAAGTACCATAGTATCTTTCCCAAGGACACAACAAAATGACACAAGTAGGTTTTGAATCGAAACCATTTCGATCACAATCACGGGGTTCTAATCACTCGACCACGCTATCGACTGTCTAAATAATCATCTTAGTATGTATTATCACAATAAACTACTAGAAAAACTCTATAGTGAAGTAAACATCGACAATTTGTATGCTGCAAAAAAAGAATCAAAGACGTATGGCTATAACGTAATGTTATTTGCTGCAAAAAAGGGAGAAAAGTATGTAGGTAAAATTTGCCATAAATTACGTGCCTAACTATGTACGGCCGCAAAAATTATTATCTAAGGCCGCAGGTTGTGCACCGTTGTTCTAGATAATTAAATAAAACATATCTTCACTAACTTTTTGTTGTCTTGGCGAATTTCTACTACAGGCATCAGTGAGCGTACCGTATAAGCATTGCAATTGTGAATAGAAAGCCTTGTTTAAAAAATTTTATCATAAAAAGCAAAAACGTTTCAAAAAAGAAATTGCCTTAGTTTCATACTTCTTTGAAAAAAATCAGAGAAAGAAAGTATGTCAAACTTGTATAGATTTGAAAAATTTGAACAAGAGCGAGAAGTAACTTTAACCATTTGTGTTTAAATTGTTTATACCTGTAGAAGCATAGACATGGAAAACCTCTTTATTGAATACTTTATTAACACTTTTGAAGCATAACTATAAACTGTTTTGTGTTTTATTAGTTAATAAGTTAACTTTTGGTTGTAATAATGGTCTCATTAATTTTGAAGACTTTTTTGGATAAATAGTGGTGGTGTCCGTTATTATCAGACATAACAAATTTTAAGGATTTTTTCAGTTTTCTGAATTTGTGTGTTTTCAAAATCATAAGTTTTTCAACTTAGTATTTTAATGCGTTTGTGTACAGGGCCAGTGTAACCATTGACCAAACCACCTAACCATGAGAGCTCCAAAGAGGCGACCAAAAAAACACACTTTTTGGGTTGAAAAGCCACTCCTAATAAACACAAACTTTACAAGAAAAACAGATGAAGACAAAAAAGTTTTTCACAGCCTAAATGTTGTTTCTCCAAGAGCAGATCAATGAAGACGTTTTTTAATTTTTACTACGTTTTCCATGCCCTATTTCAATTTTTTGAGAAAAAGCCTCAGCTAAGCTTACTCCAGCCCTGATTGGTTTGTGTTTATCATTTCTTTTATGTGTTCATGCTTTTTTTCAAGATGCTGCATTGCATTATTTGAACTTAATTTTTTATGGAATAGGCCTACAAGCAACCAGTTTGACAATCAAACTAGGTATTTCGCGTTCTTTTTGCAAGTTTACATCAATTTTGATGTCGAGAAATGACTGCGAACACAAAAATTATTGGGTTGAACAGAAGAACAGAAGTACAACAATAAATAAACAAAAAATGCGCGGATTTTTATATGTAGTGGAAACGTTTTCGACGTTCCCGGTTGGTGAAAAGCGTAAGACAATTAACGTTCAAGCGTAAAAAAGTAACCAAAATATTCCAGCAATCGCTCAATTTACATGTGCGGAAAAAATCCTTTATTTCGCTTGCTAATGCATCGCCTAACTGTTGTAGGTATGTTAGATATGTTGATTTGATTTTGTGAAAAGCAATTTACTGTTGGTGTTTTTAGGAAGCGTGTTGTCACGTTAAAAGTTGGCACTCTCAGCGAAAGACAGTATTGTTTTGAGGTATATTTTATGGTTTATCAAATGTTTTTAAAAGTTTTCGCTTTTAGTCAATCAGTTTGTGATTTGGTAACATAGACATTGGAACTCTTAGGCTCTTTTATTTTTTGCGTCTTACAAATTAAATTTCAAGAATATATTTTATTTTGAGTTCCAAATTTTTGAATGATTTTGGGCTGAGCTGAAAAGGACAGAGAAATTCTTTTAGACAGTCATTTATTTGGGTTTCGTAATAAACCTTATGATATTGCCATTGTCCTTTATCTTATAATTGTTGTAAATCAAAAATTGATTTACTTACTTATTTTAATCTTATTATTGCTCTTTAACAGAAATGTGGAACTTAAATGTAGTTCTGAGCCACATGAAACTTTTTTGAAACAAAAAATAAAAATAAAAATACGGTGGATTTGAAAAATGAATTAAAGTACTGGTTCTCAATAACTTACTTACTGCTATAAATCGATGAATCAAATTAATGATTGTAAAACAAAAAACTGAAATTTTTAAACATAAAAATTTTCCGTAGTTTCAAAGATACATAAAATATAAACACAAACCTTTTAATGTATTCGCGTGATTGGATGAGAAAGTTC
Source organism: Diplosoma virens (assembly GCA_963680785.1). Taxonomy (NCBI): domain Eukaryota; kingdom Metazoa; phylum Chordata; class Ascidiacea; order Aplousobranchia; family Didemnidae; genus Diplosoma; species Diplosoma virens. Next base: position 65,850,384 of record OY796880.1, on the reverse strand, counting down.
AAGCTTTTCACATTTACATCATGACAACATTCTACCAAAGAGCAACAGCTATTTTCGAGAAACTGTTGCAAAAGTAGCAAAACGTTTTCAACATCGCATTAGTTTTTTTTCCAATACAGAAACTTAACTCTGAATGATTGCAGAATAAACAAATATTAATATTTCATAGACTATCTTTGTTGTTTAAAAAAACTTGTCTGTTAACGTTTTTTATTGCACTAGTAAGGTCGTCTATTAAAAATATTTATATGATTAACATTCCCAACTTTGGCATGAGAAGCGTGGCATCGATTTCAGGAATAGTTTAATTCAATAGTTCTCAACCTTTTCTGGCCTACGGAAAATTGTTGGGACTTTTTCAAAATTCGTGGCATATTTAAATTAGATTTCTTGATTTTCGTCTCTAAATAATAATGTTCACTAAAAAAAGGTTGCGGATCAAACGATTAATGTTTTCAAAAATATTTCACGGCATACTTGAAAATATCTCACACAGGTTGAAAGACACTGGTTTAACTTAACAATGTTAACGTCTCTGTAACACTATAATATTATAACATAAATGGCTGTGTTACATTATGAGCAATATGCTGCTGATCTGAGCAACGTTAAACGTTTAGACGGGAAAATAATTACAATCGAAGATTCTTTGATTTCAATTGAAGTTACCAAAAAAATGTTGATTTAATTAATATTTATCTTTTGTTAATTATAGTTATAACAAGATAAATGACGTTAAATATTTTGGTTTATAAGCGTTTACGTTTTAATTTAAAATCAAGTTATTAAAAGTTTTAAATGTAGTTAGCTTTTTACGAAGCTAAATTTCTTCAAAAAAATAATAATCCATTGCAAATAGAAATCCCAACTCAACGCCATTTTTGTGTAAAAAGATAAAAATAGTAACCATAAGATGTAAAAACACATTATTAATATTTAAATTTTTTTTTGAATTATTTGTTTTTCAAAGCCTAAAAGCCTAAGAATCGTAAGTTTTTTTTAATTTATATGATTATTTGTTTTATTATCATCGTAAGGCCGAAGCTTTTCAATATTTTTCTGAAGAAAAAAATTAATCTTCCACAACTTTTCACAAGCATGTTGCTTCAATAAAAACTCTGTGTGACTTGTCGTTTTTAACTAGAATAACGTTTTCTAATCAGCTTAACTACCACAATAAAATCTAATTTTCCGACACGATAGATAACTTTACGACAGAAAACTAAATGGTTTAAATGACCTGGTGTTTTTATAATTGATGATAGTTTTGAATATTAATAAAATTTTTTAAATATTTTTAGGGAGTGTTTTTTGTGGATAGTAACAATCGCAGACTAATTTATGTATGTTACAACAAACATCACAATTACTTTCATCACTGAAGTCACTTCACATGAAGAAGTTGAACCAGAAGATCGAACAACAAAACTTGATTGGTTGATTCCAACCATTGTCAATCTTGTGTTGATTGTCATTACAACGTTAATTCTTGTGTCATTGGTGCATTATGGATTAACCAGCGGGAAGTGGCGTGGTCAATCAACCAGCCAAGTTGACAAATTGAACGCTGGAGTGGTTTATACATTTTTGATCGTGTGTGCAGTCATGTGCATAGGCCGCTACATCTCTAACCAGATCTATATGAACGTCGGTTTTGATTACAACAATGCAGATGATAGTCTCTGCGAAGCAGCGGGAGATGCTGCGTTTGCATTTTACGTGTTAGTCATAGCCTCAGTATTCTTGTTCCTGTGGTTTCGGCAGAAAGCATTTTACACCAACAACATGTTAGCATTCAAAACGACCAAATTCACCCGAGCATTGAGCTACTCTAGCATCTTCCTTATAACTTCGTCCGCTTTACCCTATGTTTTGTACACCATAAACCGAAATGATTTTGTAATTGGTCCTACTGGTTGTACTGACAAAATTGAAAGCAATGTACCAGAAGAATACTTTTGGAGCTATGCTGTTTTGTTAATCGTTTTTTCGCAACTTTTACTTCTTTGTTTGTTTATTTATCCTGTGCTGCAAATAGGAAGAGATTCCAAACCTTCGATTATCCAAAAACGTTCCAGCTCAATAAATAGTTGTGCTGCCACGCCTTTTGATAAAATGAAAAATATCACTTCGTGCAGTGAGTTATCCAGAAACGATTCAAGATCTTCTGCTTCTTTACATCGGGTGTCCTCATCCGTTATACGTCCGCCCGGTGACGGAATTAAACTGATCATACGAAAGACCCTCTTCTTTGCTGTGTCTTCGACATTGCTCGACGTCATAGTTTCTATAATGTCGTACTTTGTGTTTCCTAATAAAAGCAACAGACGATATCCGAACATGTTAGCTGACATGGCGGTGTTTTGTAACTTGTTGTTTCTGGTTTTGTCATTTTCTACATACAAACGTATGCTGACGTCTTGCATTACAAGTTCTCAACAAAACCAATGAGTTAGAATTCAACTTTTTGTTTTTTCAAATATTGCTTATATTCCGTGTGCAATTTAAACTTTATGAAAAAAATTTTTTTTCATTTAATATTAAAAAAGAATTTATTCGTCTATAACGATAAAAATGAAAAGTAAAATCGATGATATTTTATTCTTCAAATTAATATAATACTTAACAGTTAGTAATGAAAGAAAAGCTGTGTTTATATTTCTATAAAAACTTTAATTTTTTTCTTTTTCTAAAATATAAGTATTGTAAGTTGTAGTAGTAGTTAATACCGATAGATAGGACATCATATTGCAATAATTCTTATACTTTTTTTTGAATAATAATGTCGTGAGAATGTTGCTTTTATTACCTTAAATAACTTGTATAAAAGTAAATAATTTTTATGATTGATAAATTGTGTTGATAATGCAGGACTTAAAAGACCCTTTAACAAAACCTATTTATGGTAAAGAAAGCATAAAGCCACTAAAAACCCGGCTAGCACATAGTTATGGCTGTTTGATATTTTTGTTTAGCAAAACATATCAATTTTTTATGCAATTGCTTTACATTTTTAAATCATTGAAAAAAAAATCCAAACGTTTTGATAATTAATAGAGTATGTCAATCTAAAAATAAAAATCATACAATGGACTTAAATTGTATTCATATAACTTGATTAAAATTAATCTTTAGGTCACTTTATGTAACAACTACATAAAAAATTTACATAACTAGCCCAAAATTGCACCAAGACTTTTTCTTTAATGTTTGATTAGGGTCACAATCAGTAATCTTTTTGGTATTTTTAACTAGACAATAATTGTGCATTATGTAATCTTTAATCTTTGTAAACTTTGAAAACTGTTCTTATAAAATAATTTTGGCGTTATGATGGCATAAACAAGTCTTGTTTATAAGAGCTAATCAGATAACTGATATAGTGATATCAGCCTGATGTATCCTTCATAATTTGTACTGTTTTTTCACAAGGCCCGATTTGTTTATAACAGGGTTTCCCAAACTGCGGTTCGCAGGCCATTTTGGGACCTTTTCACTTATTAATCTGTAGCGCCAAAGAATTCATTTTCATCATTACGTCATTTTATAACAGTGTTTTGAGACAAATTTGGAAATTGATTCGAAGTAAAAACCTTTTTTAAAAAAAAGGAAAAAAAGAACACCTCTTTTTAGGGACAAAACTTAAGAAATCGGTCATTATAAATTTCTCTCGCAAATAACCCGCCGAAAACCTTAATTTAATAAAGTAGACCTTAACTTTGAATATTTGGGAGACAATGGCTTACAATATTAGAAGGCAAATTTTTCGTGTTCCAAACAATTCATCCAAATTAGTTTTGAAAGAAATAAACCGACGGGCTCGGCAGAAGGAAATTAATTGGTGTTAGTCAATATATCTACTTGGCACTTATCAATGCTATCAATCTGTTATGGCACAATTTTTTAAAGTCAGTTCACACTCAAATGAAACCTAAAAAAGTGGGTGGCAGAGAGCGCAAAGAAAACAAACCGGAAAGACTATTAAGACTAAAAGTGTAAAAAAAATGCTTAAAGCCCAAAAAAGTTATAGTCCAAAGATTGCAATTTTTAGCTCGTTTTAAGCTTGAAATGCGTCTCGGTAAAAGCGGCAAAATGTAGTGTTGAAAACGTAGCGGATAATTCAACTATCTGCTTGCTTTTTCTGCAACTGCTTTCCGTTTAAACCAGTGCTCCTTAATCTTTTTAATCCTGTGGCCTACTTTTAATTGAGAAGCATCATAGGGCTCACAATAAAGTATGGCGGCAAAAAAACCAAAAACAAAAAATGCAATAAATTTACGTTCAAAGTTAAACTTGAGCTGGTTTGTTTGTAATATATGATGCAATTACGTCAAAGCTTGATAAAAAACAAACTTACACGCAAGCACTATTCAGCTTATAGGTTTTAAGACTGTTTCGTTCTTTGAATTTTTTTACAGTTACTGTTAAAAAGCCCGATTTACAGATATTACCTATTTTGACTAATTTTAACAGAGATTTAATAATGATGTACTTAAATTTGCACCATCATAACAATATGTTTGCTTTAATTTAATATCAGCTCTATAAGTTATACATATAGCTTTTGTTTTTAAAAATACAATAATTTGCAAAAGTATAGGACCACCCCAGTCGCAATGACATTTTGTGGCAAAGCTTGAACTAATCCATCATCAAATTGTCCAAATTACATTATTTCATCAAAGAAATACATTATTACCGCATAGTCAATTATTGAATCTTTGAAAAATTTCAAATATATATTTGCAACCAGTTGCAGCGCAGATTAATGTATGGTTAAAATGTACCCTTAATCTTTTTAAAGCAGAAAAAATTGGACAAAAAAACCTTTATTATTGGCTGTTGAGCGTGCTCAGATAGTGGCTTCGCATATGGAAAGACTCTCAGAGAGACAAATAACATAGAGACTGCAATAAGATCGTTCAAGTCAATCAACAAGCAATTGCCGACAGAGCTGTTTTGTCCTTGTTAGAACTTGTTAGGACAATTTTGCTTGCTGCTGACCCCAGCTAAAAAGTTGAAAACTTAAACAGTTGGCACAACTTTTTGCTTGTGGTTTTTACACCTCAAACAGCCAGTTGCAGATCTGAACGCTGGGTGGGTAGTTCAATAAAAACAATGCTCTACCAACGTAACTGCAATGCACGGCTAAGCCGCAAGGACATACTGGCGGTGGTTCCGATATGCTGACCACATTATTGAGTCAGCTAACACGGATCGGGTAAAATCATAGAGACTACAATATAGCAAAATTTCAGTCCACTGCATTACAGAAAAGTTTAAGAAGCATGAAATTTATGGTGACATGAAAAAACTGGTAGATTCCGTAAAACCTCACGAAGAAATAATCATGCCATTCGACAAGCTGTCGTCCCACTAGTTCTTGTCGTAAAATACGTGCCAATTTGCAAGAAAATGGCTCAGCATTAGAATTAGCATGGTTTCAAATCGTTTGAGCAAGGCTTTTGGTTTAAAATCCTATAAGCCAGCTGCAAACCCACGTCTCACATCTGTTATAAAAAAGAAGAAATTATCTTTTTTCAATAAACATCTTCATTGAACTGTGGAAAAACGGGAAACAGTTTTATTCTCTGACAAATGTACAGTTTAGCAGTTTGCAGTGCGGAAGAGGCATGTTCGAAGACCAAAATGCCAAAGATTTACTGCAAAGTATATCGTCAGTACAGTAAAACACACCCCATCTCAAATGGTTTGGGGACTCATGAGCAAACATGCGACTGGGGGTTGTATTTTCTTCCGTCAGGCACCACAATAACTTGCCTGAAATATGTTCAATTGCTTCAAGAAAAGCTAAATATACACATGGTGATTCGCATAACACCTCTATATTCATGCACAATGGCCATGTCATAGATCGAAAGTGTTTTTAGACTGTCTTCGGAAAAGCAAGGTGTAAGTTCTTTTATGGCCTAAACCAGGGTTGTCCAATCTGCGGCTAATTGCTTACTCAAACTATTTAGTTATATTTTAATAACTGTATAGAATTCAATGAAACTGCTACTATCATAGTAACCTATAGAAAAACAAAGTGAATACGTCAGTTGATTGCTGCATCAAGTGACGTCCAATAAACTGATCTATGAAAACTTTTGTGGGCGAAGCTTATTAGGAAGACGCCTCTCCCAAGCATCATTTTTAATAATCAAATTGTTTTGCAATTAAATTAGTATCGATTGTGTTTTTTCCAAACATTTTTTTACCATATCAAGTGATAATTGTTAATAACTTTAGTAAATAGTGAAATTAGTAACTTTGAATCAATGTGGAGTGACTTGAAATAAGATTACAATAGTAGCAGCAAAAAAGGTGTCACACTTCATTCATAATTTTAATCATAACGATGTAGTCCATTCCCCTTAAAAGTAATTCGTAGTTTTATCGTAAAAATATTATCGCATGACCAGTGTAGCGCGACTCCGGTACTATGCGATGTAATGTCTACAGTTCGTTTGATGTATTTCTTGCCTTTTTCTCTTTGTATTGACGTAATATGTTTTTGATCAACGTCACTGTATTAGAATCTTCGCGTATATACTACTTTGGGAAGAGAGGTGATTTATAAAATCCACTTAAAAATTATAGCAAGCAAAATTAAACATTTCATTTATATGTAAAATTTTTTATTAAAAAGCTGAACGTTTTCGACTATCATCAGTCCTTATCAAAGCATCTAAAATTGTTTAAAATCATCTAAAAATTTTTTAACCATAAACGACAATTACAATCAATTAAAATATAAAAAAAAAAAAAAAAAAAAAAAACAACAATTTTCTCAAGTTTATGCTGTCACTGTTATTACTGATTCAGTTTATAGGCAAAGACATTTACACAAAACAACGTCAGAATTCACAGAAAAAAAGGAGAAAAAAAGAGAAAAAAAATAATAATAATAATGCAAATCACATGACTAAATTAGAAGAGTTTTAGTAAAAAAGACGAGCCATTTTCATACATTTGTTTATTTAATTTAGGTTGATGTTTTTTAATTATTAACGCTTCGTGAATTTTACAATCGTAATCTGTTGAACATTTCTTTATAACACTAAAACGATGTATTAAGTTATCCATATCTTTTTTATTACATAAATTGCATTCAATAATATGATCTTTTATTTTGCTTTTGACCGAAGAGCCTAAATTTAAGTGTTCCTTTGCTCTTGTTATCACATGACGTGTTGACTTACCGATGTAAGTCAGACCCGCATCACACGGGCACGAAAAGCGATAAACAACATTTGACAACAAAAGGGCAGGTGTGTTAGATTTTAAATTGAAATAGTTTCCAACTTTGCAAGTTTTATATATAGGTGTTAAGTGCACGGCAGAGAATTTCTAAATAAGTTTCGAAATGTCTTTTGCGAATATGTGAGACTGTTTCCCCACATATAGAATTTCAACTGTAATGTTTTCTTTTTTATTGGTAGGTTGCGTCTGATTTAAATTTGTTTGTCTACTATTCATAAATTGGTAAAAAACTTTATCGAAAAAATAATTTGGGTATCCATTATTACAGAACATTGATCTTAATTTTTCTACTTCATTTTTGAATAGATGGCAATCGGAACAAATATTTTTGGCACGATTTAGCATACAACTAATTAAGTTTGATTTCCACTTTAACGGGCAAATTGCTTTGAAATTCAGAAAAAAACCAGTATGAGTCGGTTTTCTCCAAATCCACGATTGTAAGTTATTGTTGTGTATTTTAAGTTCCATGTCTAAGAAATGTTTAATTTTGCTTGCTATATACTACTTGATTCGAGCATAACAATCTCTCTGGGGAGTTGTAGAACTGTCTAGCGTTTACGAGTAAATTTGGGTCACCTGATCTTTTTTCTATATAAAGCCAATGCGTAGCGAATTATTATTATTAGATGTGATTTTGAGACGACTCGAGTGGAAGTAATTTGGTAGGGCGCGGAAGGCCCGTTAGATTTGGTATCGGTTGACGATTGTTAAATTTATTTTGTGCCAGTGGTTGGCAGTTTTGTTCTACAGAGGTAGAATTATTTGTGTTGATTGAATCAAGTTACAGCGTTGAGTTTGCTTTTCAGTTTGACAAAGCGTGGAATAAAAGTTTTGTCTGTGATGATTTTCGTAATACATTCGTTCTTATTAGAGATAGTGGTCTCTGTTGTGAAGAAGAGTCTTTAACGAAACCAATCCAAGCTTTCGTTAAACCATCTGTATAAACCGTCAGGCTCATAGCAAGACGACTTCTTGAGCCGGAATAAAATAAAAAAAAATTTAGACACAGCTTTGTTTCAGCGCAGGTATTGGGGTTACCTAGCTCAACTGGTCCTTTGGGATTCCCAAGAAAAATCTGTGACAAAAGGAAACGTACATATTTATTAGAAAGGTGAAAAGAGGATCACACATTTTTAGAGATTCTCAATCAAATCTATATAGAAATTTAACATATGATGAGGGTCTAGAGTTGCACCGCTAGCCAAGGAGAGTGCCGCTCTTAGTCAGCAAAGGTTAGTTGGCTGGATGCCTGAAAGTATGGGTAGGTGATGCGTTGGAGTGGGACGCAGGCATCCAATGACAACGCGCGGGGCGTCATATAGGACACTGTTTATGAGGCAAGTATGAACGTTGGACTACAACGCAGTACTCAGCTGTCTCCGTGATCTTGAAAAACTGAGTAAGCGCTATTTTTAAAAAAATTGAGTTATGCGTATTCGGGAAGTTTTTAACTCAAAAATTTTTTCACCTAATTTTTAGGTTAAAAAGTTTTTTACTTTCTGAGTTAGCACCTAGCAAAACCATGGTCTTCTTGCAATTAGACTTTAGTACAGTAGAATATCGATTATCCGAAACGCCGATTATCCAAACACTACTAAGATGATGGTACAACGCATGATGAAACGACAGAATGCGTTGCTTTCCAACAACTCCGCTTTTAAAAGAATGAAAGACTTGGCAGCGACGAAAAGAGTAACAAACGTAAAACAAAAAAATGAATGATTTCTATACTGCTTATAATGTACCATAAATAAGCATATGTGTATATAATGGTTCTTATTGCAAGATTGTGTTTTGTTTGACTATCTAAAGAATCAGTTATCCAATCCAATTCACTCTCATCGCTAATCTTAGTTAGTTTGAATAATCGGCGTTTTACTGTATTTTTAAAAACCTAGCAACATCCGAATATTTGACCAATCCCATAGCTCCAACTAGTCAAATGATCACCCGTTATGAAAAAAATTCGACTCAGCAGCACTAAGTATCTACAATAGAATCAGACTAAAGAAATAGATTTTAGATCAGTACCTTGCTGAAAAGCAAGAAAAGATGTCGAAATATATTTATGTATATTTATCTATCTGTAACATTATTTAAAACACATTTTACTATCTAATTACTTTGCTATACACTCATAAATCATAATTTATTTTACTGGTTATTTTCAAATAAAATAATACCTCAAATTATATAAAATCTGTTATAAAGCTAATTATGAGATGCTAAGAAAATTTTTTATATTACGAGTATTTATCATAAACTATAGCTAAGTTAATTTGAAAGTAAATAGCCGAAATAACAGTAAAAAATTACTAGCAAATCATTTTTGTACCATAGCATGTATCATTTCCCTTTTAATAGCCTATGCAAAAAAACTATCATAGAAAAATTGCTTTACGGATCAATAAGGTTACTTTTACAGTTTTAGGGTCTCGTTTATTGTTTTCCCTTACTAATCTTGTACGCTTTGGGGATTTTGTAAAATTTAGAACATAACCAACTAAACTCAGTAAGAGAGAGAGAAAGACATTTTATTTTTTACCTAGCACACATTTGAAAAACAATTTTGGACAAATACACAAAATTACAAGCTCTTCACCGTCCAAAGGTCAGGAAACTTTGAAAAACTTTCAAGGCTTATCAATATGTTTCCTGATGAAAGTAACAGTCAATTATAACACAAATAAGAAAAAAAAACGAAAAACGAAACCAAACAAAAAAAAACAATAATTCCAAAGTGTATTATAACTGAAAAAAACATTTTCTATTACACAAGAAGCAAAACTCAAAATAAAACCTTAGTAACAAGAAATAAGCACGATCATTTGCGAGAAATAAGAAACAATTTCTTATAAAATTAAACTTTTAAACTCAGTAAATGTCTTTTATAATTTTTTTTGACGAAACCCACTGCATATTTCATAAATTCAGCATCTATTTGACCCCATATTATAGAACTTCAATAAGAAAAAAGACTTTTACCAAAATCTTTATAATGATATAAATAATACAAAGTATAAAATATGTAAAAATTTTGTATTTCTTGCATTGTGATTATGCATTTCAGTTAATTTACTTAATGAAGCATAAAATTTTTGAGAAAATTTATTACAACACAGTTGATACATAGATTTAGCTAAATCTAATAGTATACGTCTTCCATTTGTAAAAAAAATTGAATGTTTTGTAAAGAGTCAATATCGGGGTGAATTTATTGCAAAATAAAATACGAGGGTAAATCAAAAATTATCCGGACTTTTATTTTTATGGATTATTTTAAAAACACAAAACACGAAAACGATTTATCATTTTTCTACATAATCTCCACCCATTTCGATGCACTTGTTCCAGCGGTCTACAAGCTTATAAATGCCATCTGAGAAGAAAGTTTTTGGCTGGTCACACAACCATTGATGCTCGCTTTTTGCACTGATTCATCAGAAGAAAATTTACGACCCCGTAATGCATCTTTGAGTGGGGCAAAAAGATGATAGTCGGAAGGAGCAAGATCTGGACTGTATGCAGGATGCTCCAGCACTTCAAAACCTAGTTTGTTAATGGTTTCAATGGTTGCTTTGGCAACATGTGGGCGTGCATTGTCATGCTGCAGCAAAACCTTCTTTGACAGTAATCCTCGGCGTTTGGTGCGAATTGCAGGCTTCAGGCGGTTGGCTAGCAAATCACAATAACTTGCACTGTTGATTGTACTCCCTTTTTCCAGAAAATCCTCCAAAATAGGCCCTTTTGAATCCCAAAAAATGGTTAGCATAACCTTTCCTGCAGAAAGTTGACTCTTGAATTTTTTCTTTACTGGGGAGGACGGATGTTTCCACTCCAAGCTTTGCCTCTTGGTTTCAGGACTGTAGTGATGCACCCATGATTCATCTCCAGTGACTATTCGACTCAAAAATGTCCCCGATGAACCTTCTGACCACAAAAATCGGACCACAGCACGTTGTTCTTCTCTGGTGCATTGTGCAAGTGGAGCGTCCATTTTTATCAACAGAAAATAACACGTGTTAAAACTGAACGAACAATTAGATTAGCAGATCGTGATCACGTGACACAGTAGACAACACGTACAAAAAAAATTTTGAAAAAGCTAAAGCAAGAGTGCGCTATAGAGCAATTCCGGATAATTTTTGATTTACCCTCGTAATTCTTAAAATTTTATTTCATTTAGCTTTAACAGCTCCGAGAGATGTTTACTAGCAGTTTTCCAAAAAATAATTTTATATTGCATCTTGCTGAAACCATATACAATAGTGGTTTTCACAAGCAACAAAATTACGAAATCTGTAAAAAAAATCTGGCATATCTAGAGAGCTGTAGGGTTAATTGTGTAATTTGGGATGACCATGTTAAAGTTTTATCAATTGATATTTCAAAGTATTTAATAGTTTCAACTCGTTTGAGAACTGTATCATTTAAATTCAAATTAAAACTTGCACTAACAGATTTGCGAGAGTATTTCTTATTGTAATAGCATTAAAACTTGTTTTAGGGTAATTCATTAATAATTTATTTTGACGAAGCTGTGCATTTATTTTTTTAAGTTTTAATTCATATTTTGTTTGCAGAGATTCAATGCTTCTATCAGACATCATTAGAAGAATATCATCTGCAAACAATGTAGTATTAAAATTATTAGCCGTGGGCAAATTGTTAATCTAGAGAAAAAACAAAGAGGACCCAAACAAGACCCTTAAGGAGCGCCACATGTGACTTTTAGGTTGTAGGACATTGTATTTCTGGTATTAGTATATTGAAACCGATCATAAAGACAGCTTTTAAAAAGCTCCAGGGAATTTCCTCTGATGCTGAAATTCATAAACATTTTGTGTAAAAGCTTTACTTTTGTATAAAGCCGATTTGTGCACATGGTCAACAATATCAAAGGCTTTTGATAAATCTAGAAAGATACAAAAATATATAAATTATTATCTACAGTATATTACTGATTAAAGAATCATATATTGAAGTGACAGCAAAATTAATGCAAGAATTTTTATCTAAATCCAAATTGATTATTGCTTAAGAAGTTGTTCTTTGTGAAAATTTGTACAATTGGTTGTAGACAAATTTTTCCAATATTTCATTAAACTGCAATAGAATTAAGGTAGAGCGGTAATTAATTGATTCACAAAGATTACCTTTTTATATATGGGTATAATTTCAGCAATTTTTAACCCATTAAGCGCCGCACCTATTTCTAGATGTTCAATTTTTTTATTTTTTTGATATATTATTCCCACCTATGCAGTTTAGATAATTATTAAAAAAAATTTTAATTTCTTACTTGTTTATGCAAAATCTGAGGCGTTGCAGAAACGCAACGTCAGAGCTTTAAGCGGTAAAAAAATGGATAATTTGCTATGTGAATTTTATACTTGAAAACTTTAAAAACACAGTTATAATTCACAATTGAAACTGTTATTGAAAAAAATATTCTTAATTTTTCACATGGAACCTAGAAACGCATGAAACAAAACATGGCCTGCTACTTATTTGACCAAATTTGGTTTAAAATAAAAAGAATTTGAGAAAAAACGAAAATGTTATCAAAGCGTGATTTTGTGAATGGCAAAGCGCAATGTCATCGGTCTAAAAGGATTACAGCTAAGGTTCCAGTGACCCTCTCTCGGGAGACCCATGTGAAGGATAGGCAAGGTGCGTTCCTTGTGCGAGCAACTGCTCCACGTTCCCCACCTCAGGGTTAGAGATACTTTGTCCATTTTGATTGGATAAGAGACCGTCGCTGGTACCGCGCCCTTACCCATCTCTAAAACCAAGATGGGGAACGTGGAGCAGCTGCTCACCCAAGAAGCGCACCTTACCCATTAGGCAGACAACAGTCGACGCACATTGGGAGTTTGGAGCACACAAATAACGAAATTGATGCATTATAAAAACATAAGTTTTTTTTCTGTTATAGACCGTGAGTCTGATTTAAATAAATAAAATAAAAAAGATAAGAGCAATAAAAGAACACAAAAAAGGCACTCAATAAAAAGCAATGTCCAGAGTGGTTAGGTAAAATTACGAACACATCTAAGTCCAAGGGAGTTCTCAAAAGTCTTTTCTTTGTTTGATTTCCCGATATATAGATCAAAAGCATACACATACCCATCGGACGAGGCAAGCGTCCATGCTTTATATCCCAACCTTATAGGCTTACCTTTATGGAACATTTTTGCTGAGTGACGTCCTCGATACGGAATCATCTGCTCATCAATCGACAAGTTTGCTTTATGAACTCCAAACTGTTAAAACGTTTTGTTTAAAAGCTCAATGTACGGCCTAACTTTGAATAGCTTGTTATCTTTGTTGATGGCAGAGTTATTATTGAGATGTAAATTCATTTTTATACCTCTAAATCTTTGTCTGCTCAGCGCTTAACGCACTACAGCGGTGTTGCAATTCGGATCAAGGGACCAATACAATTTTTCTTGTGTAAGTTTGTGATACCCAGCAACGTTCCCTCTTAGAGCTTGCTTGGTGTGCGCGGAATAAAAGGCCGTGTGAGCAGTGGTGGATATTCAAATTTAGAGACCCGAGACAAGGATTTTCAAAAAAAAAAGGAGTTTTGATCTTGTCTATCAGTTTCTTCTCCGAAAATCAAGGTATTCTCTAAAAAAAAAGGTCATCACTTCGATTTCGTGTGTAATTTCCCTATTTGTTCTCAAAATCAAGGTGTTCTCTAAAAAAAAAATGAAAGTTGGAACAAAAACTGGGAAATAGTGAAATTGATTCTAAGTGAAATATGTATGGTAATGTTGTTAGTTTGAATAAGTAGTAGTCGCTCGCCTTGTGTCTTCTAACAATTTTCCGACTTCCTTCAGCAATCGCTGTAACCACTAAATAAATGAATAACGAACTGGAAAACTCGTGCAGCACAAATGTTGATTTTCAAAGAAAAAGAACTGCAATGTTACGTCATAATGAGATTAATCCCCTTTCAACTTCTGCAAGACCTTTTAATCAGCTAGGTTGCCAAACTAATCTTCAGGTGTTTTCATTTCATCTACAACGTTTTACCCAACAGTGTGGCGTGTCTGCTACAATGGGTAATAAAGTAGTGTTTTACGCTGACGTTGCAGAAATGGTACACCAAAGTTTGCCTTTAAATAACTCCAGCGCTTCACACATTTAGAAGTTGAGTTTTTGCAGTTATATTCTAGCAGCACTATGCTGTAAATTAAAACTGTTATTGAAATAATTTTATTGCAGTAATGTATAGTAAAATGCGACTAACAAAATATACTCAAAACTTGTAAAAAAAGTGCCGTTAAAAAGTAAATCTTTTAAGTGTGAAAAAAAAATTACTTTTTTTAGAATAAGATTTCAAACACTTTATTTAGAGTTTAAATTACCAAAATATTTAGTTTTTTAGATTTTAAAGTGCTTTTACATAGGCTCAAACTATGCGTCGCAGCAACGCAACGTCAGCGCTTAATGGGTTAAACTGTTTGGAAAGACTCCTGTTCTAAAGCAAATATTGCTCAGTATCGGGGAAATGATAGAGTAACTATATTTAAGAAATTTTGTGTCAACATCTAAAAATCTGTGGGCTTTGTGAGTTTTAAGCAAAGCAATAATACTTTCAACCTCTCTTAAAATAGTTGGATAGAGAAGAAATAAATTTTTCACGTTTGTGAATGAAAAAACAGACAGAGCTTTTTGACTTAAATTGATAGGTGTAATTTCACTGGCCATTTTTTACCTATTATAAAGCTGTTTAGCTTAATTGAAATATCTAAATCATTTAATAAGACATTATGCTCACCATTGTGCAACTTCTTAAGCGAAAATTGTTGTTTAGTTTTGATGTTACTTAAGGAATGTATAATCTTCCATAGTTTATTGCTATTGTTTTTATTGTCTAGTACTAAATCATCATAGTAATTACGTTTGGTCTTTTTAATCATCCGATGTAACACATTAAAATAACGTTTATATTTTCCATATCATCACGTGTGATAATCTTTTTAAATAATCTGTTTTTATATCTAAGTGATTTTATCAAACCAGCTGCAAGCCAAGGTTTTAATCTTAGTTCTTTTTTCACGTCTACTAGATTTTTTAGTGGGCCATGTTTATTTACTGTACTTAAAAATAAATTAATATTGATCAAAATTTCATGAGCTGATATTTTTTCAGACAAATTGAATTGATTAAACTTTTCTGTAAGGTCGTTATTAAACTCATTAATAGAAAATTTGACATATCACAAATAAACTTAGTGTCGTTGATGTTTTTAACACTTTTTGATTGCTTAATCGGAGCTACTCGTCTAACAAATATAAGTAGATGATCCGAAACATTACCATACGTAATTGCAGAGGTCATTATGTTGTTATGTTATTTCAATAAATATAATCTATTAAAGTTTTAGAATTTCTACATATTCTACTTGCTTGACTAATAAGATATTTTATAGAGCAGCTTAAAAGGTCATTTGCGTAATTTCTGATTTGATTGTTACTTTCAATTTGAAACAAATCTACGAGTATGTTAAAGTCTCCTAAAACAAAGTATGCAATATTCTGCGAATTGAGCTCGTAACACATTTCTGTTATAGAGTGTTAGAAGAGAAGAAAGTTCTCTACAAATAGAACAGTATGGAGATAGGCAGCTCCTGTAATGAAACGATTGTTCTTAATTTTCAATTTAACCTATAAGTTTTTAGTATCGTTCAAGTCTAATTAATTTGTTCAACTATTTTATCTTCAATAAAGCCTTTGATGTAAATTCCAACACATCCAGCATTTTTGTTACTGTCACTGTGCATAAAATTATAACCATCTGAATTAATATTCACATAGTTTTTATCTTGACCAGGGAAAAAGTGGAGCGGAGATTAGAATGCTGGAAATATGCATTGGAAAGAAGAGGGATGAAAGTAAGTAGGTCAAAGACCGAATATCTTTGCATAAATGGAGGAAATGATGACAAAACAATAAAGATGGAGGATACAAAAGTGCCAAGAGTAAAGGAATTTAAGTATTTGGTATCAACGGTGCAAGAAAGTAGTGGTTGTGAGAGGGAGGTAAAGAAGAGAGTGCAGGCAGGATGGAATGGATGGAGAAGAGTATTGGGAGTAATCTGCGACAGGAGGTTACCAGCTAGAGTAAAAGAAAAAGTGTACAGTTTAGTGGTAAGACCAGCATGGTGTATGAACTTGAGACAGTGGCAGTCACAAAGAAACAAGTAGAAGAGATGGAAGTCGCAGAGATGAAAATGTTGAGGTTTGCTATGGGAGTGACGAGAAAAGACAAGATTAGAAACGAGTACATCAGGAGCACCGTTAAGGCAAAACGGTTAGGAATGAAGATGAGGGAGGGCAGGCTGAGGTGGTATGGACATGTCATGAGGAGAGACCAAGAGTATGTAGGAGAGTATGTAGGAAGAAAGATGATGGAAATGGAGTTACGGAGAAAAGGGAGACCGAAGAGAAGATTTTTAGATGTAGTAAAAGAAGATATGAGGGAAGTTGGTGCAAAGGAGACGGATGTTGAAGACAGAAAGGTTTAGAGAATGATGATATGCTGTGGCCACCCCTGACTGAAGAGAAAGGCCGAAAGGAGAAGAAAAAGAAGATAGTTTTTATCTTGCTTAAATTTTGTCTCGGTTATGACTATTAAATCAGGATATGATTTAAGCTCAGAAATAAAATAATTTGTCAATATTTTTAGGCAAGCTTTTTATATTAATATAAAGTAAAGATAACTATTAGTATTGAATAGTAAATAGTAAATCAGAACTGACTTTTATACCAAAAAGTTATTAAAAAAAGTAATTACAAAGTAGGCCTGCTCAAAATCATAAATGAGATTTGGTATTTCAGCACTAAGTTAGTTTATATCCATTGCAAGCTGGTAGACTACTTCAATAAATGCTAAAAGCCTACTTAACAAATTTTTTTGATTTGAAATCAATCTTTTTTCTTCTTTCTTTTGGTTTATTGTTTATTCACGTGACTTTAGTATTCCAAGTTAAATGTTGAATATTAGTTTTTATGTCCCACATTATATTCAAACTCGATTGCGTTAACCAAGGTTTAAATAAAGATTATTTATTCATGTCTAACTACGTGTAATATTTATTTTTGTAAACGTGAGGGTCATTTATGTTTTTCACTTTTTTATTCATTTTGCATCGTTCTATACTTACATGCCATTTTCTCGCATTTGTTTTTTGTTTAAATTGCCGTAATTTACCCCACTGCCATATTTTCTCAAACTTAGTCTTTTTTATCTATTATATTTGTATCTCATTACGTCACATATGTCTGTTTGTTACGTTTAATGCCGTTGTGTAAAACTTGTTTTGATTGCATTTTTATTACATTGCACCTGATGAAGTGAGCAGTAGCCCACGAAAGTTTGTGCCCAAATAAAAAATAGTCAACTTTAGTGCACAATTTTTTGTTTCTCTCATTTGATTTGTAAAGTTAACACGGCTCCCTTAATTTTATTTCTTCTAATTCTTCGAAGTTTGACAAAGACACAGTCTTGCTCAGGGAAGTGCAAACTACGGCTCGCCACGAATTTCTGTGCGGCTCGGAAAGCCATAAACAAATAACTTTATTTTCTTGTCACTTTCAATCTCTAAAAAATAATTCAATCAATATTCAAAATCACAATTTCAAACCTTTCAACCACTCTCAAAATTTTGGACATTAATTGAAATTGATTGTTTTTTTTTAGAAATCATTAAATTTTTGGAACAAAAGTGGAGATTATGGACTTCAAAATTGTAGTAATCTCTAAAAAAAAAGTAATCATGTTCATCCATGTTGTAAATACTTGCGCGGCCCTTGATCAAAATTGTCATCTTCTAAATGCGACCCTCTAGCTAAAAGTTTGTCCAACCCTGGTCTTTTCGAAACAGTACATTTTTTTGCATAAACTTTTGAATGTTTATCTTCATAATATTATCCATTTACATCATAGACATATAAGAATATGATATCTTGCAGTTCTTTAATTATCATAGATTTGAATCAATAAATTTGATAGTTTTTGTATTGTTTGATGCGACAGCCGTGAAGCATTATTAACTTCTCAGCAAATCAAAAAATCTAAATTGTAGAAATAGATTATTAGAATTCAACCAATTACAAATCATTTACGTATTTTAAATTTCCTTTTAAAAAGTATCCACTAGATGGCGGTAATAAGTAAAAAGTATAAAAAATAATTTATAAAATCGAATTAAGATAAAATATTAGCTCTTTTCTGAGAAATTAATTACCGTACCAACTGGAATACTTCAAATATAATAAGTGAGTGCAATAACATTTAAAACGTTGCTATATTATTGCAGTTTCTATTTTTTTACACCCAAAAAATTATTCCAAAACTATCTAGCAAAGAATCTTCTATTCAAATGTTCTTTTTAAAAACGTCCTTTCTCTCCATTAAAACATTCTTATCAACCTTTTCCCATTAAAATCTCTAACCCTAAGCAAAAAAGCTCTTCTAAAAATTTTACCTTCAAGGTATTTTGGGGGCAGTGATCCATTTAAGCTTTATTGTACAAAATAAAACTAATGAGAAGATACAATAATAAGCAGTTCAAAATTTATTTTATTGGTGGTGCTGTTATATTTTTTAAAGAAAAGGTTAAAATTTTCTTAAAACCATAGTATTTCTTACGACAATCATTTTTTATTTTTCAAACAATAATTTTCAAAATTTTTTTCTATTATAAGATCTTTGTTTCCATTTTGTAAATTTTCCAAAACTCCTATTTAATAGATTTTATACAAGAAATTGCCTGATATATTAAGTTCATACATACTTGAAAAATGTTTGAAAAGTGTTTTATTTAAAATATTTCAACTGTTGTACAATCGTTACATGTAGAGGTATACTTGGTTTAGGGATTTTACTTGTAAAGTTTAAATTAGGCGTTTCAATCGAAAACTTAAACTTGCATCTTGTGATTGTCATTACTAAACAATTATTACAATTTTAAAATTACCAAACTATTTACTTTATTTACATTTAAATAAACTAAGAATGTCCTGACCTTATTTCACCTGAAATTATTGAACTTAACATACACATTTACGTTGGTAATTCATTATTTGGCATCAATAGATATCTTTTAATTACAGGATGTTACATCAACCAATTGAATTAAGGTAAGGTTTATCGAGGTAAAACTGACCTTCTGATTCAAGTAGAATTAAGTAATAAACACTGAAGCACCAAAAAAATCTTATCGCTAATGAAATCCGAATAATTCATTTATTAAACGATCTAACTCGTGCAAGCTGCTTCTGAATTCTCGATTTAAATTTAAACGCTTTCTAGAGAATTAAACAAAAACAAAAAAAAAAAACGCAGTTAAGAAAAAATGCTTGTTTACGTTGATCAGAAAAAACGCTTCCAAATTGCAACTTCATGAAAGCGCAGTCAAACTTGTCATTGCATCGAAGCCCAAGTTTTATTGACGTCTTTAGAGAGAAAGTCGTTCCATTTCTTTAAAAGTAACTTTGGGAATCACAAAAATGAACTTTTGTCGTGTGATCGGAAGAACTCGAGTTTAACTTATTGTACCATTTAGTAATTTTGTTTTGAATCATCACATTAGGTTGAATGATTGAATTAGATTAATTGGCACAATTTTAGCCTGACCTAAGTTTAACCTTTATGCAAATTATTATTTTTTAGTGTAAGCAGTGGTTATCAACTTTTTTTAGCACATTGACCATATTTTTTAAAAGAATGTCGAATGGATCTGGTTTGGTCATCAGATATACACCAAACATAATAAATAATTGTTGTAATGTCTTAAAGTTTTGGCTTCTTGGCAGTTGGAACCTATAGCATTTCTTTACTTTAAAAACACTGTAATGTAGGGTAATCATAAATTCTCAGTACTATTATAAATATTTATCGCTCAAAAACCATATAACATAGAGCTTGTGGTTATTTATCAAATTTTCTACAGAGTTTTGAGTTATTTTGCAAAATTTAACTTCTGTAAGTCTGTATTAACATTAATTTTAATTCAACATTATTTAAGATTTGAATTAAATTGATTTAAAAGACAATGACGACACCAAAAGAGAAGGCCAAATGTTTGTGTTGGTATGCTGAAACTAAGTCATTAATTACCCTTCAGCCACAGTTTTGGCAGAAATAGGAAAATCTTTTTTCTAAATTCTGCGCAATGAGATGGGTCAAAAACTTTCAGGAGAGTGTTAGTGTTATGGAATTGCTTCGAATATCGTCCTGATATTGTGAGGGCAACTAGAAGCGCACATGTCAAATGTATTTGATGAAGTGCTATGAATGTAAACTTGAAGCTATGCAAAATATTTTTTGCAAATAAATGTTTGCAATAATACTAGTATTTTATGGACACGCTGTACATACGATCAGAAAAAACATGACACGTAATATTCCTAAATTAATTTATTAATAATTGCAGTCAGTAAAATAAGAAATAGCCATAGTCTTCCCAAAATACTAAGTACAAAGCAAAAGTGTAATGTTTGTGCAGGAACAGCAGCACAATAATCACACACAGTAATAAAATTAGCTTGTCTGTAGCTCTAACATGATTCTATCTGAAGGCTTACTTACGTCCCGATTTTGAGCCCTTGCCTCGGCGCACGGCCCGGTCAACTATTTGTCCAAGGATTATTAATTTTCAATTTGCTTTTGCTATCATCTTCTAATCTTCGACAAAATTGTTGCTCGACAATCTTTTCGAACAGGGACGTTAGTTGATCGTTCTAGCAATAGTACTTTTATTTACTTTGATTTCCAGGCGATAAATTCGAATTTTGTTTCTACTTTAGTTTATCGTTATAAAGTTGACTTTTTTTGGTCTTTACTTGATTTCAAGCGCTTTTAACGAGAATACCGTTTCTCTGTTTTGGAAACATGGTAACCGTATCTAGCAGGGCGCTACCAACGAATTCTTTTGTAGCACTCTTTAGACAAAATAAAATTATTAACTAAATTATGTAAAAGAGTACAGTAAAAATTAATTAAATCACCGGTACTAACATTGGTAAAAGTCGGTTTAGACCACTGCTTTCAAACAGGGGCCGTGCACTTTTCACTGAGCTATTTGAATTTGTAAGCTATTTTATTTTGATTAATCTTTTTCAATAATTAAAAGTGACCCCAGCTGTGAAAGGCTTCTTGATTGTTCTACGTAAAACGCAAATAGTTTCTCAATTGATATTTTTATTGTTACGTCATTTTTGTAGTTAGCAATGGATTATTTTCTGGCCAATTTTAGCAAAACGGTGCAAGTAGCACTATCAAAAATTTATGATACTGTAGCAAATTAAGTTGCTTAGAGTATAATCTCTAATCTCTAAATTTATCCTCCTGACTCGCAGGAAAGCGACGGAGGCGCTATACATAGGGTAAGCAATTACCCCGACCTGCTTCCGGAGATGCCAAGATATTGCTGTCCGCTAGTAATTTAGTAGAGATATTACTGCAATTTAGTACTGCTTGTCAAGACCACCAAGCAGGGGAAAGTGCCGTAAAGTGTCTTTCCCAAGGACACAACAGAATGACGTAAGTGGGTTTTGAACCTAGACCATGCTGATCATCAGTCCAGTGCTTTAACCACTCGACCACGCTGCCGACAGCAGATAGAAAATAAGCATATATAAGCAGATAGAAACTGGTTTTCTCGTACGAATGGACAGTAATTGGTTGGATAAGTAACAATAATAAACAGCAGCCAGATCAGATTTAATATTTTTTATTTTATTCAATAAACATTTAAAATTGCTTTACAAAAAAAAACAAACGTTTTCGGCTTTCTGAAGCTTTCTTCTAATTTCTAAAATTTTAACAATGCCAATATTAACTTTAGTACGGAATTAATTTGTCTAAAATTTTTTGTACAAATGCCCTTTTTCGGCTTGAGGCACATTTTGGGACTTTTTCAAAATTTGTGGCACATTTAAACCGGATTTCTTGATTGTCTTTTCTTAAAAATAGTGTTTGCTCAAAAAAAGTTTGCGGATTAATGGACTAATGTTTTTTTTAAAATGTTTCACGACACACTTCAAAAAATATCGCACACAGGTTGGGATGCATTCGTTTAACTTAACAATGTTAACGTCTCTGTAACATTGCAATACTACAACATAAATGGCTGTGTTACATTATGAGCAATATGCCCAGATGGTAGGTGCTTTCACGCAGCCTGGGTTGTGAGTAAGTCTGTTTATTGCTATTTAAAGGACAAACCGAAACCGAACCTACCAAAACGGAAGGGTATCCACCCATTCCGATAACCAGTGTGGGTCTGCTAATCGGAAAATGTCCTTTTCAGAACGGGGCAATGTTAGGATAAAACTGCCCTTTTCAGGGCACATTGCCAACAAATTCCGAAGACCCACTATTCTTCAGTTGAACATCGAAGGTCTCACTGCAAGCAAGATGAACGTTCTTTATCACCTCACTATGCAGTCTGAGGCACTCATCATCCTACTGCAGGAGACCCACTGCACTGATGCAGAGAAGTTGATACTTCCGAATTACCAACTAGATGGGTCTTCTTTAAGCAGGAAGCATGGCCTTGCCACGTTTGTCCACGAGCGACTGAGATACAGGTTTTTGGACCAATCTCCACCGACATCGGAGATCGAGTGGCTGTGTGTGGACGTTGATGGCTATAAAATAGTCGACGTCTAGCCACCGCCAACGCGATTACGAACACTGGATCTCCCATTGTTTCCTCACCCCTGTCTTTACGCTGGCAATTTTAACTGTGGTCATGCTGACTGGGGTTACGACGACAACAGTCCGGACGGTATGTGCCTGGCTGGCTGGGCAAGTATTAATTGTCTTGCCCTCCTATACGTATAATGCCAAGGACGCTGCCAGTTTTTATTCCGGCCGCTGGAACACTGGCACCGATCCAGATCTAGCTTTTGCTACCGTAGGTCCAAACACTTGCTTACCGGATAGACGTGTCCTTGAAAAGTTCCCCAGATCACAACATCGACCTTCGCTTATTACACCACCAAGGTTTGCTATGGCAGTGCCAAGCATGCCTGTTAAGCGATGGAACTTCCGCAAGGCGAAATGAAGTCATTACATTGCTTTGACGAATAAATTCGCAAAGACTTTGTTGCTGCCTGATTCACTTGATGTGGATGCGGCTTACCAGGACTTCTGTAACACCATTAAGAAAGCAGCCAAAAAGATTATCCCACGCGGGTATCGAAATAACTATATTCCGTGTTAAGATGCAGAGTGTGAATCCCTCTATAAAACCTTTCTGCAGTCTCCTCAGGGAGACGACTCGAGCTTGACTGCTACAGCTCTGCTTGCCAAGCTTGACAGAAAGCGGAGGGATCGATGGTCTGAAGCAGTTCGGAGCATTGACTTCTCACACTCTAGTCAAAAAGCGTGGAGTATTTTAAACAACCTTACTGGTAGGTCACGACACTCTCCTCGTCACTGTCCCGTTTCAGCCGATGCTATTGCATCTCAGCTGGTTAGAAATGGGAAATACGAGGCTGTTGATTGCAAGTCATCTCGACTTGTCTGACAATTTTTCACCAAGAGAATTTGCTGCTGCCCTCCAACATTTAAAACCAGGTAAAGCTCCGGGTCCCAATTCCATCTGCTCAGAGCTTATACTCCATGCCGGAGTTGCTTTGAAGTCCTGGTTACGTGACTTCCTTTCTTCCTGTTTGCGCCGACTCAAAATTCCCAAGATCTGGAGAAGAGCGCTTGTGGTCGCGATCCCAAATTAGCAAAGCCCGTGGGGGACCCAAAGAGTTATCGACCAATATCTCTGCTCTGTGTCCCCTACAAGATCCTCCAGAGGCTTATCTATGCCTGCATTGAACCATTAGTCGATCTACTGCTCCCTAAAGAGCAGGCTGGGTTTTGACGCGGGAATTCAACTGTAGATCAAGTTGTTCTGCTAACTCAGAACATCGAGGATTCTTTTGAGGCTAAAAACAAGGCCGGTGCCGTATTTGTCAATCTGACAGCTGCTTATGACACTGTCTGGCACCGTGGCCTTATCTGCAACCTGCTGAGACTTCTTCCGGATAAGCACATGGTCAAAATGATCATGGAGCTTGTCCGAAATCGAAGTTTCACCCTTACCACCGGTGACAGCAAGCAAAGCAGGCTACGCCGTCTTAAAAACGGCGTTCCTCAGGGATCGGTCTTGGCTCCCCTCTTATTTAACATCTATACGTACGATCTTCCTTCCATGATTTCCAGAAAGTTTGCTTATGGTGATGATCTAGCATTGTTGCACTCTTCTGGAAACTGAAAGGACTTGGAGGGGACTTTAAGCCAAGACATGTTCACACTTTCAACGTATCTCTATACTTGGAGGTTAAAGCTCAGTCACACTAAGACGGTGACGCCAGCCTTTTACTTAAATAACCGAGAGGCCAAACGTGAGCTAAAGGTCTACAACAACGATAGACTTTTACCGTTCTGTCCAACCTCTACTTTCCTTGGGGTAAAATTGGACAGATCGCTCACGTTTCGTCACCATTTAGTGGCATTGCGCAAAAAACTATCTTTGCGCGTCACACTGTTGAGGCGACTCGTGGGCTCGGGATGGGGTGTTGGTGCTACAACACTACGCATAGCGACCTTATCTCTAGTCTACTCAACAGCTGAGTACTGTGCGCCAGTCTGGTGTCGCAGTGCTCACACTCGCCTCATCGACAGTGTCTTGAACGACGCCATGCGCATAGTTACTGGATGCCTGCGTCCCACTCCAACAAACCACCTACCTGTACTCTCAGGTATCCAGCCAGCTGAGCTTCGCCGAATGGGAGCGACACTCTCCTTGGCTTACCGTGGATCTCTGGGCCCCGATCATATCTTGTATGGTCTCTTAAGCGGATCCTCAGATACTCGTTAAGTGAGACTAAGATCCAGACGCCCGTTTGTGCCAGGTGCGCGGAATCCTTTGGACAACCTTGCCAGTCTTGGAATCCGCGCTTTTGAGTGGACAAATTACAAATGGAATACGGAGTACTGTGAAAATGCTTCCAGGTACCGTGCTTTTGTGTTCGGGCCCGGTGCCAGGCCTGTTGGGATGGGCTTACCCTGAGCAGCTTGGGTTAAGCTCAACCGCCTGCGGACTGATGTTGGGCGATTCCATTCGTCCATGCACAAATGCGGTCTCGCTCCTTCACCAAATTGCGAGTGTGGCGCCTCTGAGCAAACCGCAGACCATGTACTAACAGCGTCCTATACATCGGGCACCACACGGAGCACGAGGTCCGACGGTTTTGGATGACGAAACTCGATGCTGGCTTAATAACACCACTCCCAACATCTGATTCAGGCAGTGCAGCAGTCTAAAGTAGCAAGGATAAACCCTCGGACCCAGTCTTGCTTGTGTCTGACCTGGAGTGGATGCCCTTCAAACGATGACGACGACAACGAGCAATATGCTGCTGATCTGAGCAACGTTAAACATTTAGGCGGGAAAATAATTACAATTGAAGATTATTCGGTTTTAATTTGAATTACCAAAAAATTGTTGATTCATTTAATATTTTTTTTTGTTAATTATAGCTATAACAAGACAAATGACGTTAAATATTTTGGCTTATAAGCGTTCATGTTGTAATTTAAGATAATTCATTTAAAGTTATAAACGTAGCTAAATTTCTTCAAAAAAATAATTATCCATTGCAAATAGAAATCTCAACTCAACGCTATTTTTGTGTAAAAAGATAAATAATATTAATCTAAAAGATGATAAACATATAAACATAATATATCATTAATATTTAGATTTTTTTAAAACCATTTCTTATAGCCTAAGAGTCGTAGCAGTGTTTTTTAATTTATATTACCATTTATTTTATTATTGATGTTAGTTGCTTTGCAATCGGCCCATTGTAATTGCTTAGTGTTTCTGATAAAGTCATTATATTTTTTCTTCGAACTTAGACCATTTAATTTTGATTAGGATTGTAGTAGCAGGGTGTTTCAAAAGTAACATACCGAAAGTATATCTCATATTAATGAATAGAATACCAGCTATATAGATTCGATAATATTTACGTATTCACCAAAGATAACATGACAGAGAACCAAAATGCGGAATATATACGTTATTAATAACTGAAGGACCGCCACTACGAGGTCAATCCTGCACGCTACCAGTTTGCTCAAATTTCTTCATTAATGCAACAACACAATGTCAATCAGGAAGTTGTTCCTCTCCAAACTTTTTTTGAAAATATTCTGAACTTCTTTAAAATATTTTCCCCCATGACTGTACACTTCCTTAACCAAAAAAATTTGCTCTTCTGAAGACAAAGACATTCTATATGGCCATGAAAACTGGACTTAAGATCATTAATTTTCCCTCCACTTTTATACTATAAGTGCCAAGTATTTATGTTGCCATGGTGTACTGTTATGACATCATAAAGTGACAATCCACCACATTTGAAATAAAAACTCTTTTTGTAATTATAAAGATATATTTTGCGGCAATAAATGTAAGCATTATTCCCTGTAGATATACAATTATTGTCATAATGTATTTCAGTAATATAGTGGTATGTTACTTTTGAAACACCCTGTATTTGGTTGAAATCCCATTGTGTTTTCTTTATATTGATGTATTGTAGCACTTTGTGAACTAATTAAAAAAGCATTGATTTGGTAAGGATTGCGAAATCCGTCAACGTCATGTTACAAGCAATAATAAATAATTGTCCTTAGTCATAAGGTAGTTGAAGTAATGATTTTCGGTTTGTTCTTTATGATAGTGCACTATATAAGCATTTGCTTTTGTTTGAATAATAAGGGAGCATTAAAACTTAGTCAGACCAAGTCGTTCGAAAAGGCTGCTGTAGGCTTATGCTGTTTTGTTCAGGGCATTCTGGTGGAATTGCCCGGTGAAGTTGTTTGCTGTTAGAGTAGAGAGCTCAAGTCGTTCGGAGACTGCTCTTCCTTCTTATATTGTTGAGAGTGCTCTGCGTTGATCGATTTCCCAGTAAAGTAGCAATATATAGGGGAATGATCAAACACAGGTTTTCTCAAGTTTTTTGCGACTCTAGCTGGTACAAAATCGTCATTCTCAGAATAATACGTATAAATGTGATCAATCAAAGTGTTGGTTTGATGATTAATTGGTTATAACTGAACTTTTTCAAACGATTTCTATACGTTTTATTTTTTGATTTCTCCAAATGTATGTTAAAATAACTCAAAACATAAAATTACCTTCTTTTCTTATTTTTTGTGTTATCACAGTAAAGTCCGTTAAAAATTGAAGGGCACTTTTTTGATTTTTTGACTTGGGACAATTCTTCGACGTCGCCATTATGTCTGTAAACAACTCCAACAACTATCTATTTGCTCGATCATCGGTCAGTTCAACTCATTGATGAACAGAATTTGTGATAATGATTTCTGATAAATCTTTTCGCTCTTTGCATTGTTGAGAAGAGTTGACGTACATTCCTACACCACTACTTTTATTTAAATATTGAGACAAAAAGAACTGAGTATAGTTAATTTTTGATATGTTTAAATCAGGAGCATCTACACTGCCGTGTGTTTCTGAAATACAAATCACATCTGGTCCATAACCGTTTTTGAAAAAATGTTTTTCAAGTTTCCAACGATTTTTTTTAAACCATTGAAATTAACGTGAACAACAAAGAGCAATTTGGATTTTGGATTTTTTTGCATTTCTTGGATGATAAAATTTTCGTTTTTCTGCTGATTTGTTTCTGCCATTTTTTGTTTGTTTTTTAATTGATAATGATAGTAGGTTGACAATAATATATTATATAAATAGTCGTATCAAACAAAACAAACAAAGAAAAAATAATAAACTAAGCAGAATTTTAACTTGTAAGCTGAATAAAAAGTTGAATGCGACATTTAAATTTGCACTTGCAAATTGTTAATTCGACTTTGCACACCCAATTAAATCGATAGAACCTTAAAAATTGTGATATATTAAAGGTGTGCTAATTGAAAATTTTATAAGATGGTTCTACTCTGAATTAAAATGTAAAAGACTGAAAAATATTTTTAGGTTTTATACTTATTTTTTTATGCAACAACGTATGTATATATATACTGTTAGTATTGTTGTAACTTGGGACACGTTTCGTCAATCTAAATCTCGATTGTCGTTTGCAGCCGCTAATCTAATTTCGTCAAAGCAATTTTAAGATTTGCATAACAGCCACGCCGGGATCAAACTCTAGCAAAGATTATAATTAACCCTTTTTTCATGTTTACATTTATTTTGTCATATCTACTTTTTGTTTGTTTATATTGTGGTAGCTTCAAATTAACTTTTTTGTTCATTTATTTTTCTCGATAAATAGAAAAAATACAATAAAACTAAAGTAAAAATATTTAATGAAACTTCGGAATAAACAATTAAATAACCTTCCCAACCTTTACCATGAAAGCTAAATTTTAAGCCAAGATTTTGAAACAATGACAACTTGCTTGTTTCAGTTAAATTTTGGTTTGCAATAAAGAAGATATTGATAAGCTGTTCAACAGGTTTTCAAACAACAAGATCTACTGTAAACATGAATTAATTTTAAAATAAAAATAAAAAGGTTTTTTTAGCGTAATTTCGCAACTATTTCTCATACAATAATTCACGCCATTTGTGACGTACAAATAAAACAAGTTAAAGCAAGAATGTTTTGGTTCATTTTTTAAAAATTTAAGGTGGGGCTCATTTTATCAACTAAATAATTAACGTAATATAATACAATATTTTGAATACGATGTCGAAGATGTATTATGAATTTAAAAAATTTTTTAAACTTTTTTGGTTTTATTTGCTCAGCTAAGTTCGCATTTCATTTATCTAGAAAATAACATTAATCTCTCAAGAAAATATTGCAAGCTGTAGTGACCACCTCAAATAAAGACAAAAAAAATTTTTACTTGAAATACGAGGTAATATTGCTACAATAGAAAACGTTTGCGTGTAATATTTTTTACGTTTTAAAATGAGACGCAATCAGACAAAATAAATAAATAATATATACATTATAGATTTAAAAACAAGCATTTTAAAGAATATTTTTTTTTTTTTAGATCAAAAAGCTAAAATCATTATTGCGCTAAAATTTGAAAGGTAATGTTATTTCTATTTCTACTGAAACAATAAAACGTTTTAGATAAATAGCCTAGTTCAAAGTGTAAATGACTGAAAATCAATGTTTTTAATTCTTTAGAAATGATTTTAATGAAATTTGGAACTGCTTGTCAAGACATTTGAACACCAAAAAATTGGAATAAGTGCAAGAGCGTATACTCCATGTTTGTAAGTATTTCCAAGCTTTATTGAAACAGCGTTAAAAATATTATTAAAATGCTATTTTCAAGCAGACTTTACAGTGAAAAACTAGAAATAACGGCTATTGGAAAACCTAAACTAAAATTGAATGTGCAACAAATTATAAAACCAAGAAAAGAGAAAAATTTTGTTGCAGCTTTCTCTGACTCGATATACTTTTAGTAAAAAACACAAAAAAAGCGATCTAAAATATTTTATAGTATAACAAACAACCTGTCAATAAAAGACAAGATATTTATCGCTTTTAAAACCTAAATTTTTTATTAACTGTGGCATGTTAAATGCACAGTATAAAATAATAAAATCAAGTTACCGAATCGATTTCTTTTCGATAACGATAGCTTGGAAAATGAGCTTTTGGTCTATATACATACCGATCAGATAAATTTGCTGCTAACTACGTTTTTAAAACTAATATAAACTAACAACATTTTTTAAAAATAAGAATTTAAATAAGAATTTCAAACCTAGATTTCGAGAAGTAGATAAATTTTCTCAATTGATTATTGTCATATCAATATGTATTTCAATATCAATTCAATATCAATATGTAATATATATATATGTATTTCTAAGCAAGCACCATGAGGTTGGCCCCTGTCTGCACCTTAACTTTAGAACAAAAGTAGAGATTATAGATTGCCACCATTTTGGGAAAAAAATAAAGGTTTTGGATATTACTTGATGGTGAAAACCTTAAGATCACTTTATTTTGGGCCAAAAAATTTGGCAGACTAAAAAAGTTTCCTATTTTTCTCGCACACGCTCCCCCTTTTGAAAGATGTGTTCATTTTGCAAATTTATTTCAATTTGGTAGGAGCAAATAAGCACTTATTTTATTTTGATAAATTTTAGTCACCAGTAAAACTGATGCTAAGAGTTGAAGTCCAAATGTTTTTGCTTCTAAACACATGTATGTAAAATGTAAAGACTTTTTTGCTTTCAATTTAATTAAAAAATTTTTTTCCAAAACAAATGGGCCATGATAATTGTTTTCCGACTTTTCCATTCGCGATGTTAAAAAAGTTGAAACACACCCTAATCCTACACTTTCATTGTTCGCTATATTATAAATTTTTTAAGGCTACTTTTAACCATAGCCGTAGCAGAACAAAACATATTGGGAGACGAAACACTTTTGCCCACTTTTTTTACATTGCCTAATCACAATTTTGTACCATTTCATTGATATGTCCAAATATCACTGTCACACTTCATTTGCGATATAATCATAACTTCACAAATTTGTAGTTAAATTTCTGTTTTTTTCAATGATTTAAATTTTATTTTGACTTAATATTTTCATGGCCAAGTTGTAATTGCAGTCGGTAAAACCCAACTCAATTTAATTTATTTGAATTATTTGCAAGCTGTTTTATCATTATTTTATTTGTTCATTTTATCAATTGTAATTGTACGCACGTGTCAATTAGATTAAGGGCACATGACCTGTAGGGCTTGTCGATTGTTTTGGTATTACTGTTTCTCTATTGTTTTGTTATCGTTTTTCTCGATTGTTTTGGTATCACTGATCAGACTTCTAATTATTTAATTCATTCACGTCCCAATTTTCTGATTGGCTGTTTTCGTTAAGTGCGAACAATGACCGAAGATAAACTCTTTGCTAATCCTTAATTTTGACCTTCACGTAAATTCAACAGTGTTCGGGAAAATTTGCCATCACGTGACGTGATCTTATATAAACGTGAAAGTTTTGTTTGCATAATGTTCCAATTGGAAATCCAGTTAAAATTTCAGTTTAGATTCCAGATTCCAGTTAGTGATTGCAGTTGTTGCATCGTAGTTAAGTCGTTCGTGTTTTTGGAGATTAATTCTATAGAGAGATAGAATTATTTTGTCTAGCTGAAGAATTATTAAGTCGGGGCGCTGAAATCGTTTTGAAAAGTTTAATGAAGCGTGGGAGCCAAGTTTTCGTAAATCATTTCAGTTTTGTAAATTTTGTAGATACTGTATATTCTTTATAAATAGTTAGAGACAGTGGCCTCTGTCTGTCTGCGAAGAAAAGTTTTCTAAAGAATCAATTCGAACTCAGCCGGAACTAACTGAATTAAAAACTTTATGTCTCGCGGAAAACTACTGTATTTCTTGAGCCAGAATAAATAAAAAAAGACATAGCTTTACTTGAGCGAAGATATTTGGGTTACCTAGTTCAACTGGTCCTTTTGAATTCCCAAGTACAGTTTGACACAATAATTAAGATGCAATGAAAAGATTTCTTTTTTTGCTCTTCACTTATTTTTTAAATTAAAAACAAAATATTCATGGAGTTTTCGAGACCAAATGAAATACTTCAACTAAATTCTTAAAAGGTTTTTGCCATTGATCTGGATCGTTTAGAATTAAATAATTTTCTCCTGCCCAAAGAACGCTTAGTCGGTGTCTGAAAACTCTAATTTTTTTTAATTTTTTGCTTTTTTAAAAGGTAGTTGCCCCATGGTCCCGAGCTTCGTACGGATACGTTTTTAACTGTATTTAAATTATTGTAAAGTTACAGCTCAATGTTTTAAATTTTTAATCGTCTTAATTTCTACCTATAATCATAATAATTGTTGTATCTAACTTGTTGTTAGTAGCTAGGATTTGACTTGTCGAATTTATATCAAACATTGTTGATTGACATACACACGTGTTAGGCCTGTGGAACAAAAATAAAATTTTTTTTATTTTGGTTTGAATTTATCACGATAATATATATTTTAGTTTAAATCCACACCTTAGAAAAAAGCTCACCGTCCATCACTGATAAAGTGTCTTTCAAAAAGATCAAGCACATGACGAGAAAAAATTTTTTGTTAAACGTTTCTAAACTAAATTGCTGACATAATCACTAATAATCAAAAAATGTTCAAATATTATAACACATAGATCTAAAGAATAGTTACAATTTTAACAGTAGCACAAAAAACATTTTCTACTCAATATTTATTGAACCAATTTAAACCCAATCTAACAATTACACTAACTGTACATAAAATACCCGAACTAATACCAGGAATTTTTGGTGTTTTCAAATAGTGCTTCAGATACCATGAAAAAAGTTTGGAAAAAGTTAAAAAATAATTTTAAACTTAACTAAATTATGTAGTTTTTATATGGCTCTCAATTCTTTCTTTTCTGTGGGTCACAGGTGCAAATGGCTCATTGTATGATAAAGGTTGCCGACTCCTGCCTTAGACCATAATAAATACGCTATTTTTTACAAAAAATCCAGAAATTTATTGACTTTTTTTTTGTTTTGAAGTAATAGCCATTCTACTTTAAATTATTTAGAATTATGTTAATAAAAAAATTAATAATACTAATGAAAGCAAAAAAAAAAAAAAAAAAAACTTCAAAATTAATTTATTCAAACAAAAGAACAACCATTGATGAAAAAAGATGACGGACTCATATCAGACGTTTTTCGGTTTATAAAGTTTTTGATTAATAAAGCTGAAATGTATCTTTGTTTCATGTTTGTTTGGCAACACTTTCAAACTTTAAAATTGATTTAGGTTTGCAAATAACAATATTTTTTCATACAGAACATGAACTAGCATGATCCTTGAATGCAGATATGATATTTGAATTACAGTTCTTATGTTTTTTTATTATCGTTGTCAAATCACATCATACAAAGGTGTAACCTATAGTAATATGACTGTTGACAGCAAAAAAATAAATTAATTAAAAATTTTAGGTGAAAATATGAACTAGTTTTACCCTTTACATAAACATTTACGAATACAATTATGTCAACGTTAAGTTCTGTAATAATAAAAAAAATCTATTTTGTGATTTGTGCGAAGATTCACCAACATAGCGATACAAACTGGGGGGCAATTTTGTCGTGTACAGAAAACAAACTACTTGAAGTTAAGATCTTTTTTTTGAGATCGCTATTTTTTGGGACGAAAATCGAGAAATCGGAGACAGATTTAAGGTGAAAACCTTTGTTTAGTCTTTGCTTGTTTTTTGGGATGAAAATGAAAGAATTGGACACAGTTTTAAAGTGATAACCCCGTTTGTTTTTGGTCTTCATTCTAAATTTGGAACAAATTTTATTCTCATATCTGTGAAGTGGAGTGAAATAAAATGGAATCAAATTTTTAACGGTCTTTATATTGATCAACATTAAAATTCATGACATTCATATTGATTAAAACATGGAAAAATATTATATGCACAGAAAATGAATAAATATATATTAATTTATTTTTTGTGTTTACGTATATAGTATTTTTCCATGTTGTAATAACGTACTTCTATTTAAAAATATATTACGAAATAATATGTTACTAAGTGAAAAAAAAATTTTTTAAATTTTACATTTTTACTAAAATTTTTTGGAAAACGAAACTGATTGCAAAAAAGCAAATTTAATTGCAAAAACAGCAAAATTGATTGCAAAAACAACGAATTACATCGAAAAACCCTATAAATAAACTCTAAACATTTTTGATTTTAAAAATTGAAAATCAATCTTTTCTATTTATCTGAAGCTGTATTGGTACCGGCGATAAAATTTATAAAAGCGATAAAAGGCGATAAAAACAGCAATAAAAATATCGCAAGAATATTTAACTATTGATGATCGTTATAGTAGCGCTTTGGGAAATCTCGGGGTTTCTTAAAACACTTATTAAGTTTTGAATGTTTCCAATTGGGTCTTATTAAATGTAATAAATAGAAATTTCGCTTTAGCTCAAGGGTTTCCTCTTACCAAAAAGTTGAAAAGCACTGCATTAGAATGAGAAGGACGTCGATTCGTGCTGATTTATATAGAAAAAAGAAAAAAGAAAAAAAGACAAATCGTTCTAATAGCTGTTACTTTTTTCTAAGACGTTTTTTGTTACAAAATTAGTTTTTCCGGCATGTAGCACTCATCCCAGCTGTGAAATTTATTTAGCTGTAGCTGGATCGAAGCTCATGACAGTTGACTTTGAGCTACTTAAAACGGCTAATAAGGATCATCCAAGTTCTTTATAACAAAGGTTTTTTCAAAATTGCTAGAATCAGTTGCTAGTTTATGAAATTGTTCAAATAGATCGTTGAAAACTAATAAAAGTATTCATTTGCAATCGATGGCTGAAACAAAATTAACAACATTGAAAGATATTTGAAAGCCAAAATAACCTTTTACTTTTCACTTCAAATTGATGTTTAAAAAAGGGATTTGATTGGATAAGTTAACCAATCGATATCTAAAAATATTACTTGAGCCAGTTGTCTCCACTCTCTAATTGTTCGATAAGGTCCGATATTAGATTCAGACGATTGGGTTTTGTGCTTTTTAAGACTTTTTGCGTTTATTTCTAAATAAGGTTAAGCAGTACACCGGATAGTGATTTACTTTTATCATATTATTATCATATTACTAAATGCAAAAAAATTGATTTTAAACGTGTATGTTATAGCTGAATGGAAAAAAAGTTTTATTTATTTTATTGTTTAATAGAAAAAGAAAACAAACAAACAGACAAAATTAACTGAGGTTCACGATAAATTGTCCTAAACTGGCATTCACTGAGCAATAGTTTCAAAAGTGTTTAAATTTACCTCGCAAATTTTTTTAATAATTCGTGGATTATATGCGATTTCTGTAAACAAATAAAATTATCCAAAGCTGTGTTTTTCAACCTGTTTTTGACCGATGTGATCGCATTTCTGTTGCGCGCATATAAATTTATAATTCATAATCTTTACACTTTAAAAATTTTTCCAACATTTTTCTATAGCAAACAATCAAAATACTGGTTACTGTTGAATTTTAAGCCTTTTTAGGTTTTAGGAAGTATTTTTCATTGTCGTCGTTTGAAAGGGCATCCATTTTGAGTCAGTCATAAACCGGACTGAAGCCGAGGGTATTCCTTTTACAATCCCAGGCTGCTGTACTGCCCCGACCAGATGCTGGGAATGATGGTATTGAGCCAGCATCGGGTTTCGTTATCCAAAACCGACAGACCTCGTGCTTTAAGTGGCGTTCAATGTATGAGCCACGCGAATAGAACATGGTCTGTGGTTTGTCCAGGGGCGCCCAATCAAAATTCGGTGAGAAAGCGAGACCCCATTTGTGCATGGACGTATCGTCCAACATCATTCCGCAGGCGATTTAGCTTAACTCAGTCTGTTCGCGATAAGTTCAATCCACTTTTAAAAAATAAAACAACCTTTTTTGAAAACCCAAGATTCCTCTACATTTCCTTAGAAGTTTACGCTAGAATGAACAGTAAAACTTTAGTATTTGAACAATAAATTTATTTATAATATACATTCAATTTTAGAATTCATTTTAGTGTAACCTCCTAAAGAAAGTTTGACAAAATTATTCGGGTTTTGTAATGAGCTTTTTTAATCTTTTTTTAGTTAAACAAAGAGATTTGTACAAAACTCTTAATTTTTATAATTATTATAATAGCGTTGTTTATAATTAAATTTGTTTAAAGTGTAAATGGTTAAATATCAATGTTTTTTAACTCTTGCTCTAAAATCCTTTCCCGTTCAATATTTGTTTAATTGTTTCAAATTCTATTTTACGATTATATTTACTGTAGATAAAAAAGCAGAACTAATACTAAGCGATTTTCGTTGCTCTAAATGGAGTTCCAGATACTATAACATTTTTTTCGAAACTAAGAAAGATAATTTTAAAGTTAACTTAACTATGTAGGGTAGTTTTGTATGTTACAAGGTTTGCAATACCTACAAATAAAGCAAAAATACGCTTCGAATAAAGTCATATTATTTTTGTTTTAAATAAATAAAATAATAGGAATGAATTTTGAGTTGTTTTTCTTTAGTTTTTGCTTGAGTAAACATTTTATTAGCAATATGTTTTTCGCTATTATTTCGAAACGTAAAATTTTACTTGTTATGTTATTGTTCACTAAAGGGATTTTCTTAAATTTAGGTGGAATTTTCGTTTTACTTTTTTAGCATGTTGATATTGTCAAGAAATGGCATGACTTATAAGTTTAATTGTAAACATGCATATTGTATATCAAGTTGTGATAATGAAACTTTTTTGAAATATCAAACGGCCATTTATATATTTAGCGTAAAATGTTAGGGTATCATTAATGCAACGTTGGCGGAAAACCATAACAAAATAGCGATCTGTTTCATGGCGTCGGAAATGCTCTGAAATAAAAGCGACTCGACAAAACTAAAAAAATGTAGAACAATTTCTGGATAAAACTACCGGAATTTGCTTATTATTAGAAAATTGCGACCATAAATATTTTCTGGGACAATATTATTTTAAAATTTTTTTTTTTTAATAAATAAAAAGCACTTCAAAATGACAATAAAGGTTGTGGTATGAAATAAATAAACAAAGTTTTGTAACAAAATAAAACAATTATAAAGTTTTTACAAAAGATTCAAAATTTTACTGCGTTTGATTTCGTTTTTTGAATCATACATTGATGTTTATATTGCATATGCTCGAAGACTATGGTAGTAAAGCAATCCATTGAATTCACGTCTTTGCTAAAGTTTGGTATTAGTCATTTTTAATTTCCCAAAGCTCTTTAACTCAAAAGTTACGATCCTGTTATTAAAAAGCGGCCAGGATAGTAACAATCGCAGACTAATTTATGTATGTTACAACAAACATCACAATTGCTTTCATCACTGATGTCACTTCACATGAAGAAGTTGAACCAGAAGATCGAACAACAAAACTTGATTGGTTGATTCCAACCATTGTCAATCTTGTGTTGATTGTCATTACAACCTTAATTCTTGTGTCATTGGTGCATTATGGATTAACCAGCGGGAAGTGGCGTGGTCAATCAACCAGCCAAGTTGACAAATTGAACGCTGGAGTGGTTTACTCGTTTCTGATCGTGTGTGCAGTCATGTGCATAGGCTGCTACATCTCTAATCAGATTTATATGAACGTCGGTTTTGATTACAACAATGATAGTCTCTGCGAAGCAGCGGGAGATGCTGCGTTTGCATTTTACGTGTTAGTCATAATGTCAGTATTCTTGTTTCTGTGGTTTCGGCAGAAAGCATTTTACACCAACAACATGTTAGCATTCAAAACGACCAAATTCACCCGAGCATTGAGCTACTCTAGCATCTTCCTTATAACTGTGTCTGGTTTACCCTATGTTTTGTACACTACAGCTGGAAATGCTTTGGAAACAAGTTCTGCTGGACGTGCTCACAAAATTGACAGCAATTTAAAAGAATACGTTTGGATCTATGCTGCTTTTTTAATCGTTTTATCGCAGCTTTTACTTCTTTGCTTGTTTATTTATCCCGTGCTGCAAATAGGAAGAGATTCCAAACCTTCGATTATCCAAAAACGTTCCAGCTCAATAAATAGTTTTGCTACCACGTCTTTTGATAAAAAGAAAAATATCACTTCGTGCAGTGAGCTATCCAGAAACGATTCAAGATCTTCTGCTTCTTTACATCGGGTGTCCTCATCCGTTGTACGTCCGCCCGGTGACAAAATTAAACTGATCATACGAACGACGCTCTTCTTTGCTGTGTCTTCGACACTGCTCGACGTCATTGTTTCGATAATGTCGTACTTTGTGTTTCCTAATAAAAGCAACAGACGATATCCGAACATGTTAGTTGACATGGCGGTGTTTTGTAACTTGTTGTTTCTGGTTTTGTCATTTTCTACATACAAACGCATGCTGACGTCTTGCATTACAAGTTCTTAACAAAACCAATGAGTCAGAATTTAACTTTTTGTTTTTTCAAATATTGCTTATATTTCGTGTGCAATTTAAACTTTATGAAAAAAATTTTTTTCATTTAATATTGAAAACGAATTTATTTGTTTATAACGATGAATATTAAATGTAAAATCGATAATGTTTTATTCTTCAAATTAAAATAATACTTAACAGTTAGTAATGAAAGAAAAGCTTTGTTTATATTTCTATAAAAACTTTAATTTTTTTCTTTTTCTAAACTATGAGTATTTTAAGTTGTACTAGTAGTTGATACCGATAGATAGGACATCATATTGCAATAATTTTTATTCTTTTTTTCTTGGAATACAGTAATAAGGTGGTGAGAGTGTTTTTTTATTACCTTAAATAACTTGTATAAAAGTAAAAAACTCGCAAGGATTTTTATGATTGATAAATTGTGTTAATGATGCAGGACTTAAAAGACCTATTTATGTTAAAGAAAGCATAAAGTCTCGTTTTCACTACGAGCGTGGAATGGAGCATTCTTTCTTTGATTAATCTCTTCGCGCTTAACATCTAAGCGAGCGCCAAGCGAACAAAAAAATCAATAAAACAAAGAAAAAATTCTTTATTCCACGCTCGCAACGGCCCTGAAGCCGCTAGCACACAGTTATGGCTGTTTGATACTTTTGTTTTATACTTTTACTACTTGCACCGTTTTGCTAAAATTGGCCAGAAAATAATCCATTGCTAACTACAAAAATGACGTAACAATAAAAATATCAATTGAGAAACTATTTGCGTTTTGAAACAACCAGGAAGCCTTTCACAGCTGGGGTCACTTTTAATTATTGAAAAAGATTAATCAAAATAAAATAGCTTACAAATTCAAATAGCTCAGTGAAAAGTGCACGGCCCCTGTTTGAAAGCAGTGGTCTAAATCGACTTTTACTAATGTTAGTACCGGTGATTTAATTAATTTTTACTGTACTCTTTTACAAAATTTAGTTAATAATTTTATTTTGTCTAAAGGGTGCTATACAAGAATTTGTTGGTAGCGCCCTGCTAGATACGGTTACCATGTTTCCAAAACAGAGAAACGGTATTCTCGTTAAAAGCGCTCGAAATCAAGTAAAAACCAAAAAAAGTCAACTTTATAACGATAAACTAAAGTAGAAGCAAACTTCGAATTTATCGCCTGGAAATCAAAGTAAATAAAAAATACTATTGCTAGAACGATCAACTAACGCCCCTGTTTGAAAAATTTTTCGAGCAACAATTTTGTCGAAGATTAGAAGATGATAGCAAAAGCAAATTGAAAATTAATAAACCTTGGACAAATAGTTGACCGGGCCGTGCGCCGAGGCAAGGGCTCAAAATCGGGACGTAAGTAAGCCTTCAGATAGAATCATGTTAGAGCTACAGACAAGCTAATTTTATTACTGTGTGTGATTATTGTGCTGCTGTTCCTGCACAAACATTACACTTTTGCTTTGTACTTAGTATTTTGGGAAGACTATGGCTATTTCTTATTTTACTGACTGCAATTATTAATAAATTAATTTAGGAATATTACGTGTCATGTTTTTTCTGATCGTATGTACAGCGTGTCCATAAAATACTAGTATTATTGCAAACATTTATTTTCCAAAAATATTTTGCATAGCTTCAAGTTTACATTCGTAGCACTTCATCAAATACATTTGACATGTGCGCTTCTAGTTGCCCTCACAATATCAGGACGATATTCGAAGCAATTCCATAACACTAACACTCTCCTGAAAGTTTTTGACCCATCTCATTGCGCAGAATTTAGAAAAAAGATTTTTCCTATTTCTGCCAAAACTGTGGCTGAAGGGTAATTAATGACTTAGTTTCAGCATACCAACACAAACATTTGGCCTTCTCTTTTGGTGTCGTCATTGTCTTTTAAATCAATTTAATTCAAATCTTAAATAATGTTGAATTAAAATTAATGTTAATACAGACTTACGAAGTTAAATTTTGCAAAATAACTCAAAACTCTGTAGAAAATTTGATAAATAACCACAAGCTCTATGTTATATGGTTTTTGAGCGATAAATATTTATAATAGTACTGAGAATTTATGATTACCCTACATTACAGTGTTTTTAAAGTAAAGAAATGCTATAGGTTCCAACTGCCAAGAAGCCAAAACTTTAAGACATTACAATAATTATTTATTATGTTTGATTTATATCTGATGACCAAACCAGATCCATTCGACATTCTTTTAAAAAATATGGTCAATGTGCTAAAAAAAAGTTGATAACCACTGCTTACACAAAAAAATAATAATTTGCATAAAGGTTAAACTTAGGTCAGGCTAAAATTGTGCCAATTAATCTAATTCAATCATTCAACCTAATGTGATGATTCACAACAAAATTACTAAATGGCACAATAAGTTAAACTCAGTCCTTCCGATCGCACGACAAAAGTTCATTTTTGTGATTCCCGAAGTTACCTTTAAAGAAATGGAACGACTTTCTCTCTAAAGACGTCAATAAAACTTGGGCTTCGATGCAATGACAAGTTTGACTGAGCTTTCATGAAGTTGCAATTTGGAAGCGTCTTTTCTGATCAACGTAAACAAGCATTTTTTCTTAACTGCGTTTTTTTTTTTTGTTTTTGTTTAATTCTCTAGAAAGCGTTTAAATTTAAATCGAGAATTCAGAAGCAGCTTGCACGAGTTAGATCGTTTAATAAATGAATTATTCGGATTTCATTAGCGATAAGATTTTTTTGGTGCTTCAGTGTTTATTACTTAATTCTACTTGAATTAGAAGGTCAATTTTACCTCAACAAACCTTACCTCAATTAATGGTTGATGTAACATCCTGTAATTAAAAGATATCTATTGATGCCAAATAATGAATTACCAAGGTAAATGTGTATGTTAAGTTCAATAATTTCAGGTGAAATAAGGTCAGGACATTCTTAGTTTATTTAAATGTAAATAAAGTAAATAGGTTTGTAATTTTAAAATTGTAATAATTGTTTAGTAATGACAATCACAAGATGCAAGTTTAAGTTTTCGATTGAAACGCCTAATTTAAACTTTACAAGTAAAATCCCTATACCAAGTATACCTCTACATGTAACGATTGTACAACAGTTGAAATATTTTAAATAAAACACTTTTCAAACATTTTTCAAGTATGTATGAACTTAATATATCCGGCAATTTCTTGTATAAAATCTATTAAATAGGAGTTTTGGAAAATTTACAAACTGAAAACAAAGATCGTAGGATAGAAAAAAATTTTGAAAATCATTACTTGAAAAATAAAACATGATTGTCGTAAGAAATACTACAGTTTTAAGAAAATTTTAACCTTTTCTTTAAAAAATCTAACAGCACCACCAATAAAATAAATTTTGAACTGCTTATTATTGTATCTTCTCATTAGTTTTATTTTGTACAATAAAGCTTAAATGGATCACTGCCCCCAGAGTACCTTGGAGGTAAGATTCTTTAAAAGAGCTTTTTTGCTTAGGGTTACAGATTTTAATGGGAAAAGGTTCATAAGAATATTTTAATGGAGAGAAAGGACTTTTTTAAAAAGAATATTTGAATAGAAGATTCTTTGCTAGATAGTTTTGGAAAGAATTTTTGGGTGCAAAAAGATGGAAACTACAGTAATATAGCAACATTTAAATGTTATTGCACTCCCTTATCATAATTGCAGTATTCCACTTGGTAATTAATTTCTCATAAAGGAGTTAATATTTTATCTTAATTCGATTTTATTAATTATTTTTTATACTTTTTACTTATTACCGCCATCTGGTGGATACTTTTTAAAAGGAAATTTAAAATAAATAATTTGTAATTGGTTGAATTCTAATAATCTATTTCTATAATTAATTAAGATTTTTTTCATTTGTTGATCAGTTAATAATGCTTCACGGCTGTCGCATTAAACAAACAAAAACTATCAAATTTATTGATTCAAATCTATGATAAATAAAGAACTGCAAGATATCATATTCTTATATGTCTATGATGTAAATGGATAATATTATGAAGATAAACATTCAAACGTTTATGCAAAAAAATGTACTGTTTCAAAAAAGACCAGGGTTGGACAAACTTTTAGCTAGAGGGTCGCATTTAGAAGATGACAATTTTGATCAAGGGCCGCGCAAGTATTTACAACATGGATGAACATGATTACTTTTTTTAGATATTACTACAATTTTGAAGTCCATAATCTCCACTTTTGTTCCAAAAATTTAATGATTTCTAAAAAAAGATCATCACTTTCAATTAATGTCCAAAATTTTGAGAGTGGTTGAAAGGTTTGAAATTGTGATTTTGAATATTGATTGAATTATTTTTTAGAGATTGAAAATGACAAGAAAATAAAGTTATTTGTTTATGGCTTTCCGAGCCGCACAGAAATTCGTGGCGAGCCGTAGTTTGCACTTCCCTGAGCAAGACTGTGTCTTTGTCAAACTTCGAAGAATTAGAAGGAATAAAATTAAGGGAGCCGTGTCAACTTTTCAAATCAAATGAGAGAAACAAAAAATTGTGCACTAAAGTTAACTATTTTTTATTTGGGCACAAACTTTCGTAGGCTACTGCTCACTTCATCAGGTGCAATGTAATAAAAATGCAATCAAAACAAGTTTTACACAACGGCATTAAACGTAACAAACAGACATATGTGACGTAATGAGATACAAATATATTAGATAAAAAAGACTAAGTTTGAGAAAATATGGCAGTGGGGTAAATTACGGCAATTTAAACAAAAAACAAATGCGAGAAAATGGCATGTAAGTATAGAACGATGCAAAATGAATAAAAAAGTGAAAAACATAAATGACCCTCACGTTTACAAAAATAAATATTACACGTAGTTAGACATGAATAAATAATCTTTATTTAAATCTTGGTTAACGCAATCAAGTTTGAAAATAATTTTTTGCTCTTCCACTTCCCGTTGTTGCTTTGTTTTACCTTTAACTTCCTTAATTATTGTTAATTTGAGATTGTCCAAAGTGTGGTCAAGTTTGTTGAAATGCTCGGCTACCGGTTTGTTTCTGTTGTGCTTGATGTCGCTCCTGTATCCGTTCATCCGTTGTCTGATAGAGTTGCTTGTTTCTCCGATATAGATTGCTTTAGGGCAGAGATTGCATGAAATTGCATATATGATATTAGATGAATCACAGCTAAAGTTTCCGGAGATTTTTATTGGGACTCCGTTAGGACCAGTTATTGTAGAGTTAGTATTTATGTTGGGGCAGAGATGGCATTTAGGAGATTTGCAAGAAAAGGTGCCCGTGATGAAATGTTCATTTGGTAAGGAGCATGTAAGTAAAAGTTTGATGTTAGGAGGTTGACGATGTGATATAAATGGTGGTGCAGAGAAGATTTGGTTAAAATGTGGGTCTTTGTTTAGTAAAAGTTGCAAATTTGGTGAAAAATATTACTTATTTCGGATAAAATCTAAGACTGATCCGAGACGAAGAGCCTTTTTTTGTGTTATTTTAGAGAATATTGTGAATTTAGGACAAAAAGTAAGAAATCAGAGACTGGTTAGAAGTAATGACCCTTTTTTTTTAGAGATTACCGCATTTTGAAGTGCATCAAGGTAATGATTTCAGGCGATGACCTTTTTTTTTTGGAGGTCACTGCATTTTGACGGCAAAAAGTGCTTTACCCGGAACGATTTCAAGCGATGATTTTTCTTGTTTTTTTAGAATTCACTGAATTTTTAGGACAAAAACTGTATTGTCTAGGAAAGATTTCAAGTGATGACCTTTTTTTTAGAGATTCCTGCTTTTCTGGGACGCAAACTGCATTATAAGGGAATGACTTCAAATCATGACTTTTTTTTTAGAGATCATATTGAATCTGGGACAAAAATTGGTCTTAAATATACCCAATGTTATGACCTGGGTTTGGCATGCCAATTGCATGACTAGTCTCAGAGGTTATCGCTCGCCACGAATAAATATAGAGATGAAATAAAATAAATAAAAATTGAGAAATCTGAGAAAGATTTAAAATTAAATGTTAATTTTTAAACTTTCTGAAATAACTGGAATTTGGATAAAGACAAAAAAATTCTTCATTTTGATCATCGAGGTATTCTTTTTTAGAAGGGGGAAATGATGGTACCCAAGTCCTGAAAAGGAGGAATGTAGCAAAAACTTTTGAGAACCATTGATGTAGAGCATGTAGAATTGCTTTTTTTTCTGAGTTAAACTACAAAAACGGATTGCATTTTGACAGAATCCTTTGGTGTGTTATTAGTTTTTTTAACTTTTTTTACATGTATTTTATTGAAACTTCTACTCCTAATAGATTTTAAAAAATCTATTTTTTCTGATGTTAGGCTTTGTGAGGCATTTACATAGGCACCTACTCTAATTAGTTTTTCTAATATAGTCTTGATCATTTAGTAATTTCTGTGTTTTATTAATAATTATTATAAAAAATAAAGAATATTACAAGTAATAAACTGAAAATAGAGAGAACAAATGGGTCCAGAGTTTACCCTCGTTGTAATTTATATTCATTCTGCTTTTTTGATCATG
Organism: Diplosoma virens; assembly: GCA_963680785.1. Taxonomy (NCBI): domain Eukaryota; kingdom Metazoa; phylum Chordata; class Ascidiacea; order Aplousobranchia; family Didemnidae; genus Diplosoma; species Diplosoma virens. The sequence continues at coordinate 65,805,535 of OY796880.1, read as the reverse complement.
CCCAAATATTCATTTCAAAATTAGCTATCGCATGAAAATGCTAAGAATTTATACTTTTCTAATGAGAATCAACATTTCTTCTAAACAATGCAAATACTTCAAAAGTTGCTTTTGCTCGAAAGATTGAATTAAAGTAATTGAATCAAAGTATACCAAAATAAATACTTTTGTTCAGTCTCAAAGTACCTTGTTAAATTAGTGGAGACGATAAGGCAGGAAATAAATTTGGTCATGGTTGATGTCCTACTAATGTTTCCAAACATTCTTGTAACGTTAAGAAAATTGCTGGGTTAGTTTTATTTAATCAGTTAGTCCACTTTGTAGAATTTTCATTTATACGAAGTTCTAACTTTCAATGTTTCAAACAACGTGTCGTTACTTAAAGTAATTGATATAATCGGACAAACTCTTGAGTTTTTGAAACTCTAGCTCAGTGGCGTGCGTGACCTCTGAAACTGGTCATGCAACTGTTATGCCAAAAACTGGTTATGCAATTAGATATTTTATGGGTAGTTAATGGATAGGACATGCAATATTTTATGGGTAGCAGAAAGAATTCTGTGTTTCAAAACAACGCAAGCGCTTTTTATATCTTCAGCCAAAACAATTTATATTGTACTTACGTCAGGTCAGTTTCTGTTTGTTTTTGAGAAAAGAAGGTTTTTAAATTATAAAAAGTTATATACTCGCATTCAAACCTAGAAAAGGCTTGATATTTTTAAATAGTGATTATTTCCAAAGAAATTAATTTGGCCGTAAAAAGTAACTTTAGCTACCATTTTTATAAATGTAAAACTGATAATTATATTGTGAAAATTGAGCATAAGATACTTAAATTTTCTGAAATTGCTAATTTTAAGCTAAAACAAAAAGATGGCAGGGTAAAGTTTATTTATGTGGTAAAAATTTAAGAGAAAGGTAGAACAAATAAATGCTTGACATTATTAAAATTACGTAAATTAATTTGTAAAATGTGAAAATTTTGGTAATTTTTTATGACAAAGTTTATCTAAAGATAGGCATACCATATAGTTGAAAGGGGAAATCGAGACGCACATTAATAGAAAAAAAATTCGTCCCTAAAAAGTATTGTTATCTAAAAAAAGATCTTCACTTTGAATCATTCTCGGCATATACGAGCAAGTTAACAACTCTTATAAATCTATTTGAACAAGAGACAGGTCGGGCCTAATTGCGTGTCTTATGTAGTAACCTAACTAGCTTATCCTAGATACACCAGCCACTTGATTCGCCAAGGTAAGTATGTTCAAAATAATAAAGAAATAGTAAGCAAACCAGAAAATAGATTAACCAGTAGTACGTCCATGTTACAAGTTTAAGAACACGATTCGGTTAAGAGCACGATTTAAAAAAAGGATTATCTGTGACTCAAAATGAAACCAAAATTAATTGATATAACATTATCTGGATTAAATCGATTCAACATCTTCCGTTTCTTTGAATTGTGTGTCCTCATCGGTGGTACGTCCGCCAGGTGACGAGATTAAGCTGATCATACAAAAGACGCTCTTCTTTGCTGTGGCTTCGACGTCATTGTTTTGATAGTATCGTACTTTGTGTTTTCAAATAAAAGCAACAGACGATATTAAAACATGTTTTTGTAACTTGCTGTTTCTGGTTTTGTCATTTTTTACATGCAAACGCATGTTGACGCCTTGCATCACAAGTTCTCAATAAAAGCAATGAGTCAGAATCTAATTTTTCATTTTTTTAAATTTTGCTTATATTCCGTGTGCAATTTAAATTTAATGAAAAAAATTTTGATTTATTAACTTAATTAATTACACTGGTCAACACACAAATTTTTGCCACAGATATTATATTGATTTTAGGGTATATCAGGTGCGTAGATTTCGAAAATGACATTCATTTTTGCTAGTTGGCCCTAGTTTTTGAGATAATTGCATTTTTTTTGTAAAAATATTACTTAGACTGTTTTATATGGCATTGTTGTTCATTTAATGCTATTTAATCAATACTGTACGCTTCGATCTTCTTTTGTAAACGCAGTAAAACAAAAATGCAAAGCATCCATGCAAACTACAATGCTAAAAAAGGATGCAACAGCAATATTTACCGTTAGTTTGCAAGAAACGTATTGGAACTAAAACCCAGTATTACAGCGTATAAATGTATGTTGCCGTTATTTATTTAAACAAACGAAGCTTGAAAATACTGAGCTTTAACAACTACCATTCTGTCAAATCTACGAAACCAATCGCCTCTTGTAAGACTTTCTAGCGTGAGGAGCAAATGGCTTATGTCGTTGAAGATTCCAACAATAGTCCGCCATCATGTGGGTGTCCCATCGTCCTTGATACCTTTCTTCCATTACTTTAATGTCCTGATGGAATCTTTCTCCTTGCTCTTCACTTAATTCCCCAAGATTTTCTGGAAATCTATCTAAATGACTAAAGAGGTAATGAATCTTGATGCTCATCTTTGCTGCCAAACTTTGAAATTTTGAAAGCATATCTTCAACTATCTGAATGTAATTGTTTGCTTTATTGTTTCCCAAAAAGTTTTTTACAACCACAGTAAAAGAAATCCAAGCAGCAAATTCCTTCTCAGTCATAGATGCAGTGAAGTTTGGATCGTTCATGAGCTTTCGAATTTGAGGACCATCAAATATTCCTGCTTTTAGTTTTTCATTGCTCATCCCTGGAAATACTCTGCAAATGTAATTAAAACAATTTCCGTGTACTGGAAAAGCTTTCACAAACTGCTTCATTATACCCAATTTGATGTGTAGAGGTGGCAAAATGATTTTTTCTCTTGGGACAAGGGGCTCATTGATGACATTACATTCATTAACTGTTAGTGTAATTCTTTCAGGCCATTCCTTCTTCACCCAGTGGACACTGCGAGCACGGCTGTCCCACAAACAAATAAAGCACGGATATTTAGTATAACCACTCTGCTGACCAAGCAAAAAGTTGACCATTTTCAAATCAACACATATTAACCATTGGTGGTCACAGTAGTTCAATTTTTCTAGCACTCGTTTAATATTGTTGTATTTTTCTTTGAGCAATGTAGAGTGGCCAATGGGAATCGAGGCATACTTGTTTCCATTGTGCAGCAATACACACTTCAAACTTCTTTTTGAACTGTCTATAAATAAACGCCAATCTTGAGGTTTATATTCAGGTATTCCCATTTTTAAAAGAAGTCCTTCAACATCTGAGCAGAAAAAAAGCCCTTCTTCTGAACGATAGTACGGAAGTAAGTCGCTCTCCCTTGTGCGGTAAAAGGTTACTTTCGTACCAACACTAAGGCATTTCTTGTCTTTAAGCCTGGATGCCAATACTTCAGAAGCTTCTTTAGATAGATTAAGATCTCTTATGAGATCGCTCAGTTCCTCCTGATTAAACTGCTTCGGACTGGTCGAACTTTCTTCAAAAATGCTTGAAACATCACTTTCACTACAGCTTTCTGAAGCTTGGTGGACAAAGTCCTATTTTGATGGTTTTTCTGGAAGATGACTAAATTGTGGCACGGGTATATCTTCACAGTGGGGTACAGGACGCCTAGCAGATTCTAAGTCCGGGTAAATCCATGATTTTTTCTTGTGACGATTAAAACCCTTCAAATCTATCATACAAAAATAACAATCATCAAAGTGGTTTTTCTGTTCTCGCCACACCATTGGCACACCAAATCTAAAGCTTTTAGTTTTTCCTTTTGTCCACATTTGTAAGTGCTCAACACATGATTTGCAGACAACATGTGGAGCCCATGGCTTGTCTTGATCACCAAGTTTAACTCCAAAGTAAGCACGGTATACTTTGCGAACAAAATCTGTAATAGACCTTTTATACTCTTTAAGAATATATTCTCCACATATACATGTATAACAGAAACTGTCAGGGTCATTACAACAACTTCTTCTTCTTGAACAACTCATAGCAGGCAACATAAAGCAATTGAAGGGTTTAGAACGAAAAGTAACTAAGTCACAAAATACTGCTTTTGAGTAAATTGCATTTAAAGTTTTTAAATGAGTCATAAAATCAGGTTTCACAGCGATTTTTGTTTTTAGGATTATTAAGCATTTACATATTGTACAATGAACTTATTTCATCATTTACAGATATTTTGGATGAACATGTAAGATGATATTAATAAAATACTAGATTGGACTTAGGCACTTTTATTGTGATTTTATGGACTTAGGCACTTTTAACCACAAACTATGGACTTAGGCACTTTGCTTTTAAAGTCCATTAGTCATATTTAAGTAAAAATACTTAATATTAAATTATTTACAAAGAGAATTTCAGGACACGTCAAAATATCCAAGTAATCACTCTTTTTCATTGTCCTTGTAACTACCTTATTAGATTTATTGGGTAAAAATTAGCTATAACTTCTGCAGTTGTCCTGCTATATTCTGCCATTTCATCACTGCGTAAGGCTTGTAAAATCAAATGCTCCATAACAATAATACTTACAAACTGTTTCTCAATGTTTTAAAAACGCATATGACACTAAAATTGTTAGGTCCGTAGTCAAAGCACTAATAAGATTTATGAAAAAAAAATTCGAAGCAGTAAACATAGGGTGAAGTTTAATTTAAGCCTCTCCTTCTGTTCATTACAAACAATACTTTTATTTACAAAAAGTTTATTGATAAAGGTGATGCTTAAATTTAAACCCTCTCAAACAGGAAATGTCTGTCAAAAATTTTTGAAAATGAATAAAATGTCCGACATATATTTAAAATACTTTGATTTTACCATTGCTCACAAAGTACGCTTATGAGTAAGCAAAGGTTTGCCAACCTAGCTTTTAATTCTAATTAAATTCTCTGTGTTTACTTCATTCTTGATTACTGTATTCAATTTAAGAACCAAACATTTTAATAGAACATTCGTGCATATTTCTTTGAAGCCTACACCTATATATGAGTAAACTAAAAATGAAACCTAATTTACCAGTTTTTATGTTATATAGTCAAAGCACCAAGCTACAATATTAACAAAACTGATTTCGTATCACGTGACTAAACCTTACAATATGATTGGATAAAATGGACTTAGAAACTTTTAAAAGAAAAATTCAGCATTTCCAGCAAAACCTTGCATTCAAAAAAAGACTTAGTAACATTTTTTAGAAATAATATTTTGCATGGTGATTAAGGACATTAAAAGCAACGCACTACAATGGCTAACTCAATTCGGGTAAAAATGTGACTTAGTTACTTTTCGTTCTAAACCCTTCAATTAAAACTGAAAACATGAAAACCTAAATATAGTAAAAGTTACTGCATTTCAACTTTTCATTAGAATTTTTTTAGACTCCAAGATTGCTAATGGTCAGTTATTGACTTTTCTGCTTTGTTAACCTTTCTAAAAATGAGACAACTGGTCCTTTATTGCAAAACAAAATCTCCTTGTCAGCACAATTGCCTCTTACGTGTAGTTTATATGGCCGTTATCTGAGCTTTTATAGCCAGTTATTGTGTCTGCATTCTCTCAAAAACTAGAGCCAATTCAGCAAAAGTAAAGTCATTTTTGGAATCAGCGCACCTGATATACTATAAAATCGTTGAAAGATCTATCGCAAAAAGAAAAAAATATTTTTTTGTTGAGCTGTGTTATCTTAATGAAAAAATGGAAAAATAATTTATTTATGTATGACAATGAATATGAAATGTAAAGTTAAAAGTGTTGCAGTCTTTTAATCGAAATAATAATTAAGATTTTGTTACTATAAAAACGGTCTTGTTTGTTTTGTATGAAACGACTAAAAGTGTAAAATTTATTTTGTTGTAAAAGATAAACTTGAGAATATTGGCTGAAAAAACTTAATATTTTTTTGAACATTCAACTAAGTTTTTCCAATTTCTACCAATTTCAAAGTACATTATTGTCAGTAGTCACATTAAAAGTACGTGGTGACAATTATAATCGACATGGTCTCGGTTTAAACTCAACTCTTTTCTTAATTTTTGTGCAATGGAAAATTACTTTATGCTTGAAGATTTTAACCTTGTAACTGCAAGGCTAAGAGATTATCTCCTTGCTAAGTGGGTTGGCCATTTTGTTTCTACTGTTGACGTCACTGCCAATGTATGTCAATTTAACCTACTTAGTCAAGATTACGGCTATTAATGACCTGACGCCAAAAATAATAATGTTTTCTTCACGAAGGTCCTGCACCACTTTAGAAACTCCGTCTTCTGGTTAGTGAATGTCTTCGGGAGAGTTCGTTGGAAGAATCTCTCCAATCCTACCTCTTTCTTATAACTTACTAAATTCACGTCTTGAATTAAAGACAACCTTTACTCGATCAAAATTAGTGAATAGATTCATAGAGCGTAGAATTTTCGATAAAAATTTCCCCAATTTAACAATGAAATTCAAAATCCCGCAAACAAACAACTTTACCAGGCTATTCAAACAATCTTAAATGCCCTCTACAAACAACGTACTAGTGTCTTACGCGAAAGACCTCAACTGAATGAATTCCTTTATGTCAGCTCTCTTATTATAGAGAGAAGCGTAAGAAGTTACACTTCCAAGTTATGGCAAGTGAACAAAGCATTTGTGACGTAACACGTGGTTCTATCGATTAACTATAACGAAAAGAACAATAAAATTTAGCAATCTTAAATGCAATGCAATTTAGCAATCTTAAATGCATTTAGCAATCTTAAATGCAATGCAAATTAATTGGTGCTACTGAATACAAACAAGAACGTGAATTGAACACAATTAGACTTCGATAAAATTCAGAACGATTCTTATTTAATTTCAATGCTCTGTAGCCAAACAACGCAGATCAAATTTTCAGAAACAATAACTAATTGTTAAATTGAATTTTTATCAAAAAAGGGCCGATTACGAAACAGCCATCTACTTAACCGAATGCGGGCCCCTTTTTCACGCATCAATGCTTGTAGTGCTTTGTCTTATTTCTTGTGCGGTGAGCGTACAGTGTTGCTCGGTCTTTGAAGTTTTCCACTTTTGGAAAAAGTTTAGTATGTCTGGTTATTGTGAATCTGAGACTTTTTACTCGGCTGATATTCAACCTATTTTGAAGTGAACTTATTATTTTGTGTGATTTCACGCGTGTGCCTTTTCAATTTCAAGTATATAGTAATTATAACTACAATAGTAATACACAATAATGCCATTATTTTTTTATGAGCAATTAAGCTTGATCATGTTTTATAGCAAATTTTAGTGATTTTTAAAATTTTTTATTTTCATCAGTAACAATATTAAATTGTAGTTAAAAATAGATTAATTAGTGCTCAATCCACAAAATAAAAATTATATTTTCATTGCAGTTTTTGTAACAAGCCTTAAATGAAAAAAATAGATATAAATTATATTTTTAAACAAGCTGCATAAAGATGAGGAACACGAGACTCGAGTTTCGCTCTTATTAGAGCTCGTCAGTGATGCTTATCTCAGCGCGAATCAAACATGGGAGCTGTAGTCTTCCACGCAGGTTACTATACTACTAGACTACAGATTTCGGACGACAGATGGACTCAAAGCAGCTGTTATAACTTATTCCCGGATTTACTGAACAAGGAATACATAGAATCTACTATGTTGTAATTCCAAGGCCGTACCTCATGACCGGGACTTACCCGACAAGCGTTAAGCATCGCGCTTATTCTCCTAGAGCTTGACGAGTCTTCCACGCAGGTTACTATACTACTAGACTACAGATTTCGGACGACAGATGGACTCAAAGCAGCTGTTATAACTTATTCCCGGATTTACTGAACAAGGAATACATACAATCTACTATGTTGTAATCCCAAGGCCGTACCTCATGACCGAAACTTACCCGACAAGCGTTAAGCATCGCGCTTACTCTCCTAGAGCTTGACGAGCGAAGAAGAAATTTATATTTGAAGAATTATGAGGATTTGGAATTAATTTTTAAACAAGCTGCATAAAGATGAGAATGTTTTAATGATTGAATTAATTTTTAAACAAGCTGCATAAAGAATTAAGACGATGACGAGCTCTAATAAGAGCAAAACTCGAGTCTGGTGTTTTTCATCTTTATGCAGCTTGTTTAAAAATTAATTCCAAATCCTCATAATTCTTCAAATATAAATTATAGCTTATAGCCTATTTTTAAGTTCTGTTTCACAGACCACCATCACTTCTGGAGAGCAGGGTAACAATCGAAGTAGTTCATCAATTTTATTTATGTTTTTATCAAGACTCCTAACATTCCTATGAAAAAAAAATGCAATTTGTTTCACAGAGTAATTTAAAAAATTCAAAAATATTCAAATTTGGTTTACATACAGATTCATGCATGTTAAGCATTTACAAAAAAAAAGGACATGTTTTTACTATACAATAATATGAATTTAACAACTTACTAAAGTTGATTTATATCTAAATAGCTAATGATTTTGATTCTATCACTGGAGGTATTTTTTCTAACAAACACTATTATATGTCCAAAAGAATTGATATTTTGCTGCAATTTTTTTTTTTGTAAGCCAAGTAGAACAGTTTTTTCTTCTTGGAGTTAAATTTTTATTGATGAAAAGGCTTGTCATGTCATCAATACTATAGTCTTGTACTCCAATTAAATTTTTCTTTTTTGAAATATTAAATTTCTCACACCTCTATTGGTAAATCTGGCTATTATTATTGGATGATTATTGGAAAAAGATTTTGGAAGACAATGAGAAGTTGATATGTCATTGTCTTTTAAATAAATGTTTAATTTTTTTGCCATAGCTTTGATAATATGGTTTGTATTTTTATTTCGGTTATTTGAAATAACGTAAAATTGTAAATTTTCTCTTCTGTGGTATTGGTCCCAATCGTCTCTCATTTTTTCTTCATTTTTTCTTGTTCTTTTAGACATTGGTTTTCTTTCATTGGAAACTCAGTTTCTTTTTTTTTTTTTTTGTAGATAAGGTTTCATTAAGTTTGTAACATTGTTTCAAGTTTTCAAACTCATTGTCTATAAATTGTTGACTGTTTATCACATCTTACAGTTTCTTTTTTTGGTCTTTTAGCTTTAAAAATATTTCATCAATTTTAATGTTAAATCTCATTTTTTACTTCTTCAATACCTCTTCGATTGTTTTCTGTACTGTGTTTTGATGTTATTTTTCATTTCTTTTATCATTTTGACTATTTCTATGGTTAAAGTCATAACTTTTACAACTTTTAAAAGACAATTAAATAATGTAAACACTAAAAACTTATTCAAATCTTATTTGTATGACTGCATAATAATAAAAGTTCAGCGCTAAATTTTTGCGGGCCCGATCTTTGGGTATTAAATTCTTGGCCCAAATTGTTGCATCCTACAGCGCGAAGTCATTTCTTTTAATTACTAAAACAGAACGTAATTTTGGCGCTTCTTTATAGAAAAAAAATTGCGCTTGTATATTAATCAATCTTTTAAAAGCGGTTTCTTTACAAACCAATGAAATAAGATTTGGCCCGTCGGCGTCCTCTTTAGATAAACTTTTAAATAATTTTTTTGAAAACGGCATCAAACACGAAAGGTTAATGAGAAGGTAATATACCTAAAGTAAAATAATTAAATTTTAAACAAAATATATCTTGTTGCATAGCAATTTGTACTGATAATGCATGCATTTCGTTTACAGAATGCAGGGCTGAATGAAATAAACCAAAAACTTATAACAATTAAGATGAATCATTTCTATATTTTATTTTATGGATTTATTTAATTACGACTCGCTTTCGTGTTTTGCACAACGGGGACAGATTATATTATTTTGCCTAAAATTGTGACTAAAATCTTTTTCGATAATTGTGTTTAAAATCTGCAAGTTTAAAAAGAGGTGAAACCCTGGTGTTTCTTTTGAGTGCACTGCCTAGAATTAAATGCAACATAATATTAACATTCACAAAACAAAATGAAAATGAAAAAAATTTCAATGCGAATGAGTGCGAATCAGAATTGTTTTTTGATGTTTTTAAACCAATCAAGTTTTATTCATTAAAAAGTGTAATTCTAACTTAAATTGTCAACTTTATGCAAATATGGTTTTTCTTTTCTGCTAAGTGTTTCTTATTTATTTATTTCTTTCTTTTAGTTTACATTTTCAATTTACTTTTATTTATATACTTGGTGGCAGATGTTGTGCAAAGCAGTGTGTGTTGAGTGTTTATGTTTGGATTCATGTTGATAAAAAATTTTCTCTTCTTGGCGGGTCTTGACAAGGAGTGCTAAATTTTAGTTATATCTTTATAGAACAGAAAAAACGAAATAAAAATTTTTTATGGGGCAGCAATCTCTTGGCATCTCCGGAAGCAGGTGGGGTTAATTGCTTGCCCTATGTATAGCGCTTCCGGTACATTGTTCAATATCTTAATAAAACTAAAAATTGACTTTATAATTCTATTAGCTTTGATTTATTCGTCATAACGTAAAATCATTAAATAATTAATTAATTTTCTTGCCTAATTAATTAATTTTCTTTTTTTCACGTATGGTTGTTAAAATCATTTCAAGTTTAATTATTTTTTAATAAGGGTTAAAGAAGCCAAAAAAGTTTGAAAAATAGACTATTTTTATTAATTTAATTGTGCTGCTTTGTATTGCAACTACAAAGTTTTCTTTTTAATTTAACAATTTTAATATTTTAAACAAGATTTCATTTTTATCAGCATCCTTTTTAAATTTGAACCCTGAAATTGTAGCAAGCACGTGAAATGCTCTCTAAGCGTCATCTCCTTAAATATTTTGTTTTATGTGTATGTAGGCTTGTAACTTGGTTTGAGCGAAATCTCTTAAAAAACCTTTACAAAATTAAACCGAGCAGAACTATTTTTGATATCTTTAAATACAGATCTTTAATGCAGATCAAGTTAATTGCTGGTATACTGTCTTTTTTGGTTTGTTAAGGAAAATTATTTGTAGTTATAATAGTGTTATTTTGTTTCTACAAAAATACCTGAAGCAATTATAACGATTTAACATGAAATAAGTCAATACCTAAGGCTTTTTAACATCTTGTTTCAGCTTTAAATTTTATTTCCTCTAAAACATTCAAAAGTTTATTTTTATCAACCAATTTTATGGTTATTTTATTTAGAAGTTGGCGATAAAAACAAACCTTGTGTTGGCATTCAACATTGTTGTGCGCTTTCTCAATACGTGACTCCACAACCTCTCGGAATGACTAGAGTTCAGAAGGACAATATTTTTAAAAATAAAGTTTTTTTTCTGGCGATAAATGCGGTTCCATAAATCAATCACGTTTGTGGTAAATGTGGCTTCATAAATCAATCAATGAACTTCGTATGTTCGAGTCGATGCATGAACACGCTTTTTAACAAAAGTTCATAAGCATGAAAGCAATTTCGGTAAATATCCTATAGTTACAAAAAAGCAATTAAATTTTTAAAAAATCATAAAATTTTTTATAAAGTGTAATCTTTATCAAACCAATTTTAATGAGTTCATTGATAACAGTAGGAAATTATTATTGAAATAATCAAAATTCATGAAAAAATTTATTTATCCCTGTCGAATCCGTCAGCAGCGGAGTCGAGTGATTAGGAACGCTGTAACTATGATCGACATGGTCTCGGTTTAAAACCTAGCGGCGCCACTCTTTTGTGTTTTTGAAAAAAACATTTTACAGCACTTTCCTTTCTTTACGGATTTCGCAAGCAGTTCTAAATTACAGCCTTATTTCTATAAAATGAGATGGAATGAATCTTGCATATAGCATTGTAAGGATAGGCCTTACCAATTGTTTTAAAACTTGAAACAAAATTTATTGACAACAACTACATGTTTACTTTATAATGAAACAGTTAATTACGTGATCTTTACACTTTTTGCAAAAAAACATGTGTTACAAATGTTACAACTTTTCATGAATTATTTTAGCACAAAAATGAAATAAATTCAAGTTAAAAACCACTATTGCTCTGGCTCCAAAAAACCATAGGCAGAATTTGCATAAGAATTTATATAAAATATTATCTAACATTGCACCGGACGCAAAGAGATTTGGAACATTTTCTACAATAGAATGCATTCCAGAAAAAAATAATTTTTTTATAAAATGAAATTTTTTTTTAAATCTCAATCAGGCACAACTCGGCTTGTTGATTACAAACTACTGCTGTTTGTTAAAAGATAAAAAATGTTATAAAATCAATGTTATAATCAATAATATTGTAATAAACGTATCAAGGTGAAAATTATGACCATTTTAGTGCTTTATTATCTGTTTAAAATTTACAAATTTTTTTGAAAGAATTATAGCTGTAAGCTTTGGTCAATTTTAGCTAAATTGTTTGTTTTTTTCAAGTGTGTTGTAAAAAATTTTTTTTATATAATTTGAATTAAATTATTAGCATCATCTTGTTTTGATTTTATTTTTTATGCGTTTCAGAAAATTGAGTTTAACAAAAACAATTTAAAAACCTTGTTAACCGCCATTAAAATGTGAATCAGAATTTGCTTGTATTTTCTGTCCATGATATCAAGATAATTTCAAAGGATTATGATAACTAAGTGATTTAAATGAAAAATTTAGTTTGGCAACAACCTTGGCCAGCACAACATATTTAATATGTTGAGACTTGTACTATAAAATTTTTAATAAATTGGTATGCTTTGGAAACGAAGTCAAATGAATAAAATTATCACCTTGTCATTGACTAATTTAACAACCAAAAAAAGACTAACAAGTAAGTGCGTTAGTTTTTTTTAATACTTTAAGTACTATTTGTCTTATCAATAACATTTTATTTGTTTTTTTATTATTTCACACATTTCTGAAATGTTTTTTTGATATGTACATGTACATATATATATATACGCGTATAATGCATAAAATGGATAAAATGGAGCATCGTGGCACATACAGCCCCATACCGACCGGGGGAAAAAACTTGCTATTTATGCCTCAAAGAAAAGCTTACAATCTTGCAGGCGGATGCAGGCTCAACCCTCAATAAAAGAACAGAAGTGAACGGAAAATGTCGCCATGTGAACAAATTTAAATTACGCAATTTTAGTTAAATCTTTTCAACTTACTCTTCCCGCTTCTTTTCTGTGTCACCTGAACCTTACTTCTATCTCTTTGTTTCTTTATGATTTCTACCGTACGACGTTTTTATGCAGTGTTGTTGTTTTCTTGTTGTTTTGAATCAGACCAAATTCTGTTGCGGACTTAGCGGACTTTCATGTGTAACTGTTGACGATTTCTCAGAAGGTTATTTGTTTTAGTGGATAATTTAAGTGGCAGTCAATATAAGAATATTTCCGTCTTTTATTTTTTTATATTTTTTATAATTTTTATAATTTTTATTTTTTCGTATTGTTTAATATATTATTTTAATATTTTTTTAAGTATTTTTACATTCTACGTTTTTTTACTTCACAGATTCCACCTGATGAGCCGTCTTTGGCGAAACAGTCTGTTGGGGCAAATAAAATTAATGTTAAATTAAAAAAATTTTGTGGTCTGTAAGTTAATTATATATATATATATATATATATATATATATATATATACCTACATATATACAATACTGTGCAAAAGTATTCGAACAAGTCTATTTTTTGGTGGAAAAATATTTTGCTGTACAAGTCTATTTTGTTATGCAAGATATTGATTTGTGTCAATAATTTAGAGAAAAAATTAAATTAAATAATTTTTTGTTAATAAATAATTAAATACAATTTAGGAAGAGAGTAAAATGTTTTCTTGATCCATAACACAACTAAGTATAACAGCATAAATGTATTCATCAAAACTTAAAAAAAAAAAAAAATTAATACAAAAAAAAAACAAACAAAAGAAAACCAAGATAAACGTTTTCGGCTTGCGTCAGCCCTCTTCAGATGAATTAAATGATTAAAGAACTATGCACTATAATTTAAAAGAAAGAACGAAGTCAATGATTTGAATTACGTAATTACTATTTTTTCACATCTTTTTTCTCACACGCATTTTATCAACATAAAGGAACCAATTTAAAATGTGACCGCAAAATCGACAACAACAATGCCGATACATCAAATAAATCCAACTAATACAAATGCTAATCTAAAATATATTTAATAAAAATGATGATCCATTAGCAAATAGTTTTCGGTTAAGTTTGGGGTTATGTTTTTTTATCAATAATGCTTCAAGAATTTTGGTTTCAAAATTAGAATTACATTTTTTAATGATATTTACTCCAATACAAAATTCAACATAAATTCGTTTAAAATAATTAAAAAATGCAATTCTAATTTTGAAACCAAAATTCATGAAGCATTATTGATAAAAAAACATAACCCCAAACTTAACCGAAAACTATTTGCTAATGGATCATCATTTTTATTAAATATATTTTAGATTAGCATTTGTATTAGTTGGATTTATTTGATGTATCGGCATTGTTGTTGTCGATTTTGCGGTCACATTTTAAATTGGTTCCTTTATGTTGATAAAATGCGTGTGAGAAAAAAGATGTGAAAAAATAGTAATTACGTAATTCAAATCATTGACTTCGTTCTTTCTTTTAAATTACAGTGCATAGTTCTTTAATCATTTAATTCATCTGAAGAGAGCTGACGCAAGCCGAAAACGTTTATCTTGGTTTTCTTTTGTTTGTTTTTTTTTTGTATTAATTTTTTTTTTTTTTTAGGTTCTGATGAATACATTTATGCTGTTATACTTAGTTGTGTTATAGATCAAGAAATAATTAAATATTTTTAAATAATTAAGTTTTTTTTAAATCAAAAAAGTAGTTTTGTTCGAATATTTTTGCACAGTACTCTATATACATTGTACACTTTTTTTGCTAAAAACATGACACTATTTTTATCTTTAAAATAAATATCTAATTTGGCTGAGTAAAACGCCTAAATTAAAATTTGTCCAGCATAATAACCTATAAAATTTGTAAAAATAAGTTTATGTAACGTTTCCCGTACAGAATTAATTGCAATCTTCTTTAATTGTAAGTAAAGCAATTTTTTATTACTAAAACTAGTAGTTTTAACGGTCTTTTCAGCCAACATAACATAAAGACTTTTTTATTTGTCTGGATTGCGTAAAAGTTCTTCGCTGATTTTTCACAAATCTTTGACAAATACGTATGATAACCAAACACATGAAATTCGATTTAATCGTTATAATTAATTTCTTTTCCGCAATTAACTAGCTTTTTCTTGATATAAAATGCGTTACTTGAAACTGCACTGTACCAACAACGCTTGGCAGTTAAATTTGCAAGGAAGTTGTATGCCAAAGAGTTACTTATAATCAACTTACTTATCATTTGAATGTACTAATAAAAACAAATGCTTTTAATCATTTTCGATCAGTTAACTTGTTCATGAAATAGAGTAAAAAGATAGATTTTTAATCAATTTTACTATAAATTGGTTCTAAGTCACGCCAGATATATTTGTAATGAAGGGAAAAAATTAAAAGTACAGTTAAAAGTTTTTATAATTTTTCCGTGATCAGTTCTGTGCGGAAAGAAAAATAGAAAAGTTTTGCGGAAGTTTGTTAAAGTTTCTGCTATTTTCAAAAATCACGTCTAGATCATAGCTTTAAAGAAGTTGACTAAAACTATACAAGAGTAATATTTTTAAAAAAATTAAGACGTGTAGAGTAGACCAACATATTTACAATAGTAAAGTCTCTCTTAAATTTTCATAAACTATGTTCTGATCATAGCTGCAGTAAAACTGGAATAAAAACATTCAAGAATATTTTTTCCGAAAAATGAAGACATTTAAAACAACATACTTAATTGGTAGCATCACAAAATTAATCTCTTGCAAGTAAAAGTTGGGCGTTTTATGTTTGAAAAAAATTGTTTCTATAAGCAAGGTGCCAGAATAGCATGTTGCTTTTTAAAATTCGGATTAGTGTTCCGAGAACTGTTCTTATAAGCAAGGTGAAAAAGAGCAAAGTGATTCTAAAGTTCTAAAAAAAAACCTTTTATTTATTATTTTGGGTGATTTACCTTTTTTTTTTATTATTTTATTTATATCTCTATATTTATCCTCCAGACTCGCAGGAAAGCGACGGAGGCGCTATACATAGGGTAAGCAATTACCCCGACCTGCTTCCGGAGATGCCAAGATATTGCTGTCCGCTAGTAATTTAGTAGAGATATTAGTGCAATTTAGAACTGCTTGTCAAGACCACCAAGCAGGGGAAAGTGCCGTAAAGTGTCTTTCCCAAGGACACAACAGAATGGCGTAAGTGGGTTTTGAACCGAGACCATGTTGATCATCAGTCCGGTGCTTTAACCACT
Organism: Diplosoma virens; assembly: GCA_963680785.1. NCBI lineage: Eukaryota > Metazoa > Chordata > Ascidiacea > Aplousobranchia > Didemnidae > Diplosoma > Diplosoma virens. The sequence goes on along the minus strand of OY796880.1, from coordinate 65,789,255 downwards.
CGACCACGCTGCCGACTCAATGATAAATCACAAATGATAAATCACAAATGATAAATAGATAAATTTATAAAACAAGTGTGCATACTTGTTTTTGTATCACATGAAGCTAACTTTTACCATGGTTTCTCTTTGGGCAGGCTGATTTTTAGGTCTACTATTGTTTGTTGTTTTATGATCAACTATATCGACCCTGTAAAATTGATCTGCAAGCACAAATAAATTACTAATAAAAGAATTTTTAATAGTAGCCAATAGAAACGAAAAGTACTTTGAAATAATAGCCGAAATAAAAAAATATGTGTAGAATATATTATTAGATCGTTTCGAAACTTTTAAACGAATTTTAGAATGATGATTTTGGGTCGTTCTCAAATAAATTTGTGTGAAGTAATCAAGTCAAGACAGTGTGGTGGTTTTTTATTTTTTTTATTTCATTTTATTTCTATATTTATTCTCTTTACTCGCACGAAAGCGATGAAGTTGCTAATACGGAGGGCAAGCAAATACCCCGACCTGCTATGAAAGATGCCGAGATATTGCTGTCCGTTTAAAATTTTTTATTTTATTTTTTTAGTTTTATAGAGATACGACTAAGATTTAGAACTGCTTTCAAAAACCACCAAGTAGGGAAAAGTGCCGTAAAGTGTCATTTCCCAAAGACACAACAGAGTGGCACGAGTAGGTTTTGAATCAAAACCACGTCGATCACAATAACGATGTTTTAACCATTCCACCACCCTGCCGACCATTTTCAGCGTTTTCAGCGCCACTGCAAGTAATTCCTAGAGTTAAATAATTTCCAATTTTCAATATTGAAAAAATGTCTCACTTTTTGACAATAATGAATTTGACAAAATTGTTGGTACTTCATTAATATAATATTTAAGAATGAAAAATTTTCGTTTATTTAGCTACACGGATTTCTCCAATGAAATAGATCAGGGGTGTCGAACCCGTGGTCTGCGTAAGGATTTTGAGTGGCATGCACAATATTTTTCGAAGAGCTCTGTCCCGCCCATTTTGGCAGAAATCCAGGCAGAAATCAAAGATAGATTCCATGTGCAGACCTCCTTTTATCTTGTTTTTTTTAGAGATCGCTAGTTTTCAGTGAAGTTCCAAGATTGAAATCCGAGAACCCGGTTAACGGTTGGACCTTTTTTTTCAGAGAACACCTTGATTTTGAGACAAAAATTGAGGTTTATTGTTTACTTGACCCGCCAATATTTTTGATGAGCCAAAATGATCCTCGAATCAAAAAAGATTGGATACCCCTGGAACAGTAAATGCATGCTTTTGCAAGTTCTTCTTAAAACATAATTATCTCAAAATAATAGGCTACTTTTTCCAAAAAAATTTTACTTTATTGACTCAGAAATTATTAAAAAATCTGAGAAAGTTGACTTTGGTTGAATAATTGAGCAGTTGAAATGTTAGAGATACACAAAAGTAAAGACGACTAAAACCATCTTATTATCTTTAGATCATGCAAAAGATATTTTGAAGTTTTTTAAAACTGCTTTGTTTAAACCTCGCTTCTTTTTTTCAAAAATAGGAACATGACAAATAAATGATTTCTTGTCAAAATTTACGGGCAACATTCTCGTAGTAATGTTATTTATCCATCCGACTCTTTTAAAATTAGTATGCAAGTGAAAAACTTTTCAAATACAAGATTCTATCTCAGTGATGTTGTAGAAAAAATCAAAAATTTTTATTTTTTTTTGAATAAGAAAATGACTTTTCGAGAGCTAACTTTTCCCATTGTCAAACCAAAATATGTTTTTTTGAAAAAACAAAACTTAAAACTTTAAAACGCTTTTACATCATCAAAAAAAAAAACACAAATTCAATTACTTACAAAATAAGTATAAAGGGACCAAACTTTTATCAATGTTTAGCGATGGTTTTTGATTTGTATTAACAATGTTTTTTAATTAATAATTTAGGCCAATTGTCAGAATGTGCTAAAATGTCAACATCATTAAAATCAATCCAATGGTCCGACTTTTCGATTAAATATTTTGAGGTCCCTTTATATTTACATGTATTTAATACGTAATTAAATTTGTATTTTTTCTTTCTTGTGACTTAACAATATTTTTAAGGTTTTAATTTTTTTTTCCAAAAACTTTATTTTGCTTTAAAAACGACATGCTTTTATATTTTTATTCTTGTTTAAATCAAGGATAATAACATATCTAATAATCATAATACGGGTACCCGTAATTCAACAAAACTTAAAAAAATTTTTTTATGTTATTATAGTTCAGCCCTTAGTTTTTTATGATAGAACCAATAAATTTATTTCTGCAACCATCTGCACTGGGATAAAGTGATTTTTTCCAGCGTTTTATTGCTATTCAACTATGAACGCACTTTGGCAAATTTACTTTTTGATTTTGAAATCCATTTTCCACCGAAGATATAATAGTTTCTTTAAAATAATCACAACTTCGCAGAACGCTGTTAATATTTTGATTTTTCAGTTCCCAGTATATGCATTTACGTATTTAAAACAACAGTTAAAGTCACTGCCATCTTGAGAGAACTGCAATAAATACTATTTGAAACTGTACATCTATAGCGCAAAAATAACGCTGGCTTTACTTACAACATACTTGTTACTTTTGTTGCGAACATGGTTAAAAATTTTTATTAAAAAAAGAGCTTATTGAAATGGTCTTGACAGAACCTTAAATTAAAGTTTAATATCAAAAACTAATTTTATGTACTACTAACAATATGAAAGCTGGAAGTGTTTTCGTTATATTTATTATTATATTGCATTCTACTTCGTTTTGCAGACAAAACGTCTTCTCCAGAGTAGGAGTGGTAAATCTTGTGCCCAACTCGGGCTAAATTTTTGCTTGCAAGCTAAAAACAGGCGGCATATGCAGTAATTAAAAAGAAGACATTTTATTATTGGCTTCGTTTAGAGTTTAACGCGATATTTTTTAATTAACCTTCTTAATAACTAAAATTTGCTGCATTAATTTAATTCGAGACGAAAAGAAAGTTATTAATGATGAAAAAACCTGTTAGATCAAAGTGATGACTTTTTGCTTTTTAACTAAATTTTTGATAAGGATTTTAGTTCTCAAAAAGATTAAGTAATTATCGCGTTAAAGTTTAAGTAAAGACCAAAAAAAAAATACTATACCGATTCCACTAAACCAATTGCGCCCCGCACGAAAATTAAAGATTTGTTTTTTTCTTGATGAGTAAATTAGCTGATATACGAATTTTCTTTGAGCCATTGAATTGATTTAGAAAGACGGCATTAATTAAAATTGACAGAGCATCTGATTTAAAATATTTTTGCAGGCCGCATCATTGCTGGGTAGCCCTGGTCTAGTATCTTTGTGTCATCTACATTGCTTTGCTTTTCTTCTAGAAAATGATTGGCTCGGACAAGTTTTAGAACAGACTCTGTTGGCACTTATCTCCGGTTAAGATTACCAGAGTTATATTTTCTTGATCTTTACAATTTTTATCATTTACTTTACCAATACTAGTTTTATAAAAAAAAGTTACATCTTCGATAATTTTAGTATTTATTTTCTTTAGTATTTTCTCTTCCAAACGCTATGCTTTTACAAAAAAAAAAAAAACACTTTATCATTGAAGTGCAGAAATAATTCAATTTTGTCATAATGGCTTAAAGTAGAATCGTTTCTGTTCACGATAATGTATAATAAAATGTTTGCGCATAGATACATTTATATTATCACTTTTCTGTTGCTTTTTGCGTTTCTAAAATATTAATACTGTATATTAATTAGCGGTAACAATTTCAAAAATTTTTAATTGTCTTTTGACAGAAATTTAACTTCAACTTTATTTTAACAAAAATTTCACTGCTGTTATTTTAGCCCTGAACTTTTTGGCAGTTTTATTTATTAATTTTCAACCCGCTTTGGTTATTCCGAGTCAAAAAAAAACAACTTTGTTTAACTTTTTAGGTTTTCTATTAATTTTTTGAGAAATCTGTTTCAACCTCGGTTTCATTTGTTTAAAAAGTTATAAGAATATATGTGTAAAGATCTGCGGAATTTTGAGTTTTAAAAATCTTGATGCCTTTTTCTAACTTTGTATTGTGCAGCTAACCTGTAGATTTCATGCCGTTATTTTCTTGAAGAAAAAAATTAGCTCAGCAACACATTGCAAAACAGCGCGCGTTACTATGAAACGATCATTTTGTTAAAGATGCTGTACCGCGAACAAATGTCCTCGAATGTTATTTAATAGGTAATTTATATTTAAAGCAATGCCATAAGGAATGCCACAATGAAATTAGTGTCATCATGCCTAAAAATATATTTTTTTAAAACACATTTCATACATGTTACTTTCAGTTTAAGTATTGTTTTGGATAAAGTTGGCAAATATTTTTACTTGTTCATCAAGCGATATTCACTAATGCAGCTAAGCCCTTTTAGCTTTTTAAAAGTTTTATTTGGTAAAGCTTTGAGGTACACAACTGATATAAAAAAAAATAACCTTTATGATCAACTTACTATTCTATTACAAGTTTAAGAATTTTTGTAATTAATTTGATTTTAACTTGTCTTTTCTATGAATATTATTAATATTTCTAAGTAGAAAGGTTTTTATAAGCTCTAAGCAGGCTACACCTGTAAAACTAAAATGCAAGGAAGTGCTGCCAAATTAGGTTTATCATAATATTAATTAGCAATAAAACAAGCTCAGGTTTCAATAATAAGATTATTTTATACTAATGCAATTTTTTATCTTTTTAAACAAATTTTTAAAAGGTTTTGGAATTAGATATTATTATCGTGTAGTGACATAATGATAGTGACGCAATTAGAACACAAAACGTCAGAAAATTTCATAATAAGATTAAATTCAAAAATGTTATAGAAATATTGGTTTTTGTTGAAGTAGTTCTTTCTAACTTTAATAATAGAGTTACTTTAATTTTTAACAATTACAAGTTTTGCTTAAATGTCGCTGCCTCCCCCATCGTATATCGAAAAAATATGCAAATGTCACGATATTGATTATTCTACCTCAAGGACGCACAAACTTTTGCCGGCCACATTACAGACTTAGTTTTAACTTGCGATTGCCATTGAGTGAAGAAAAATTCTATGAAATTGCCTATTATAAAATAAAATGTCTTGTAGATGCTGTTTACAACAACCGAAAAAAATTATGGAAAAATATGTTGCAATTTTTTAACCAATCTACTCACGCACAATTACAAAAGTCTATATTACTGCTATTTTGGTCTTTGAATACTCGCAGAAAAACTTGTAAAATTATCTTTTTTTAGTTTTATCTCTATATTCAACTCCTCCACTCACAGGAAAGCGATGGGGCGCCATACATAGGGCAAGCAATTATCCAGAACTACTTCTGATGATGGCAAGATATTGCGGTCCAATTAAAATTTTTTAATTTTTTTGTTTGGTTTTGTAGAGGTATAACTGAAATTTAGCACTGCTTGCTAAGACTTTAATGTCGAGAAAATTTTAATGTCGAGAAATGACCACAAACATGAAAATTATTGGACTGGACAGAATTACGGAAAAGTGCCATAGTATCTTTCCCAAGGACACAACAAAATGACACAAGTAGGTTTTGAACCGAAACCATGTCGATCACTTTCACGGCGTTCTAATCTCTCGACCACGCTATCGACTGTCTAAATAATCATCTTAGGATGTATTATCACAATAAACTAGTAACAAAATTCTATAGTGAAGTAAACATCGACAATTTGTATGCTGCAAAAAAAGAATCAAAGACTTATGACTATAACGTAATGTTATTTGCTCCAAAAAAGAAGAAAAGTATGTAGGTAAAACTTGCCATAAATTAAGTGCCTGACCTATGTGTATGTCCACAAAAATTAATGTCTGAGGCCGCAAGTTGTGCACCGTTGTTCTAGCTAATTAAATAAATATATCTTCCCTAACTTTTTGTTGCCTTGGCAAATTTCCACTGTAGGCATCAGTGCGCGTACTGTATAAGCATTGCAATTGTGAATAGAAAGCTTAGTTTAAAAAATTTTTATCATGAAAAGCAAAAACGTTTTAAAAAAGAAATTGCTTTAGCTTTATATTTCTTTGAAAAAAAAATCAGAGAAAGAAAGTATGTCAAACTTGTATTGCTTTGAAAATTTTGAACAAGAGCGAGAATTAACTTTAATCATTTGTGTTTAAATTGTTTATATTTGTAGAAACATAGACAAGAAAAATCTCTCTATCGATTACTTTATTGACACTTTTGAAGCATAATTATAAACTGTTTTGTGTTTTTATTGGTCAATAAGTTAAGTTTTTGTTGTAATAACAGGCTCATTAATTTTGAAGACTTTTTTGAATAAATAGTGGTGGTGTCCGTTATTATAAGACATAACAAATTTTAAGGATTTTTTCAGTTTTCTCAATTTGTGTTTTCAAAATCATAAGTTTTTCAACATAGTATTTTAATGCCTTTGTGTACAGGGCCAGTGTAACCGCCACCAAATCACTTAAAAATGAGAGCTTCTAAGAGGCAACCAAAAAAAACACTTTTTGGGTTAAAAAGGCACTCCTAACAAACGCAAACTTTACAAGTAAAATAGATGAAGACAAAAAAAAGGGTTTTCATAGCCTAAATGTTGGTTTCTCCAAGAGCAGACCAATGAAGACGTTTTTTAATTATTACTAAGTTACTAAGTTTACTAAGTTTTTCCGATTTCAGTTTTTTGAGAAAAAGCTACGGCTAAGCTTACTCCAGCCCTGATTGATTTTTGTTTATCATTTCTTTTATATATTTATGCTTCTTTTCAAGATGATGCAATGCGTCATTTAAACTTAAATTTTTATGGAATAGGCGTATAAGCAACTAGTTTGACAATTCAAACTAAGTATTGTGCGTTTTTTGCTAGTTTACATCAATTTTGATGTCGAGAAGTGACCACGAACACGAAAATTATTGGGCTAGACAGAAGCACAATAATTCAATAAATAAACAAAAAATGCGCCAAATTTTATTTGTAGTAGAAACGTTTTCGTCGTTGCCGTTCGGTGAAAAGCTTATGACGATTACTTTTTAAGCGTTAAAAAAAGTAACAAAGAATATTTCAAAAAACGCTCAATTTACATGTTCAAAAAAAAGACCTTTTTTACGCTTGCTAATGCACCGCCTAACTGTTGTAGGTATGCCATAATAAGATTTGATTTTGTGAAAAGCAATTTACTGTTGGTGTTTTTAGGAAGCGTGTTGTCACGTTAAAAGTTGGCACTCTCAGCGAAAGACAGTTTTGTTGCGAGGTGCATTTTGTGGTTAATCAAATGTTTTTAAAAGTTTTCGCTTTTAGTCAATTACTCTGTGATTTCGTAACATAGACAATGGAACACTTAGACTCTGTTATTTTTTGCGTCTTAGAATTTGAATTTCTAGAATAAATTTTATTTTGAGTTTCAAACTTTTGAATGATTTTTCACTGAGCTAAAAAGGACAAAAAAATTTTTTTAGACAATTATTTATTTAAATTTCGTAATAAACCATATGACATTGCATTGTCCTTTGTCTTATAATTGTTGTAAATCACGTTTTTGACGCATTTTCCAAAAACTTTTAAAAAATCGATTTACCTTTTTTTAATCTTATTATTCCTCTTTAACAAGAGTGTGGAACTTGAATGTAGTTCTGAGCCACATGAAACTTTTTTGGAACAAAAAAAAAATGTGGCTGGTTTGAAAAATCAATTAAAGTGCTGGTTCTCAATAACTTACTTACTGCTATAAATCATTGGGTTAAATTAATGATTGTGAAACAAGAAACTGAAATTTCTAAACATAGGAATTTGCTGTAGTTTTAGAGATACAAAAAATATAAAAACAAACCTTTTAATGTATTTTCGTGATTGGATGAGAAGTTCAAGTTTTTCACGTTTACATCATGACAACATTGCACCAAAAAGCAACAGCTATTTACGAGAAACTGTTGCAAAAGTAGCAAGCCATTTTCAACACTGCGTTAGTTTTTTTTCCAAAACAGAAACTTAATTCTGAATGATTGCAGAATAAACAAATATTTGATAGACTATCTTTGTTGTTTAAAAAACCTTGTCTGTTAGTGTTCCGTTCCTAAAAATCGGCCACACTATGTATATTCACAATCTCCTAAAAAATCTCTTTAATTTCGCTTTGGTCCGGCTCAAATAGCCGAAGAAATAACGGTTTTATAAGCAATTTAAATATTTTACATTTAGTTATAAAAATGGCAACACTGCTTAGTTTCTTGAGTCCTGGAGAAAGATCCAGAACTATTCGCTTGACTGGTTCGCTATTGTGACACATGTGACGCAATAATGCTGATTGTGTGATTAACTTGATTTTAGTAACTTTCAGAACGTTCGAGATACTTACGACCGAGTGATATAAATAAGGCTCGCTCGGAAGCATTATTATGATTATGATTCGTTGTGGTAACTTAGAATTGGAGAATTGTTAACTGTGTAAATTCATAGTTTTTTGGTCGCAAGTCTTTGGTTGTCTACGTTATTGTGAAGAGCTGAAGAGTTAAGCTACTGAATCTGTATTTGCTCTTGAATTTATACTATTTTGAGCTCCTAAGTCGATTGGAGCATAATTTATTAATAAAGAAGATATTGTGGTAGTCTGAGCTGTGGTTTAGCTAGACTATATTTTTGCTGTCGCTGGTTCGAAGGTCATATCCAGCGAGAAGATTTAAGAATTTTATCTTTTAGTAGACACCAAAATCGCGTTATCGGCGAGGCCTTTCTTACAGGCGCCGAAAGGTTAGACGATTAAATATCGTACTGAGCTACCGAATTAACTTCTACAAAATTTCAAAAACTAAAATTTGTGGAAGTAACAAAATTTCAAAAACTTTAACAAATTTTAAAAAGTTTGCTACTGTTAGCGTTTTTTATTGCACTAGTAAAGTCATCTAATAGAAATATGTATATGATTAACATTCCCAACTTTGGTATGAAAAGCGTGGCATCGATTTTAGGAATGGTTTAACTCAATAGTTGTCAACCTTTTTCCACCTGGGCACATTTTGGGACTTTTTCAAAATTAGTGGCACACTTAAACCAGATTTCTTGATTTTCGTTCCTAAAAAATAGTGTTTTCTAAAAAAGGTTGCGGATCAATGAATTAATGTTTTTTAAAATATTTCACGGCACACTTGAAATATTTCACACAGGTTGAGAGACATTGGTTTAACCTAACAATGTTAATGGCTGTTTAACATTACAATATTATAAAATAAATGGCTGTGTTACATTATGAGCAATATGCTGTTGATTTGAGCAACGTTTAACATTTAGGCGGGAAAGTAATTATAATCGAAGATTATTTGGTTTTATTTTAAACTAACATAGAATTGCTTATTCAATTAATATTTATCTTTTGTCAATTATAGCTATAGCAAAACAACTGATGTCAAATACTTTGGTTTATAAGCGTTTATACCACTCTGCAATTTAAAATAAATTTATTAAAAGTTCTAAACGTAGTTAGCTTTTTACGAAGCAAAATTTCTTCAAGAAAATAATCCTTTGCAAATAGAAATCTCAACTCAACGCTATTTTTGTGTAAAAACATAAAAAAAAGTAACCAAAAGATGTAAAAACACATTATAAATATTTAAATTTTTTTTTGAATTATTAATTTTTAAAGCCTAAGAATCGTAAGTTATTTTTAATTTATATTATTGTTTGCTTTATTATTATCGTAAGGCCGAAGCTTTTCAATATTTTTCTGAAGAAAAAAATTAATCTTCCACAACTTTTCATAAGCATGTTGTTTCAATAAAAACTCTGACGTGACTTGTCGTTTTCAACTAGAATAACGTTTTTTAATCAGTTTAATTACCATAATAAAATCTAATTTTCCGATACGATATATAACTTTACGACAGATAGCTAAGTGGTTTAAATGACCTAATGTTTTTATAATCAATGATAGTTTTGAATATTAATAAAAAATTTTATATATTTTTAGGGAGTGTTTTTTGTGGATAGTAACAATCGCAGACTAATTTATGTATGTTACAACAAACATCACAATTGCTTTCATCACTGACGTCACTTCACATGAAGAAGTTGAACCAAACGATCGAACAACAAAACTTGATTGGTTGATTCCAACCATTGTCAATCTTGTGTTGATTGTCATCACAACCTTAATTCTTGTGTCATTGGTGCATTATGGATTAACTAGCGGGAAGTGGCGTGGTCAATCATCCAGCCAAGTTGACAAATTGAACGCTGGAGTGGTTTATACATTTTTGATCGTGTGTGCAGTCGTGTGTATAGGCCGCTACATCTCGAACCAGATTTACATGAACGTCGGTTTTGATTACAACAATGATAGTCTCTGCGAAGCAGCGGGAGATGCTGCGTTTGCATTTTACGTGTTAGTCATAGCCTCAGTATTCTTGTTCCTGTGGTTTCGGCAGAAAGCATTTTACACCAACAACATGTTAGCATTCAAAACGACCAAATTCACCCGAGCATTAAGCTACTCTAGTATCTTCCTTATAACTGTGTCTGGTTTACCCTATGTTTTTTACACTACAGCCCGAAATGCTTTCGAAACAGGTCCTACTGGATGTGCTCACAAAATTGACAGCAATTTAAAAGAATACGTTTGGATCTATGCTGCTTTTTTAATCGTTTTATCGCAGCTTTTACTTCTTTGTTTGTTTATTTATCCCGTGCTGCAAATAGGAAGAGATTCCAAACCTTCGATTATCCAAAAACGTTCCAGTTCAATAAATAGTTGTGTTACCACGCCTTTTGATAAAAAGAGAAATATCACTTCGTGCAGTGAGCTATCCAAAAACGATTCAAAATCTTCTGCTTCTTTACATCGGGTGTCCTCATCCGTTGTACGTCCGCCCGGTGACAAAATTAAACTGATCATACAAAAGACGCTCTTCTTTGCTGTGGCTTCGACATTGCTCGACGTCATAGTTTCGATAATGTCGTACTTTGTGTTTCCTAATAAAAGCAACAGACGATATCCGAACATGTTAGTTGACATGGCGGTGTTTTGTAACTTGTTGTTTCTGGTTTTGTCATTTTCTACATACAAACGCATGCTGACGTCTTGCATTACAAGTTCTCAAGAAAACTAATGAGTCAGAATTCAAATTTTTAATTTTTCAAATATTACTTATATTTAATATTGAAAAAGAATTTATTTGTCTATAACGATGAATATGAAACGTAAAATCAATGATGTTTTATTCTTCAAATTAAAATAATACTTAACAGTTAGTAATGAAAGAAAAGCTGTGTTTGTATTTCTATAAAAACTTTAATTTTTTTCTTTTACTAAAATATGAGTATTGTAAGTTGTACTAGTAGTTGATACCAATAGATAGGACATCATATTGCAATAATTCTTATTCCTTTTTTTTTCTTGGAATAATAAGAACGTAAAAGTGTTTTTTTTTATTACGTTAAATAACTTGCATAAAAGTAAAAAACTCGCAAGGATTTTTATGATTAATAAATTGTGTTAATGAAGCAGGACTTATAAGAGCCATTAACAAAACTTATTTATGGTAAAGAAAGAATAAAGTCTTGTTTGCACTACGAGCGTGGAATGGAGCATTCTTTCTTTGATTGATCTTTCCGCGCTTAAAATCTAAGCGAGCGCTAAGCGAACAAAAAAATCAAAAAAACAAACAAAGAATACTCTATTCCATGTTCGTAGTGGAAACAGGCTCTAAAGCGGCTAGCTCACAGTTATGGCTGTTTGATACTTTTGTTTAGGAAAACATATCGATTTTTTATGAATTTGCTTTGAATTGTTGAATCCTTTAAAGAAAACTCCCAAACGTTTTGAGTAATCAAAACAGTACATCAATATAAAAATACAAATCAAAGAATATATTTAAATTGTATTTATTTAATCTAATAAAATTAATTTTAGGCCACTTTACGTAACAACTGCAGTAAAAAAATTATGCTATACCACTGGTCCACTAGTCCAAAATTACAGCACTATTTTTTGTAAGGCTTAATTAGAGTCACAATCAGTAATGTTCCTAGTGTTTTTAGACAGATGCAATGCTAGGGCATTATAGACTACAATTGCGTATTATCATGTGATCTTAAATCTTTGTAAACTTTGAAAATTGTTCTTATAAAATAATTTCGGCATTATGATGTCATAGAGGAGTCTTTTTTATAAGAGCTAATCAGATAACTGATAAAGTGATATCAGCCTGATGTATTAATCCTGTTTAGGTTTGCTTCATAATTTGTACTGTCTTTTACTGATGGGTTTCATTTGTAGTCAATACCAAAGAAATTAGATGAAAAATACCCGTATATGTTCATCTGGGCTTAAAGGGTTAAAGCAAAACTTGAACTGTTTTGTTTGTAATACTGTATATAATGCAATTAAGAAGCTTGATAGGAAACAAACTTACACGCAAGTACCATTCAGTTTATCGGTTTTGAGACTGTTTCGTTCTTTCGATTTTGTTACAGTTACTGTTAAAAAGCCCAATTCACAGATATTAATTTTGACCGTCATATTTAATAATGATGTGATTTAATTTGCGTTTTCACAACAATTTATTTAATCTAATTTAAAATCAGCCTCGTTAGTCACACTTGTAACTTTTGTTTTTAAATTTATCTTGTGTGTGTACGTTGAGATTTTTAATTAATAAAATAAATTACTAAAGTTAATGTTGGCATTGTTAAAATTTTAGAAACCTGAAAAAAGCTTGAGAAAGCCGAAAACGTTTGTTTTTTTTGTAAAGTAATTTTAAATTTTATTGAATAAAATAAAATTTATTAAATCTGCTCTGGCTACTGTTTATTTATTGTTACTTATCCAATGAATTACTGTCCATTCAAACAATAAAACCAGCTTCTACCTGATTATATTCTAAACAACTGAATTCGCTATCAGTATCATAAATTTTTGATAGTGCTACTTGCACCGTTTTGCTAAAATTGGCCAGAATAATCCACTGCTAACTACAAGAATAACGTAACAATAAAAATATCAATTGCGAAACTATTTGCGTTTTGAAACAACCAGGAAGCCTTTCATTGCTCGGGTCACTTTTAATTATTGAAAAAAATTAATCGAAATAAAATAGCTTGCAAATTCAAATAGCTCTAAGTGCACGGCCCCTGTTTGAAAGCAGTGGTCTAAACCGACTTTTACCAATGTTAGTACCGGTGATTTAATTAATTTTTACTGTGCTCTTTTACAAAATTTAGTTAATGATTTTATTTTGTCTAAAGAGTGCTACACAAGAATTCATTGGTAGCACCCTGCTAGATACGGTTACCATGTTTCCAAAACAGAGAAACGGTGTTCTTGTCAAAAGACATTACAAAAATTATTTATTTTGTTTGGTTTATATCTGATAACGCAAACTAGATCCATACAAAATTAAAGATATGGTCAATATGCTGAAAAAAGTTAATAATCACTGCTTACACAAAGAAATAATAATTCGCATAAAGGTTAAACTTAGGTGAGGCTAAAATTGTGCCAATTAATCTAATTCATTCATTCAACCTAATATGATGATTCAAAACAAAATTGCTGAATGTCATTTAAGTCAAATTCGAATCCTTCCGATCACACGACAAAAGTTTATTTTTGTAATTCCCGAATTTACCTTTAAAGAAGTGGAACGACTTTCTCCCAAAAGACGTCAATAAAACTTGGGCTTCGATGCCATGACAAGTTTGACTGAGCTTTCATGAAATTGTAATTTAAAAACGTCTTTTGCGATAAACGTAAATAAGCATTTTTTTACTGCGTTATTTTTTTGTTTTGTTTTGTTTAATTCTCAAGAATGCGTTTAAATTTAAATTGAGAATTCAAAAGCAGCTTGCATGAGTTAGAACGTTTTATAAATGAATTATTCGGATTTCACTAGCGGTAACATTTTTTTGGTGTTTCAGTGTTTATTAATCAATTCTACTTGAATAATTTTACCTCAATAAACCTTACCTTAATTCAATTGGTTGATGTAACATCCTGTAATTGAAAAATATCGATTGATGCCAAAAAATGAATTACCAAGTTAAATGTGTATGTTAAATTCAATAATTCAAAACTTTCAAGTGGAATAAGGTCGAGACATTCTTAGTTCATTTAAATGTAAATAAAGTAAATAGTTTTGTAATTTTAAAATTGTAATAATTTTTTAGTAATAATCATCACAAGATGCAAGTTTAAGTTTTCGATTGAAACGCCTAATTTAAGCTTTACATGTAAAAACCTTAAATTAAATATACCTCTACATGTAACGGTTGTACAATAGTTGAAATATTCTAAATAAAACACTTTTCAAACATTCGTCAAGTATGTATGAGCTTAATATATCAGGCAATTTCTTTTATAAAATCTATTAAATGGGAGTTTTGCGAAATTTACAAACTGAAAAGAAAGATCGTAGGATAGAAAAAATTTTGAAAATCATTACTTGAAAAATAAAACATGATCGTCGCAAAGAATACTATGGTTTTAAGAAAATTTTAACATTTTCTTCAAAACATCTAGTAGCACCACTTATAAAATAAATTTTGAACTGCTTATTATTGTATCTTCTCATTAGCTTTATTTTGTACAATAAAGCTTAAATGGATCACTGCCCCCAAAGTACCTTGAAGGTAAGATTCTTTAGAAGAGCTTTTTTGCTTAGGGTTAAAGATTTTAATGGGAAAAGGCTGATAAGAATGCTTTATTGGACGGAAAGGACTTTTTTAAAGAGAATATTTGAGTAAAAGATTCTTTGCTAGATAGTTTTGAAAAGATTTTTTGGGTGCAAAAAAATGAAAACTACAGTAATATAGCAATGTTTTAAATGTTATTGCACTCCCATATTATATTTGTAGTATTCCACTTGGTAATTAATTTCTTGTAAAGGATATAATATTTTATCTTAATTCGATTTTAAAAATTATTTTTTATACTCTTTACATATTACCGCCATCTGGTGGATATTTTTTAAAAGGAAATTTAAAATAAATGATTTGTAATTGGTTGCATCCTAAACATCTGTTTCTATAATTAATTAAGAGTTTTTCATTTATTGATCAGTTAATAATGCTTCACGGCTGTCACATCAAACAATGCAAAAACTATCAAATTTAATTGATTCAAATCTGAGACAATTAGAGTGCTGCAAGATTTCATGTCCTTATATGTCTATGATGTGAATGGATAATATTACGAAGACAAACATCCAAACGTTTATGCAAAAAAATGTACTGTTCTAGAAAGACCAGGGTTGGGCAAACTTTTAGCTAGAGTGTAGTAGGAAACACTTTTGTCACAGATTAAAGTGGTCGCTTGATGCATTGCTGTACATGTCATTTGAAAGCCGCACACCAAATTTTAGGCTAATAGACGTCGGTTTTGCCTACCGACTTTTGGACTGAAAATTGACACTTGACGCAATTTTATGAGACTATTCTAAAGCAATGATACTGTATCAGCCACGTTCTTGGCTCAGTGCCAATCAACACGCCTCTTGCTCACTGTGTAGCTCAATTTTTCAGCACTGTTCTGCTGTAATATTTTTGAGTTATCTCTTTCCGTTCACCTGTGTCAGGTTTTTTTGTGACATAGCCTACAGCTGTTGGCCGTTGTCAAAATATAGTTGCTTTGTGTCGCACTTTTTTGTAATGCAGTGCTGTCAGTTGTCACGCATACTTTTACAAGTTTTAATAAAATGTAATAGTTTTGACACTACTAAAGTAAAATAATGTATCAATATTTGATAGTTGAACTAATTTGTAAAGAATATAGCAGTAATGACTAAGAGAAAGAGAATAACCAGGAAAGGCACAGAGCATGCTGTGTTTGGGCAGGCAGATCCTCTTCTTGCACACAAACTTCCACTTAATGATGAAGTGTTAAGAAATTGTTGAAGGTACAAATGTGAGGTTGGAACGTTTGCAGATGTGAATGAGATTGTGAAAAAAGCTGCTTTACATGTTTCTGCAATATGGGCTAGGGAGATTGGAGATCGGTTAACCATTCCTTTGTTGGATCAAAAAACTATTGAAAATAAATTGAAAAGATTGCACAAGAAAGGTCTACTGGCAAACAAAAACAAGCAAAATTTTGTCAAGTTAAACGAGTTAAAAATGAAAATAAGTGAATTTTTTGACATTTGTAGTTGCGCGTATCCATCTGCCTCTTGTTTCCAAGTGCATTGCAAAGCCAAGAACGGTGATGGATTCCACCTAGCTAGTAAGTGTGATGTGAAGGTTTCTAAGCGTGAGATCCAGTTTTTGCTTGACCAGCTTTGTGCACGGAAGATAATAATTGCTGACATCGACAGAAATGTTAGCAGAATATGGGCCCGAGTGGCGGCAAGAGACGAGGCAATGGAGGTGGCTACTAAAATAGAAAAAGTTCAAGCTGATGTCGGGCAAGAGCAAGTGCAGCTTGATCTCTCTGACAAAAGTGCTTACGAGGTAGGCGACAACGACAATGCAAATAGACGAAGATTATATTCAAATGAACATATCAGATAACAGTTCCAAAAGAAACTTGACTAAACTTCCTACTCTTGCTTCTGTTTGCGATAGGTATGGTGTTTCAAACTATGTTGGTGCTGCCATAGCCTCAGCCACGCTGGTTGATTACGCTATCATAACCAAATTTGATAAGCGTCAAGTTATTGGACCACAAAAACTGGGAGATGAGAGGAGGCAATGCAGAGAAGAAAGATGGGAAGCAGAGCTTGCAAATTTAAAGAAACTTACATCTTTATATTTTGATGGAAAAAAAACCATGATCAGAATTCTTGTGAAAAACAAAAAAACAAGAAGGTGGAATCCAACGATAAAAGTAGATAATCACTATGTCGTGTTGACTAAACCTGGCAACGACTGTTTAACTCATGTGCACCCCAAAACTGGGCATGGGAAGGTGGTTGAGCACGAGTTATGACTTTCTGGTTGAGCACGAGTTATGACTTTCTGGTTGAGCACGAGTTGACAAATCAGCCATTATATGTTGCTGGTTGTGACGGTTGCCGTGTCAATACCGGACCAAACAGAGGTGTTATCCATCGCCTGGAGATGCTGCTCGCCCGGCCTCTGCATTACAGCATCTGTCAGCTCCACAGTAATGAGCTCCCATTCCGGGCAATATTTTACTATTATGATGGCAAACCCAGCGGTCCGGAGAACTGGCGATGAATGATTGGTGAACAAATAAAAGAGCCAGTGTCAGACCTTCCTGTCATTGACTTCCAGCCAATCTCTTTTTCCGATTAGCCGGTTCTGTCCGAGGAAGAGGTAAATTATTATTGTTTGATTTACAAATGTTTGTTTCGACTTTGCTGAGTCTTAGTATAGCTTACTTAACCAAGCTGTTTATCAGTTATGTTTGTTTTTTGCAGGTAATAGATTTATCATGGGAACAAAAATATTTGTACAGAATGTGGATTGCGACTATAATAGGGAAAGTGAATGATGATCTCGCAGCCATTGAACCTAGTCCTCCCTGTGTGTCTAGGTGGAACACTCTCTGGAGCAGAGTATTGAGGGTATATGTTGCCACTGCTCAACCAAATAACCAACTTCAGAGGATCGTTAACATGGTGGTTAAATTCTCTGTGCTAATGGGGTTCCAGATCAAGTAAGCGGAAGATCCATTGTAGGATGCATGGACAGAAAAATTACTAAAAAAACCTCAGCTAAATACCATTTTTATAAGCTTTCGTTTATAACAAATTCTTCAGATGTTATAAATAAAGAAAGAAACAGATGATGAACGAACATAAAAAAATTTTGTTATTAAAAAACAATTAGAAAAACAAAAGCTGCCACTCATCAGTTGATAAAATTGTATAGTAACTTCCAAACCTACTAATTGAATGAGGTTTTATGATTCGCAGTAAGAATGGAATGTATCAATGACCGTAAAGTGAAAATAACTTAAACAAATTCTATTAATTAATTAATTAAGTAAACTTTTTTAAGAACAGACGATTTGACGTAATAAAGGAATAAGGTATGAAATTAATATTTGAAAGAAAATAACTTAAAGAAATATGTAATAATAGACTTTTATGTTATATATCAATATTTAAATCGTCAGATCTTTAAACTGTTTATTCAATTAATAGAAGTTGTATAAATTATTGTCACTTTACGGTCATTGTTATCTTCCATTCTTACTGCACATCATAAACTTAATACGTTTAAAGGTTACTATACAATTTTATTAGTTAATTAAACAGCTGATGAGTAACAGTTTTTATTCTTTTTATCATTTTTAATAACAAAGCTATATAGTTTTTTTCGATCATCCTTTGTTTGTTTTTTTATTAATAGCATTTGAAAAATGAAGAAAGTAGTATCTAGCGGAGATTTTTTGTTTAAAAATACAAGGATGCTGCTTCAATGACGTGATACATTATCATCATAAAAAATTGTTCACTAAGAAATGTAATCAGATGATATCACCAATGACGTTGAAACTTTTAGTACAATACTGTATAACAAATGCAATTGATTTGTTCATGAAATAGTCAAACTAAATTAATCTTATTAGGTCAAAGAATTGCAAACTTTTAAGCTGTCTATATTTACAAGGTCCAAATTGATCCTGTATATGCTTCGGGTATAAATTAAATATCGTGTATTTATAGGTTAATTTTAAAACTCTATAAAGTAATTGAGTCAAGGTAGTATCAATATTTATGTGTTTCTTGTTACGCCATTGCAGCTTAACAATAGCAAGTACAGAAAAATACATAGAGTTGACCACTGAAGTTTTCATCTATAGTTGTTTTAGCCGTTTGACCAACCTGAAGCAGAATTATATTTTATAAGAATTTGTAAAAAAATATGTGTTTAGATGCAATCCCATATATTTTTTGTTTTTCCTTGAAGTTTTATAATTCAAAACCTATCCATGAAAGTGTATTTTACTCGATCAAGCTTAGGTAAAGCAAAACTTTTCTAAGTTTCAACAAAGATCCAAAACATTTCTTAGAAATGAAAAGTTCTCCAAAAAATAATTATTGTTCTCAGCACATTCAGTTCGTGTCCCTAAGCAAACAACTTCAGGAATCGATTGCATCCAGCATAAGGAAGAAAATAGAACTCACTTTGAAATTCAGAGTCGCCACTTTTTCGACTCTTCCAAATGAGTTAGGTATAGAAAAACTTATAAAATAGTACATGTTAACGTCGAAATTCTATCCCAAACACGTTGTTGAAAATGTTGGGGACTACTGAATCCTTCCTAATCACTTGTTTTTATTTCCTTTGTATTGTTATGGATTAAGGATGACAACACCGCCTTAGCTTTAGTAAGTTACTCATATATACAGCCGTGATGTATTTTTCATCAAAATACTGCCTAGTACTGAATTTTTTTATAATGAATTTATTTTTGCTAACCACCTGCTTTGAGATAAAGTTGAATAAGGCAAACTAACTTATTTTTTAATTTAGGAATATATTTTTAACCAAAAATAACGCATTTCATAATTTCTTCCAATTAATCACAACTTTTAGGAAAGGACTCAACGCTGTTGATATTGTGACCTTTTAGTTCCCAGTTCATGCGCTTTTTTTAAAAATGCAGTTTTCGCAACTGTTAGATAAAAAACACCGCTATAAATTGTATCCGAAAGTATACTTTTAAAGTGCAAAAAACATGTCTTTTCTTACAAGATGTTTCTTACTTTTATTGCAAACGTTGTTAAAAGTTTGTTGACAAAGTACTTATTGAAATGGTCCTGAGAGAATCATAAAATTGAAAGTCGATATCAGCTTATGTCAATTGAAACTATTGCTACTACTACAAAAGCTGAGGAGATTTTACTATGCTTTTTATACCGGCATGTAATTTTAAAAAATCAATGATTTGCAATTCCTGCCAACGCATTGCTGTACCAAAAGAAACAATCACAAACGTAGATAGCACACGTTACTGCTGAATGTTTACAGTTCCAATATTTCCTGACATCTGATCATCGGCGTGCGTAATAAACAATGCCGTTCTTTTCGGTGCAACAATGAATTAAAGTTGCAGCCATGAGTTTTAGATCTTAACTGTTTGCTCTTTCAAATGCTATGCCGTTACAAAAAAAGCTTTTTATCGTTGAAGTGTAAAGATAATTCGATTTTGTCATAAAGTTTAAAATAAAGAAATTTTTGCCCTTGACCATGCAACAAAACACCTGCGGATTTAAGTACGTATAAAGCTTTTTACCCTTCTGTTGGTTTTGTGTTAATAAAAATTGCCATTAAAATATCTTAATTATTAATAACAACTTCAAAAAGTATCATTTGTATTTTTGCAATATTCATGAAGACAAGGTCTGCCAAAACAATTGGATAAATGCAAAGAGAAATCATGGAAAGTGCTTTTTGTCTGGTTAAAAAGCATCGGTTAACGTGTACCAAGCGTAATTTGATTTTCTCGTGTATATTTGAGTTAGTTCAAAACTTACGTTACATAAACATATGCAAACAGTTACTTCATTTATTGCAGTAATTAAGCAAGCATAAGCAGAATGTTAACTAGTAAGCAAAAAAGAGCAAATTTACAAGATAATTGTTTGTGAAACACTTTTTGTTTTTGATTAATTAATATTAATTAATAGTTTTGAATTTCAGATAAATACTTCAGCTTTAAAATTTTTATGCAATATCTATTGAGCTCTAACGTTACTTTTACATCCCCTTACACCCAAGAAACAACGAGCTTTGAGCAGGTTTTAGATTTTGTATTATTTTTTCTAAAAGTTTGTTTCAACTCCAATTTTATTTCTTCTTGAAGTTAAAATGACCTATGACCAAAAGATTGTGTAATTTAACCGTTTCAAAACAACGTAAGCGCTTTTTATATCTTCAGCC
This sequence comes from Diplosoma virens, assembly GCA_963680785.1. NCBI lineage: Eukaryota > Metazoa > Chordata > Ascidiacea > Aplousobranchia > Didemnidae > Diplosoma > Diplosoma virens. The sequence continues at coordinate 65,768,383 of OY796880.1, read as the reverse complement.
AAAACGATTTATATGGCACTTACGTCAAATCAGTTTCTCTGTTTTTGTTTTTCAGAGTAGAAGTTTTTAAATTATTAAAAGTTATATAGCCGCATTGAAATCTAGAAAAGGGGTGATATTTTTTGATAATTGAGCATAAGATGCTCAAATTTTCTGAAATTGCTAATCTTAAGCTAAAACAAAAAGATGGCAGAGTAAAATTTATGGTTTTATTTATGTGGTAAAAATTTAAGAAAAAGGTAGGACAAATAAACGCTTGAGACTATTAAAATTATATAAATTAATTTGTAAAATGTTGAAAATTTTGATAATTTTTTATGTCAAAGTTTATCTTTTATATACTAAAGATAGGCATACCATATACTTGAAGGGGAAAACCGGGACGCACATTAATAGAAAAAAATTCGTCCCTAAAAAGTATTGTTATTTAAAAAAAGGTCTTCCCTCATGCTCTGTATATACGAGCAAGCCAACAACTCGTATAGACCTGTTTGAACAAGAGATAGGTCAGGCGTAATTGCGTGTCTTATGTAATAACCTAACAAGCTTACCCTAGGTACACCAGCCACCTGATCCGCCAAGGTAAATACGTTCAAAATAATGAAGAAATAGTAAAAAAACCAGAAAATAGATTAAACAGTAATACGTCCATGTTACAAGCTTAAGAACACAATTCGGTTAAGAGCACGATTTAAAAAAAAGGATTATCTGTAACTCGAAATAAAACAAAAAATTAGTTGACATAACATCATCTTAATTAAAGTGGATTGCAATTACATCTATCTTAAGTTTGACTTTCAGCAAAAACTAAAGCAGCTAGATTACAAATGCGACAAAAGCCTGGCTGCATCCGGGAAACTTACATACATGGTGACGCAAAAAGGTATACTCAATTTTAAATTACTATGTCTCAAAAATTATTAAAGTTAGAAAAATTTTGAAACTTGCATATTCTTTGTTAACCGTTTCGGCATTTATATGAGAAATTTGGAGAGAATAAATGAAAGGGTACTTTTTTTGGTCGTCGTCGTCGTTTTAAGTGTATCCACTCCAGGTCATACACAAACAGGACTGGGGACAAGGATTTATCCTTTTACTACCCCAGACTGCTGAACTGCCTGAATCAGATGCTGACAGCGGTGCTATTATGCCAGCATCGAGTTTCGTCATCCAAAACTGTCAGACCTCGTGCTCCATGTCGTGCCCGATGTATAGGGCACGCTGTTAGTACATGGTCTGCGGTTTGCTCAGAGGTGCCACTCGCAATTCAGTGAGGGAGCGAGCCTTCATTCGTGCATGGATGAATGGAATCGCCCAACGCCCGTCTGCAGGCGGTTGAGCTTGACCCAAGCTGCTCAGGGTAAGCCCATGAAAAATACATCACCGCTGTATATACGAGTAACTTATTAAAGCTAAGGCGGTGTTGTCGTCCTTAATTCATAACAAAACAAAGGAAATAAAAACAAGTCATTACAGTAGAAAGGATTCAGTAGTCCCCAACATTTTCAACAACGTGTTTGGGATAGAATTTCGACGGTAACATGTAATATTTTATAAGTTTTTCTATACCTAACTCATTTGGAAGAGTCGAAAAAGTGGCGACTCTGAATTTCAAAGTGAGTTCTTTTTTCTTGCTTCACGTTACTTACAATTGCTTTACGCGTTTTCATTTCAGCATCGCTTATTATTCCTCGTGTTTCGTTATAAGTGCCTGACGTTCCTAATTTTGTTATTAATCTGCAAATAAGAAATCATAGAAAAAAGAATTGATCTCTGCTCAGTGAGCTGATTTCCTGGCTCTCTCAATGTTCTGGCTCCTCCTTTAGTGGAGCGTTCCATAATTGTGTTTCCTCCTCTTCACATAAAGCTTGGCATCATGAAACAGTTTGCGAAGGCTCTTGAGAAAGATGGCGATTGTTTCAAATATATTTGCATGAAATTTCCAGGCCTAACCATAGAGAAATTAAAAGCTGAAATGTTTGATGTACCCCAGATTCAAAAGTTAATGAATGACGCAAATTTTTGTAATTTTATGAATCCTGCAGAAATGAGTGCTGAACGGCGTTTACAAATGTAGTTTTTCTTTGGAAAAACAAAGGTGCCCAACAACATTGTCGGCAGCGTGGTCGAGTGGTTAAAGCACCGGACTGATGATCAGCATGGTCTAGGTTCAAAACCCACTTACGCCATTCTGTTGTGTCTTTGGGAAAGACACTTTACGACACTTTCCCCTGCTTGGTGGTCTTGACAAGCAGTACTAAATTGCAGTAATATCTCTACTAACTTACTAGCGGACAGCAATATCTTGGCATCTCCGGAAGCAGGTCGGAATAATTGCTTACCCTATGTATAGCGCCTCCGTCGCTTTCCTGCGAGTCAGGAGGATAAATATAGAGATTAAAATAAAAAAATAAAAAAAAAAACAAAAATCTTGTTGAAACATTACTCACAAGTCTCCATCAACTGGGTGCAAATACTGTATGAGCATCAAGTTACATTTTTTGCACAGCCATCTTGCCTGTTTTCCAGAAAATAAAGGTGATGTGAGCGACGAGCAAGGGGAGCGCTTTCATCAAGACATCAGCGACATGGAAGTTTGCTATCAAGGTTGTTGGGATGCCACCATGCTTGCAGACTATTGTTGGTCTATCAAGCGCAATGATGCCGAAGCCTCCCATTCTAGAAAATCAGCAAAAGGTCAATTTATGGCTGATTATGTCTATACTTAATTTTTTTTTATTACTTCAAGTTTTAATTGTAAAGATTTTGGTGAAATTCCATAAATATGTGCCATAAAGTTAAATAAAAATATTGTTCCTCGATTTGCCTGTCTTTATTATCGGCTTCCTGCCGACAGGGGTATATCATAGCAAAAAAACTAAACCTGATAGAAAAAAAGTGACAGCATTTTTGGAATCAGCACCCTCAAATTAGGTAAAAATAGTTAGAACATCTTAGGCACCATTACAAAAATTTCTTTTTGTTGGCCAATGTTATTAACTGAATTTTTTTATTTAGTACAAAGACTTCTAATTACTTAATTTGTTGTTTTTTTGCCGATATTTACAAAACAAGTGCATTATATTGAGAGCGCGAAAGGCTTTGTAAATTCAAAAATCTGCAAGCCAACCAACAAAAATAGTAACCCCATATTAATAATTGAGAACACTCTTTATTATATATTGAAAATGCATAAGAGCTTAGCTAAATTACTGGAGTGTTTTTTTAAAGAGTGTCTTTATTGGTTAGTAACAATTAAAGATTAATTTATGGATGTTACAAGAAATATCATATTTGGTTTTAACAGTACTGCTTCTGCGACCAAAGAAACGGATAAAGAAGACCGAATAACGAGACTGGATTGGTTGATTCCAACCATTGTCAATCTTGTGTTGATTCTCATCACAACCTTAATTCTTGTGTCATTGGTGCATTATGGATTAACCAGCGGGAAGTGGCGTGGTCAATCATCCAGTCAAGTTGACAAATTGAACGCTGGGGTGGTTTATACATTTTTGATCGCGTGTGCAGTCATGTGCATAGGCCGTTACATTTTGAACCAGATTTACATGAACGTCGGTTTTGATTACAACAATGATAGTCTCTGCGAAGCAGCGGGAGATGCTGCGTTTGCATTTTACGTGTTAGTCATAGCCTCAGTATTCTTGTTCCTGTGGTTTCGGCAGAAAGCATTTTACACCAACAGCATGTTAGCGTTCAAAAACACCAAATTTATCAGAGTATTGAGCAACTCTCTCATTTTTCTTATCTTTGGGTCTGGTTTACCCTATGTTTTGTACACTATAGGCCGAAATGGTTTTGAAACAGGTCCTACTGGTTGTGCTAACAAATTTGAAAGCGACAAGAGTTCATACTTTTGGATTTATATTAGTTTTTTAATCGTTTTATCGCAACTTTTACTTCTTTGCTTGTTTATTTATCCCGTGCTGCAAATAGGAAGAGATTCCAAACCTTCGATTATCCAAAAACGTTCCAGCTCAATAAATAGTTTTGCTACCACGGCTTTTGATAAAAAGAGAAATATCACTTCGTGCAGTGAGCTATCCAGAAACGATTCAAGATCTTCTGCTTCTTTACATCGGGTGTCCTCATCCGTTGTACGTCCGCCCGGTGACGAAATTAAGCTGATCATACGAAAGACGCTCTTCTTTGCTGTGGCTTCGACATTGCTCGACATCATTGTTTCAATAATGTCGTACTTTGTGTTTCCAAATAAAACCAACAGACGATATCCGAACATGTTAGCTGATATGGCGGTGTTTTGTAACTTATTGCTTCTGGTTTTGTCATTTTCTACATACAAACGCATGCTGACGTCTTATATCACAAGTTCACAATAAAAGTAATGAGCCAGAATCTAATTTTTTAATTTTTCAAACATTGCTTTTATTCCGTATGCAATTTAAACTTAATGAAAAAAATTTTGATTTATTAACTTAATGAAAAAATGGAAAAATATTTTATTTATCTATGATAATATACATGAAGCGTAAAGTCAATGGTGTTTCATTCTTTTAATTAAAATTATAAATAACATTTTGTTTCTAAAAACAACCTTGTTTGTATTTGTATGAAACGACTACAAGTGTAAAATTTATTTTATTGTAAAAGATAAACTTGAGAATATTGGCTGAAAAAACTTAACATTTTTTTTCGAACATTCAACCAAGTTCTACCAATATCTATCAATTTTAAAATACATTATTGTCAGCAGCCACAGTATTAAGTACTTGGTAACAATTGCAATCAACATGTTCTCGGTTTAAACTAAACTCTTTTTGTAATTTGAGTTCCATAGAAGATTACTTTATGCTTGGAGGTCTTAACCTTGTTACTCAAGGCCATGAGATTATCTCCTTACTAAGTGGGATGGCCACTTTTTTTCTACCTAACCGAATGCAAGACCCTTTTCCAAGCATCAATGCTTGCAGTGCTTTGTCTAACTTAGTGCTTGTCAACCTTTTTTGAAATCGTACATACATTCAACTTTTACTTAAAAGCTTGTACACCTCAGTTTTTACAACGCAATGCACTAAAGTTGCATCAATCTTAATGGGAAAAAAATTAAACACCAGTTAACCCGTTAAGTGCGCATGACGAGTATATACGTCAAGGCAAACGCTCTCTCAGTGCGCATGACGGATATATACGTCTTGATCGTTGCAGCTTTTCACAGCGCGGATTATTTTGCTTCTCGCTCTTGCTATATTCTCGCACAAGCAGCAATTATAATCGATCGAGACGAGAAAAACAGCGAGATGCGAAATTAATTACGCAATGTAACTTGGATAACGAAAATTTAATTCCGCACTTAACGGGTTAAGAAAAGTATTTATTTATATCAATAAGGCATTTTAACAGTCATATAATGAGAACGTTGCTGTTGAATTTCATCAGCAAGTTAAGAAAAGCGAGGTAGTAATCTTGCTTCAAGTGCTCCTCTCATCAGCATATCAACATCCTTGATTAAGTTTCTTTTCTTTGATTTAATTTCAACAAAAGCAGAAAATTCGTGCTCGCCAAAGTATGCCCTAGGCATGCGAACAAGAATGGAAATAGCTTTTTGAACAAGATTTTGGTATTCATAAACTTCAAGAAGTAATACCCAAAATTTATTGAAGTTTTTTAATGATTTAAACTTTGCATTTTGTACTCAGTCCTATCATAGTTTAAGAAGTTCATTAGTTAGGTGTCCAAGATCAAATTTTTTATTTGTGAACGGCTGCACGATCCATAACAGAGAATTAAGATTCAAATGATTATCATTTGGAAAATAGACTCCAAATTTTGCTGTAGCTCATTGAGGTGCTCATGAACAAGTGATTTTACTTTGGCTTCAATGTTTGGATTTTTGTTTTCCCAATTACTAATCTTGATGAAATTGTTCAAAGATTTAAAATTTGAAAAATTATATTTTGTTACATTACTCTACCATAATTTCAGTTTTGATTTAAAAGCTTGAATCTTACAACTCACTTCAAAAATATCACATCTTTTTCCTTGCATCGATAAACTCAACTAAATTGTGCTTTCAAATACTGCTGTTAGATAGGACAATTTTTCGACCCAAAAGATATCTTCAACATTTGCAGTCATTGTTTGTCTTTCTTTAGTAAGAAAAGCAGACAGCTCATTCAACACTTGAAATACTTGCTTCAAAACTTTTCCTCTTGATAGCCAGCATACTTCAGCATGATATAACTACCTCAGTTTATTTGCTTTCATATCTTTGCATAATTCTGAAAACTTGTTTCTTTGAATGAGAGTGGACGAATTTTACAACTTTTATAATGTCGCTAAGAACAATCTCCAGCTCAGACTTCTGATTTTTATCATAGTTTAATTTTTTTACGACAAGGGCCTCTCGATGTATCATGCAATGATTTGAAACATAATCTTAGTGAAACTTTTTTTATTTTTTGAACAACTCTATTTGTAAAGCCTTTCATTGATGCTGCTCTGTCGATAGTAACTGACTTACAATTTGTCGAATCCAAATCATGTTCCTCAATGAATTTATTCAATTTATCAAATATGGATTGAGCTGTTGTAGAAACTCCAACTTCAACACAGCACAAATAATGCTCAACAGTAGTTTTGGCTTCCGCAATAACGAATCTACAATAAACGATCATATGCGCCTCATCTAAAATATCGGTTGTTTCATCAAGCTGCAAGCCATAAGCGGGATTCTTCTTGAGCTTGATAACGAGTTGTTTTACCAAATCTTTTAAAATATCATCACATTTACGCTCTGTTGTATGGTCTGATAAAGAAATTTTTCTCATTTTGCTAACAGCCTTTTTTCCTCCGTGTAGAATGTTAGCAGCAATTTCATGACAGGGAAGAACAACAGATTCTAATTCGATATACGGACGCTTTCGTTTTATTACAATATTAGCCATTTTCAGGAAAGCAAGCACTAAATCAGGGGTGGTCAACCTTTTTTTTTCCTAAACCGCCAATTTTATTCAAGTCCAGTTCATATCCGCCATACAAACAAAAGACCTCAAAATTTTATAGTGAAACCAAGCTGATCTCTAAAAAAAGGTCATCGCTGGAAATCAGGGTCCAATCCGCCACAGGTTGGCCACCCCTGATATAGCTATATATAAGTTGTGGAACATTTTTCATTTGAAATATTTTCCCCAACTGCAATGCGCCACCACTAAACGTCCAATGCACCCCAGGTTGGCCACCCCGCACTAAATCTTTATTTTCTCCTTTTACCTCACTCTGTAAAAATGAAAATTGTTTCTGTTTATTATGCAGAGATGCCTCAAAAATACCTTTAATTTATTTTGATAATTAAGATGCTGCGTTTTTGAATGTTTTGTAGATGACTTGGGGCTAAGTTACTATTTTTAAAAATGGCAGACAAAACGAACAACTGGCAGAAGGATAACGTTTTAAAATTTCTGTTTCTGTGTGATAAAACCTATACATAATATAATCATCATTCCGATAGCGTTTCTTTGTGGTACAAGTTTGATTTTTTGAATATTTTTTCTGTGATTACAGTTTTCTTTTATTTTTTTGAAAGTTATTTTTTTGATTATTTTTTTGAAGATTTCTTGTAAAAGAATATTGCTGCTCTTTCTTGTTATTACTACTTTCAGACAACTGTTCTGTGTCGATCTCAGCGTATGGTTCGACAACATACTCACACTTTTTTGATTCAACAGCGTGTTGATTTTCTACAAAAAAAAACTTCTTAAAGAAATTACGTATATCCATTATAATTTATTTTATGGCAAAACACTATACGATTTCTGTAAAAAAATATAATCCATTAATTTTCACTGAAAAATCGCTATTAATATAGTGAAACCTAGTATAAAAATAAATTCACCATATTATTTTATGGTATGTTGTACACCCCAGTACACCCTATTAAAGTGGTACACTTTTTAAAAATTTTGATACACTTTGGGATGTACAATACAGTTGAAAAGCACTGGTCTAACTTCTTGAGCGATGAGCGCACGGTGTTGCTCGGTCCCTGAAGTTTTCCACTTTTGGAAAAAGTTTAGTATGTCGGGTTATTGTAAATCTGAGACTTTTTACTCGGCTGATATTCTACCTACTTTGCAGTGAAATCATTATTTTGTGTGATTTTACGCGCGTGCCTTTTCAATTTCAAGTGTATAGTAATTACAACTATAAACAATAATACAGAATAATGTCATTGTTTTTTATAATTAATTAAGCTTGGTCATAGTTTATAGCAAATTTTAGTAATTTTTTAATTTTTGTAGTTTCATCAGTAACAATATCAAATTGCAGTTAAAAGTAACATAATTAGTGCTCAATCTACAAAATAAAAATTAAATTTTCATTGCAGTTTTTGTAATAAACCTTAAATGAAAAAAATGTTTTAGAATTTTTATCAACAAAGAAATTTTTATGCGGTTGGTGTTAGTGTGACAAAAAAAGAGCAATAGAATTCTTGACTTAACAACCAGTTTCAAATTTCTCGCCTCTTGTAACAGAAAAATAAAAAAATAAAAAAAATCAGAAATTTCACTCAATATTTTTATAAATATAAAAATTGTAGAAACCTTGATTGATCGTATTCATATAAAAACGGAATTTTATTCTATTCAAACAACGAACAAGTTTGTTCAGTATCACGTGTAGACTATCGCCTTTTATTATACTGCAATAACTATCTTGTTGAAGCTTTTTAAGCAATTTAAAATAAGGTAGAGCTATTTATAACAAACAAATTGCTAGCACTCGCCGTGACTTTTGTACCGAGTTATCTGTATCGTTTTACTTGCCCACTCGCCCCGTGAGTTCTAGCTAAGGAATGTTTAGTGACTTCTGATTACAGTTGTAAGTAACTTCCTCACATGCTGACTTCGACAATTATCACTTTCTATAGAAATGAGGTTGCCAGTTGGCCATGATTACGACGGTATGAGAGACTGTAGAAGATCACAAAGCTTGTGGTCATTTACTGGCATTGCGCAAAAAAACTACCTTCGTGCGTCACACTGCTGAGGCGACTTGTAGGCTCAGGATAGGGTGCCGATGCCAAAACACTACGCACAGTTACCCTAACTCTGATCTATTCAACAGCTGAATACTTCGCATCAGTCTAGTGTAGCAGCGCTCATACTCGCCTCATAGACAGTGTCTTGAATGACAACTTGCGCATAGTCACTGGATGCCTGCGTCCCACTTCAACGGACTACCTACTCATAATTTCAAGCATTGATCCAGCTGAGCTTCCCCCGAATAGGACCGACATTCTTTTTAACTTATCGTGAATCCCTGGACCCTGACTATATGTTGCATTGTTTTTTTAATAGGTTCTCAGATGCTCGGTAAAAGAGACCCCAGTCCTGTTTGTGACTGACCCAGAGTAGTTGCTCTTCCACATGACGACAATGAGTCGGGCCAGTGCGTGTTGCATCGGAAATATATGCAGCATTCTTTGACATAGTGCAGGAAGTTGGAGCACCCGAAGGTCACTGACCGCTGAACTATACTTAAAGAACACGGTTTGTGTTAAAGCGCGTAGTGCAATAGAATAGCATAGTTTGCTAAAAAATAGAAACCTATTAACAGTAGTCTATCGCTTAATGTCTTTCAAACAGACCCGTCAACTAATTCGACTACAAGTTTTAGCTTTCAGGGAAAAACTATAGCTGATGTCCTCGTATAGGCCTCTACTAAAAATTATCTCTGATGTTGGTCTTTAAGCTACTTTATGCTTTAACCGCAGTCACTATTGTAGGTCAGCAGCGTGATCCCATTAAAAATTTTTTCGCGAACTACCTTTTCTAAAGGAGCAACAGATATCATTCAAATAGACTGAGCATTGAACTCCTATCCTTCTGCTCGCCAATCAGAGTGTTATCATACTGAGCTATCCTGCCAAAATTGTGCGCTCCAGAAATGCTAAAATTTTCTGAAATACTTCATAATTTGTCTAATTTTTAATCGTTTGATTTTGTCAATTTGCTCAATTCATTCCAATGTTTTTTTGGTCCCAGCAAAATTTTTGTTTTTTGTATACATTCCAGTTTGTCGTTATTGTCATTTTTAAATTGTCAATCCGTAACGATTTCATATTTTTTTGGACAACGTAGCCCAAAGTGCGCAAGACTGTTCAAAAAAGATAAAAATGCCGTGCAACTTTTACAATTATGTAAGTTGCGGAAATTGCGCTTCAGATTGCATACTGCCCTCGTCATCCTATACGTAATGTACTGGTATGATTCAGACGTTTAAGTGATGTTCACAGCCTTGTTAATCGCAATCGTGTTGATAGCTTCAAGCAGTGTCACCAATTAGGAATAGTTTTACACGCGTAAAACCCAAATAAATAAAAGGCCATGAGTGCATTAATAGTCTACACGAAAATCTTGCTCTAACAACACAAAAAACGAGATGTGAGGCTCGTTCTGGCTTCCTAATGAAAGACAATAAAAAAAGTTCAAGCTTATTAAACTTTAAATAGAACAGTCTAGACCACTGCTTTTCAATCTGAGGGTTGCAAACCCCAATGGGGCGTTTGGCTTTTTTTCAGGGAGGCGCGAGAGCTTTCTATGAACAATATAAAAAAATATAACATTTAAAAAACAGTATACAGAATGATTAAGTTTAATCAAAATTATCAATCGATATTTGATTTATGGTTAAAATAATAGGATTATATGACAAAAATCTTTATATAAACTTGTTTTGAGAAAAATTATGAACATTACAATTAAATATAAATGGCTTTATTGCGTTATTATATAGAATAGATTCAACACAATTTTTTCTGGGAAAGCAAACGTCAAAACAAAATTGTTGAGTACGTACAAGCAAGAATAAAAAAATAATAAAAATATACTGTAAACACAAATTAGTTATTAAGCCACAAATTGCTGCAGCTAACCAAAACAAAAGGAGTTCTTAGCTTTTAAAAGAAAATGATATAAAATAATTTTTAAAAAATTCTCATTTACATACGTTGTGAAGGCATAATTGGGATGTAGAGATGTTGTTAATAGGTCAAACGTTCCAACGTCAAACGTGGCGTTGCAGATTAATAGATTAGTTTAAGAAAAGTTGAAAAAACTGGCTTGTGGATAGCCTAAAGATTCTTTAATTTTTGCTAAAAGACAAACTCTAGTCCAGTGATAGGAAAAATACTGACCTCAGTTAGAAAAACAATAGGCTAAAAAATGAGGTAGCCTACAGCTTAAATGTCATGTATGACATACCATGTGAAAAGGAAAAATTTGTGCTAAAGTTAAATTTTGTGATAAGGGAAAGGTATGATAAAACTGACAAAAATAGCATTATACAAGTATAATAAATGTGATTAGCTTCTTGTTATATGATTATTCCTCCTTGTGGATGTTAGCTTTGTAGCAAAGCCTTAGTTAGTATCACCATCATTATAATCATCATCATTATCAACATACCTTTTTACCCTCTTGACTCAAAGGACTAGGTTGGAGGCGTTAAACTTAATACCTCCGTCAAGTAATCACCCAAAGCTACTTTCTGAATATGCAGGATATTTTTGTTTGGCTAAATCCTTTTTATTTGTTCTTTTTAGAGGTGCTTGGTAACACCGCCGAGCAAAGAATACAGAAATGTTGTAAAACAAGTTTTTAAAATACCTTAAAAACAATAAGACCAGGAGTTGAATCCATAGATCGCGTCAATCGCGTTTGCCATCTACAAAACAAACCTGCTTACACAAATGATCCATGGAAGATTTTTGTGCTTTTTTTGTTTTTTTCCTTTTTCTTTTTATAAAATAAATTCATATCCTTATGAAACAAACTTGCTTCCTGTAATACAACTTTTATATATATTTCGTTACTATTTTTGCAAGCTTTGTTGTTTCTTCCTTTTCCTAATCTGCAGCCTTAATTATTTTATTTTGTTTTAAGATTTTTGTTTATCATTAAATAATTATAGTTGTACTTTTACTATGTGGCAAAGCGGAAATAAAAAGAAAAACTAAACTGAACTGAACACTTGTGAGCTTATTATTTAAACCTTAGTTTATCGTTTTCTAATCGGTTAAGCGAAATTTTTATAACGGTACACCAAGAAAAAATATCAATAGTAAACTAGGGTTGAACAAGCAAAAACAGAGTTATCACTTGAAATGACCAAAAACTAACTAAGGTTAACTATTCAAATCGAGAAGGTACCAAAACTTTCGAGCCGTAAAATAGTTGTTTTAAAACTGCTTTTAGTAACAGCATCAAGTGAAAATTGAAAAAAAAAGGTCGTATCTATTGCTCAAAAATCAAGTAAAACCTAATTTTGGATTAAATTGCGTTGTGGTTGAAGAAAATACAAAACCTATTGGTATAAGGGGTAAACAAAAAGAAAAAAGTTTATGAAGCATGTTTTAGTATGAATGGCGATAGTGTGGCTGAGTAAATAGAAGCTTTTTAATGATAAAGGGCGCGATGCAAAATTTATCGGCATGATCAACGAAAATAATATTAGAATTGAGTTTATAGCCTAAAAAAATGAATCAAATGAGAAGTAAGTCATAAGCAAAATAAAGTGCGAAGACCTTCTTACATATCGGTCAGCCACTGCATTTTCGTTCGAATTTTGATGCTTTCGCAGTCAACGTGGCTGTGTGAGATGGTTTCTCTGCGTTCCTGGGAAGAAAGAACAGAGTTTCAGAAATAAACTAATTGAAGAGCAAGATCTATGGCTTTTGCTCTGGCATCTAGAGCCTGCCAAAATATTTATTTTATTTTATCTTTTTTTTATCGCAATATTTATTCTTCTGACTTGTGGGAAAACGACGAAGGCGTTAATATATACGGCAAACAATTACCCCGACCGGTTTCTGGAGATTCCAAGATATTGCTGTGCGGTTGAAATTTTTCATTTTGGTTTTTAGTTTCTATGAAGATATGACCAAAATTTAAAACTGCTTGCCGAGACCACTAAGCGGTGGAAAGTGCTGTAAAGTGCTTTTCCCAAGGACACAAGCACAATAACAAGCAACTGATGCCAATTTCACTTACTGCTACCACTATAAAAACATGAAACTTTCTCTCATATTTGTATACTATAACTAGTCTTGCATTGTGTTGTAGAAAGATTTTTGTTAATTTCTTTTGTTTCATCTGCATTAACACTTTTCAACCGGTAGACCATCCACTTTTTATCGAGCTATTTTAATTTGGTGGGTGGTTGGCAGCATGGTCAAGTGGTTAAGGCGCCGGGGTTGTGATTGACATGGTCTGGTTTCAAACCTTACTCGCGTCATTCGATTTTTTCCTTGGGAAAGACACTTTACGGCCCTTTCCAGTGCTTGAAGAAGGTCTTAGCAAGCAGTTCCAAATTTCAGTTATATCTCTCTAAAACTAAAAAAACAAATAAAAAATTTCAAGAGGAGAGCAATATCTTAGCATTTGTGGAAGCCGGTCAAGGTAATTGCTTGCCCCATGTATAGCGACTTCGTCGCTTTCCTGCGAGTCAGGAAGATAAAAACAGAGATGAAATAAAAAATGACATGAAAAAGCAGCTAATGTACTTTGACTAATTTTTATCATCCGTTGAAATTGACCTTAGCTATAGAAAGTTACCTGGCGTTTCCGAAACGCAAAAAATTTCGTAACCTATGATAAGCAATGAATCATTTATTTAATAATACAGATATTTAACAATAAAATAAGAGAATCATTTATTTATCAACAATACATACTTTTAAAAATGTAGGCTACCGGTAGGCATTTGATTATTTTAAATATGATCAGATAACATATTGGTTTTCTTGTTTGAATCTATAACAATCGAGTAGGTTTGTAACAATAGCAAAAGGTAGCCAAAGTAGATGTAGCATTTTTTGTTTCCTTTAACAAACATTTAAAATTACTTTGACAAAAAACAAACGTTTTCAACGTACTCGATTCCTCAACAGGTTTCTAAAATTTTTGCAATGCTAACTTAATTTTGTAATATTTCTTCTTTTTTTAATTTAAAATTTTATGTACCATGCACAAAAAATAATTGAAAAGAGCATTGGTTATATTTATAACCAATAAAGTTAATTGTAAGTGAATACTTTAAATAATATACGTATATATACATACTTTTTCAATAATTGATTTCTGTTTCAACTGCTATGGTTTCACAAAGAAGACGCTTTAATTACCATTTAAAGTTACAGATAATTTTATTTTTTCATAAAGAATAAACGGATTTTTGTGTGTGACCATGTCAAACAAAACGCCCTGCGTGAAGGTACACATATATTATTTCTTTTTACCCTATTTTTTTTGCTTTATCAAAGTTTGGTATTAGAGTACCAATTAGCCGAAGCAACTTCTAAAATTCAACTTTATTTTGCCAATGCATTCACTTGAGGACAAGTTTTGGAAAAACAATTCAATAAAAGTAAATAAAAAAATCAACGAAAAGTGCTTTTTAGCTTGCTAGAAAACATTATTAAACGTGTACTAAACGCTTTTTCAGTTCAAAACTTACATCACAAAAACAACCTGGTGCTTCTATTTAAACGATGTCAATAAATAAGTAAATTAAGTATGCATAGTCGAACAAATCTACAAATTTACAATATATTTATTAGCGCAATAAATTACACGTAATTTATTTCACTCATGACCGAGTAAATATGATGTAACAATAAACTAAAACTGTTTATCATAATTAAATAAATAAACTAATAATTAAAGAATCATAACAATTAAATGAAACAAATGATAATAAATATTAAAATTTAATAAATAAATGATAATCAAACTGTTTATAATGTAATGAAATTTTGAACTCCGGTTAGGTGCATGCAGACAAGCCTATTTTTACTAGGTATTTCAAAGCAGCTATTCAAGCAAACACAGGCTTCCATTCTTTTTTTAGGAAAAACGAGTTTATTTTTACAGGGTTTTCTTAAAAATAAATGGACAAATTTAAAAAAAGAATAGGAAGAGGTTGAAAAATTTATGAACAAAAAATATAATGTTTGAAGGTGGAAAAATAAAAAATAGGGAATTAAAATTGATAAAAGGAGTTAAAATTTAATGAAAATGTAAATTTTACTTCTTAAAAGTTTTTTAAAAAACTTAATTGTACGACCAATAGAATAATATGTACTGTAAAATATTACAATAAAATAAAACAATTGAATTTGCTTTAAATGAATTTTATTTGGCAATTTGATGATTCAAAGTATTCCTCATATTTCGGAACAAATTTAAGAATAACTGGAGTTCAATGCTATTAGATTGTTTTATTGGTTGTTTAAAGTACAGCTTGAGTGTTTCAGGACTACTGGAAGTGTCCCAAAACTAGAGAATTTAGCTTTTAGAATGAAAAAACATTTTCAATAGGATTGAAATCAGGTGAGTAAAAAGGTAGATACTTGAAAGTAACATTTTTTTCAATTAAAAAGGTTTTGACCATATCAGAATGGTGTATTGATGGACTACCCAACATAATAAGGGTCTCTTTTGATATCTTCCCTTGTAAAAAGCACCTTTCGAGGAAATCTTAAAATTGCAGTGAAGGAGCCATCTATCAAATCGTAGCTTATCATTCCAACAATAGAAGATGCCGCAAGGGGAAATATTTGGGCCTCTTGAGGGATTAACAGCCAAAATCGCATCAACAGATAGTATTGCATATCCGCAATTGTTTGAAACCTGCAAATTAAAACCTCATTCATCGAAGAAACTGATACTTTCATTGCGATGGTTCAAGATTTCAGCGGAATACAATGAATGCACTCTTAGTCCTATGGTATTTATTAAAAGTGGTTAAGGCTTTTTTCTTGAGCCTTTTCCTTTTCAACTCTATACTCTCAGTGACTCTAAACATTTTTTGGGCTGAAATGTTGAACCCATCCTGATTGAGGATTTCTCTGACTTCTTTTTGAGTGAGAGCATTAACTTAACGAAAAACTTCCCTTATTTTTGATTTTTCAATTATGAAATCTTTTTTCCTCTTCTTGTCTCTGCATAAAATTTTGAAAGGAAATTTCATTCTCATTCGTTTCCAGATATTTTTTAATTTTATAAATCCTGGAAACCGATATGAGTGTCATTTTTAATATTTCTTTGACTTTTTTCGTTGGAAGAATTCTTTTGATTTGATGGAATACATTTTTTGTGTCAATTTTGTATACTTTCTAGGTTCAAAATTAGAATGTTCATAGTATGTAAATAAATTAAATGTTTGTAAAAACAAAAATTAATATTACGTAATAACAAAACTGAAAAAAATCCGTTTTATTTTTGTCATTTAATTAAGGTTTAGAAAAACTTTCAAAAAGTAAAATTTCTAGTTTTATTGAATTTTAATCCTTTTTTTTAATTATACTTTACCTATTTTTTATTTTTCCACCTTTAATCATTATAATTTTTGTTCATAAATTTTTTACCATCTTTTCATTTTTTTAGTATCTTTCCATTTATTTTTAAAAAACACTGTAATGGGCTTTGCGTGCCCTGAAAGTTTTGAACGTAAAGTATGACTAAAAAAAAGGATAAAGCGCACATTGTCTTTTCTTTTATGAGAAAAGAGTGAATTTCGAACGACTGTTGACGCTCTAAAACATGAACGTAAAAAGTAATTTAAAGTAGCGGGTTAAGCGTCACAGTAGCAAAAAAATATCTACATAGAAATCCAGTTAAGTTTTATTAGCTAGCCATTTTGTACTTAAATTTAATTATTACATTAATTTAGCTAATGGTTGAAATAATTTGATGATAAATAGTGTTTAAAGTATTTGTGAAATTTTTCTGTCACATTTTTAATAATTAAGTATTATTAAAAAAATTATTTCAAGCAAACGTTACAGCTAAAAACTAGAACTAATAACGCCTGGCAGCCTAAAATAAAAATTAATTCGATAACAAATTATAAAAACAAAAAAAAGGATTTTCACAACACCCTATGTATCAATGTACAAGGTGTTTCATCTCAATATGTCACTTTAGAAAATCTCATATCTCATTAACTGGCAAAAGTAGCAGGATAAAATTGATTTCATTGGATAGGTAAAATCTCCAATTTTTTTTGTTCTGCCAGACCATTGTTATGTCACAATCAAAATTTCAGCTTTTTGCGTAAATTATCATTTCCATCAATTTGCCTTTTATTTGCTTTAAATGTCTTTTACTGGAAAGGATAAAGCGTTTTGCATTTTGGAATTCGGTAAAAACATCTCGTGGACATGTGTTCAACGTAAATTTCGGACAAAATTTTCAAAGCAGCCACTAGACCAGTGTTTCTCAAAGTGGTTCGTACCGCCCCCTTAGGGAGCGTTGAAGAAGTGTAAGGGGGCGGTAGGAAGTTCCGATTTACATGGGGGATGTTGAACGTACCGATGGGGCGTTGAATCACGGCCTACTTAAGAATACGGCTGAAGATGTCACATTTTGCAGCGAAAATTACCTGGCTGACGTTCCTCGCTAGAGTAAAGTCCAGCAAACATAGTACATGTGCAAACAAGCACGAGCAATTGCGCTTTGCTTTCGCGTGTCCTAAATTAAATACTCGCGCGCGCTCAAACAGTAACCCACGCGCAACATTGTAGTAGCTGTCTGAATTGTAATTGTAAATTGCTTGCTTTAAGACAGTTAGAACTTGAATAGGATAACAGCTGTTGTTTTGCTTGTTTTAATAAAGGACTTCTTTTACCTGCCATAGAAGAAGTATTGCGTACATTAGTGCATCATAGTTCTCCTCATGCCATCACTAAATCTATTCCTCTCAGTGATGATACTGTTCGAAGAAGAATTGATGAAATGGCTAAAGATATTAAAGAAAGTTTATGTGACATTCTAAAAAAGCAAATATTCTTCCGCAACTAAATGAATCCACGCTGCCAGGCAATTAAGCACTGCTCTTGGGCTATGCTTGTTTTATTAAAGATAATGAAGTGATGCAAGAATTACTGTTTGCTAAGGAGTTGAAAACCATTGCTCTAGTACAGTGGTTTTCAACCTTTTCTGTACCGTGGCCTATTTTTCAACCCAAGTTAACTTCACAACCCAGTTTGGTCAACAAAATTAAATTCTCATCCCAAAATCATAGTGTTCTCTAAAAAAAAAAAGGTCTTCACTTGGAATTGCTGTCAATTTTCCCTATTTTTGTCCCAAAATCATAGTGTTCTCTAAAAAAAAAAGGTCTTCATGTGGTTGACTGCACAGGACGCCAGAAAAATGCCTAAAAAATGGGACGGATGGCAAGCCTAATTATACATATATATTATACATATTGCTTTTATTTTGATTTATGCTCCATGGCCCACTAAAAAAACACTGTGGCCCACTACTGGGCCATGGCCCATAGGTTGAAAACCTCCGATCTACAACGTTTACCCAACAGTGTGGCGTGTCTGCTACAATGCGTAATAAAGTAGTGTTTTACGCTGACGTTGCAGAAATGGTACACCAAAGTTTGCCTTTAAATAACTCCAGCGCTTCACACATTTAGAAGTTGAGTTTTTGCAGTTATATTCTAGCAGCACTATACTGTAAATTAAAACTGTTATTGAAATAATTTTATTGCAGTAATGTATATTAAAATGCGACTAACAAAATATACTCAAAATTTGTAAAAAAAGTGCCGTTAAAAAGTAAATCTTTTAAGTGTGAAAAAAAATTATTTTTTTAAAATAAGATTTCAAACACTTTATTTAGAGTTTAAATTACCAGAATATTTAGTTTTTTAGATTGAAAGTCACTTTTAAAGTGCTCTTAGATAGGCTCAAACTATGCGTTATAGCAACGCAACTTCAGCGCTTAATGGGTTAAACTGTTTGGAAAGACTACTGTTCTAAAGCAAATATTGCTTAGTATCGGGGAAATGATAGATTTACTATATTTAAGAAATTTTGTGTCAACATCTAAAAATCTGTGGGCTTTGTGAGTTTTAAGCAAAGCAATAATACTTTCAACCTCTCTTAAAATAGTTGGATAGAGAAGAAATAAATTTTTCACGTTTGTGAATGAAAAAACAGACAGAGCTTTTTGACTTAAATTGATAGGTTTGATTTCATTGGCCATTTTTTACCTATTATAGCAAAAAAGCTGTTTAGCTTATTTGAAATATCTAAAGCATTTAATAAGACATTATGCTCACCATTGTGTAACTTCTTAAGAGGAAATTGTTGTATAGCTTTGATGTTACTTAAGGAATGTATAATCTTCCATAGTTTATTGCTATTGTTTTTATTGTCTAGTACTAAATCATCATAGTAATGACGTTTGGTCTTTTTAATCATCCGATGTAACACATTAAAATAACGTTTATATTTTCCATATCATCATGTGTGATAATTTTTTTAAATAATCTGTTTTTATATCTAGGTGATTTTATCAAACCAGCTGTAAGCCAAGGTTTTAATATTAGTTCTTTTTTCACGTCTACTAGATTTTTTAGTGGGCCATGTTTATTTACTGTACTTAAAAATAAATTAATATTGATCAAAAACTTCATGAGCTGATATTTTTTCAGACAAATTGAATTGATTAAACTTTTCTGTAAGGTCATTATTAAACTCATTAATAGAAAATTTGACATATCACGAATAAACTTAGTGTCGTTGATGTTTTTAACACATTCTGATTGTTCAATCGGAGCTACTCGTATAACAAATATAAGTAGATGATCCGAAATATCACCATACGTAATTGCAGAGGTCATTATGTTGTTCATGTTATTGCAATAAATATAATCTATTAAAGTTTTAAAATTTCTACATATTCTAATTGCTTGACTAATAAGATATTTTATAGAGCAGCTTAAAAGGTCATTTGCGTAATTTCTAATTTGATTGTTACTTTCAATTTGAAACAAATCTATGTTAAAGTCTCCTAAAACAGTGGTTTTCAACCTTTTCTGTACCGTGGCCTATTTTTCAACCCAAGTTAACTTCACAACCCAGTTTGGTCAACAAAATTAAATTCTCATCCCAAAATCATAGTGTTCTCTAAAAAAAAAAAAAGGTCTTCACTTGGAATTGCTGTCAATTTTCCCTATTTTTGTCCCAAAATCATAGTGTTCTCTAAAAAAAAAAAGGTCTTCATGTGGTTGACTGCACAGGACGCCAGAAAAATGCCTAAAAAATGGGACGGATGGCAAGCCTAATTATACATATATATTATACATATTGCTTTCATTTTGATTTATGCTCCATGGCCCACTAAAAAAACCACTGTGGCCCACTACTGGGCCATGGCCCATAGGTTGAAAACCTCCGTCCTAAAACAAAGTATGCAATATTCTGCGAATTGAGCTCGTAACATATTTCTGTTATAGAGTGTAAGAAGAGAAGAAAGTTCTCTACAAATAGAACCGTATGGAGATAGACAGCTTCTGTAATTAAACGATTGTTCTTAATTCCCAATTTAACCTATAAGTTTTTAGTATCGTTCAAGTCTAATTAATTTGTTCAACTATTTCATCTTCAATACTGCCTTTGATGTAAATTGCAATACTTCCAGCATTTTTTTATTGTCACTGTGCATAAAATTATAACCATCTGAATTAATATTCACATAGTTTTTATCTTGACCAGGGAAGAAGTGGAGCGGAGATTATAATCCTGGAAATATGCATTGGAAAGAAGAGGGATGAAAGTAAGTAGGTCAAAGACCGAATATCTTTGCATAAATCGAGGAAATGATGACAAAACAATAAAGATGGAGGATACAAAAGTGCCAAGAGTAAAGGAATTTAAGTATTTGATATAAACGGTGCAAGAAAGTAGTGGTTGTGAGAGGGAGGTAAAGAAGAGAGTGCAGACAGGATGGAACGGATGGAGAAGAGTATCGGGAGTAATCTGCGACAGGAGGTTACCAGCTAGAGTAAAAGAAAAAGTGTACAGTTTAGTGGTAAGACCAGCATGGTGTATGAACTTGAGACGGTGGCAGTCACAAAGAAACAAGTAGAAGAGATGGAAGTTGCAGAGATGAAAATGTTGAGGTTTGCTATGGGAGTGACGAGAAAAGACAAGATTAGAAACGAGTACATCAGGAGTACCGTTAAGGTAGAACGGTTAGGAATGAAGATGAGGGAGGGCAGGCTGAGGTGGTATGGACATGTCATGAGGAGAGACCAAGAGTATGTAGGAGAGTATGTAGGAAGAAAGATGATGGAAATAGAGTTACGGAGAAAAGGGAGACCGAAGAGAAGATTTTTAGATGTAGTAAAAGAAGATATGAGGGAAGTTGGTGCAAAGGAGACGGATGTTGAAGACAGAAAGATTTGGAGAATGATGATACGCTGTGGCCACCCCTGACTGAAGGGAAAGGCCGAAACGAGATGAAGAAGAAGATAGTTTTTATCTTGCTTAAATTTTGTCTCGGTTATGACTATTAAATCAGAATATGATTTAAGCTCGGAAATAAAATAATTTGTCAATATTTTTAGTCAATATTCAATAATAAGCAGTTCAAATTTTATTTTATTGGTAGTGCTGTTAGATTTTTTAAAAAAAATGTTAAAATTTTTTTAAAACTTTAGTATTCCTTACGACGATCATTTTTTATTTTTCAAACAATAATTTTCAAAATTTTCTCCTATCATAAGATCTTTGTTTACATTTTGTAAATTTTGCAAAACTCCTATTTAATAGATTTTATACAAGAAATTGCTTGATATATTAAGTTCATACATACTTGAAGAATGTTTGAAAAGTGTTTTATTTAAAATATTTCAACCGTTGTACAATCGTTACATGTAGAGGTATACTTGGTTTAGGGATTTTACTTGTAAAGTTTAAATTAGGCGTTTCAATCGAAAACTTAAACTTGCATCTTCTGATTGTCATTACTAAACAATTATTACAATTTTAAAATTACAAAACTATTTACTTTATTTACATTTAAATAAACTAAGAATATCCCGACCTTATTTCACTTGAAGTTATTGAACTTAACATACACATTTACCTTGGTACGCGCGTAATTCATTATTTGGCATCAATAGATATCTTTTAATTACAGGATGTTACATCAACCAATTGAATTAAGGTAAGGTTTATCGAGGTAAAATTGACTTTCTGATTCAACTAGAATTAAGTAATAAACACTGAAACACCAAAAAAATCTTATCGCTAATGAAATCCGAATAATTCATTTATAAAACGATCTAACTCGTGCAAGCTGCTTCTGAATTCTCGATTTAAATTTAAACGCTTTCTAGAGAATTAAACAAAAAAAAAAAAAAAAAAGAACGCAGTCAAAAAAAAATGCTTGTTTACGTTGAACAGAAAAGACGCTTCCAAATTGCAACTTCATGAAAGCTCAGTCAAACTTGTCATGGCATAGAAGCCCAAGTTTTATTGACGTCTTTTGGGAGAAAGTCGCTCCACTTCTTTAAAGGTAACTTCAGGAATCACAAAAATTAACTTTTGTCGTGTGATCGGAAGAACTCGAGTTTAACTTATTGTGCCATTTAGTAAATTTGTTTTGAATCATCATATTAGGTTGAATGATTGAATTAGATTAATTGGCACAACTTTAGCCTGATCTAAGTTTAACCTTTATGCAAATTATTATTTTTTAGTGTAAGCAGTGGTTATCAACTTTTTTTAGCACATTGACCATTTTTTTAAAAGAATGTCGAATGAATCTGGTTTGGTCATCAGATATAAACCAAACAAAATAAATAATTATTGTAATGTCTTAAAGTTTTGGCTTCTTGGCGGTTGAAACCTATAGCATTTTTTTACTTTAAAAACACTGTAATGTAGGGTAATCATAAATTCTCAGTACTGTTACAAATATTTATCGCTCAAAAACCATATAACATAGAGCTTGTGGTTATTTATCAAATTTTCTACAAATTTTTGAGTTATTTTGAAAAATTTAACTTCTGTAAGTCTGAATTAACATTAATTTTAATTCAACATTATTTAAGATTTTAATTAAATTGATTTAAAAGACAATGACAACACCAAAAGAGAAGGCCAAAATGTCTGTGTTGGTATGCTGAAACTAAGTCATTAATTACCCTTCAGCCACAGTTTTGGCAGAAATAGGAAAAATCTTTTCTTGCGCAATGAGATGGGTCAAAAACTTTCAGGAGAGTGGTAGTGTTATGGAATTGCTTCGAATATCGTCCTGATATTGTGAGGGCAACTAGTAGCACACATGTCAAATGTATTTGATGAAGTACTACGAATGTAAACTTGAAGCTATGCAAAATATTTTTTGCAAATAAATGTTTGCAATAATACTAGTATTTTATGGACACGCTGTACATACGATCGGAAAAAACATGACACGTAATATTTCTAAATTAATTTATTAATAATTGCAGTCAGTAAAATAAGAAATAGCCATAGTCTTCCCAAAATACTAAGTACAAAGAAAAAGTGTAATGTTTGTGCAAGAACAGCAGCACAATAATCACACGCAGTAATAAAATTAGCTTGTCTGTAGCTCTAACATGATTCTATCTGAAGGCTTACTTACGTCCCGATTTTGAGCCCTTGCCTCGGCGTACGGCCCGGTCAACTATTTGTCCAAGGATTATCAATTTTCAATTTGCTTTTGCTTTCATCTTCTAATCTTCGACAAAATTACTGCTCGACAATTTTTTCGAACAGGGGCGTTAGTTGATCGTTTTAGCAATAGTATTTTTATTTACTTTGATTTCCAGGAGATAAATTCAAATTTTGCTTCTACTTTAGTTTATTGTTATAAAGTTGACTTTTTTTGGTCTTTACTTGATTTCGAGCGCTTTTAACGAAAATACCATTTCTCTGTTTTGGAAACATGGTAACCGTATCTAGCAGGGTGCTACCAACAAATTCTTGTATAGCACCCTTTAGACAAAATAAAATCATTAACTAAATTTTGTAAAAAAGTACAGTAAAAATTAATTAAATCACCGGTACTAACATTGGTAAAAGTTGGTTTAGACCACTGCTTTCAAACAGGGGGCCGTGCACTTTTCACTGAGCTATTTGAATTTGTAAGCTATTTTATTTCGATTAATCTTTTTCAATAATTAAAAGTGACCCCAGCTGTGAAAGGCTTCTTGGTTGTTTCAAAACGCAAATAGTTTCTCAATTGATATTTTTATTGTACTCAATTGAATATAATCAGGTAGAAGCTGGTTTTATTGTTTGAATGGACAGTAATTGGTTGGATAAGTAATGAGCGGTGGTTATTCCATCGGGTCGAAAATTTGTTTTTAATTTGTCCTACGTATTGCATTTTACAAAATTTACATTCTGCGACGTAAATACCATAATTTTTGCAAGTAAGATGTTGTTTTAAATTAAATTTTTTGCTATTTGAGTGCGAAGTAATATAATCAACTGTTTTAACCATATTTTCATAGTTTTTAAAATTTCCACATAAAGCACATTTTCCACATGGGTATGAACCTCGGTTATCCGTATTAGGAAGAATCTGTGATAATTTTTTGTAATTCGTTAATTTAGTAGCTAATGTGGGTGGGTTATTCCTATAGCGCTAAACCATGCCTTGAAAACACAATCCAGTTTTATCTTAGAAGCTCAACAGATTTTAGTAGAATTGACTATGACTTGCCTGAATAACGTTATTCTACAATACTTAGATAAATTTTATGTACAAAAAAATGGGATTGTTACTGGAGACAATCATTCAGTTTCTATAGCGAATATTTGCATGCATTATATACTATTGCCGTTGGCTAAAGTACTGAACAAAACTGTTGTCTTTAAAAGATACATTGATGACATCATTTGGCTTTCATATAATTATTCTACAACAACAAAAATTAAAGAGCTACTCCAAGCCCAGTTTAATGATTTTAATCTGCAACTAGTTTTTAACAGTATTAACACCGAAAATATGGATAATAAACTAGAATTTTTGGATGTACTCTATGTAACAACCCTAAATGCCACAGGTGGTTTTATTACAAAAAATTCATTATGTGACATAAATTTAATCTATTTGCTGAAAACTTTTGAGACAAACACATGAAATTCGATTTAATCGATATAATTAATCTTTTTTCCGCAATTAACTAGCTTTTTCTTGATATAAAATGCGTCACTTGAAACTGCACTGTACCAACAACGCATGGTTGTTAAATTTGCAAGGAAGTTGTATGCCAAAGAGTTACTTATAATCAACTTACTTATCATTTGAATGTGCAAATAAAAACAAATGCTTTTAATCATTTTTCGATCAGTTAACTTCTTTAAATAGAATAAAAAGATAGATTTTTAATCAATTTTACTATAAATTGGTTCTAAGTCACGCCAGATATATTTATAATAAACGGAAAAAAATTGAAAGTACAGTTAAAAGTTTTTATTATTTTTCCATGATCGGTTTGTGCAGAAAGTAAAATAGAAAAGTTTTGCGGAAGTTTGTTAAAGTTTCTGCTATTTTCAAAAATCACGTTTAGATCATAGTTTTAAAGAAGTTGAATAAAACCATACAAGAGTAATATTTTTTAAAAAATTAAGACGTGTAGAGTAGACCAATATATTTACAATAGTAAAGTCTCTCGTAAATTTTCATAAACTGTGTTCTGATCATAGCTGCAGTAAAACTGGAATAAAAACATTCAAGAATATTTTTTTACCAAAAATGAAGACATTTAAAACAACATACTTAATTGGTAGTATCACAAAATTCATCTCTTGCAAGTAAAAGTTGGGCGTTTTATGTTTGAAAAAAATTGTTTCTATAAGCAAGGTGCCAGAATAGCACGCTGCTTTTAAAGTTCAGATTAGTGTTCCGAGAACTGGTCTTATAAGCAAAATGGAAAAAAGCAAACTAATTCTAAAGTTTTAAAAAAAAGCTTTTATTTATTATTTTTTGGTGATTTACCATAAATCACAAATGATAAATAGATAAATTTATAAAACAAGTGTGCATACTTGTTTTTGTATCACATGAAGCTAACTTTTACCATGGTTTCTCTTTAGGCAGCTGATTTTTAGGTCTACTATTGTTTGTTGTTTTATGATCAACTATATCTACCCTGTAAAATTGATTTGCAAGCACAAATAAATTACTAATAAAAGAATTTTTAATAGTTTCCGATAGAAACGAAAAGTACTTTGAAACAATAGCCAAAATAAAAAAAAAATGTGTAAAATTTATTATTAGATCGTTTCGAAACTTTTAACCAAATTTTTAAATGGTTATTTTGGGTCGTTCTCAAATAAATTTGTGTGAAGTAATCAAGTCAAGACAGTATGGTGGTTTTTTATTTTTTATTTCATTTTATTTCTATATTTATTCTCTTGACTCGCACGAAAGCGATGAAGGTGCTAATACGGAGGGCAAGCAATTACCCCGACCTGCTATGGGAGATGCCGAGATATTGCTGTCCGTTTAAAATTTTTTATTTTTTTTTTTAGTTTTATAGAGTTACGACTAAGATTTAGAACTGCTTTCAAAAACCACCAAGCAGGGAAAAGTGCCGTAAAGTGTCATTTCCCAAAGACACAACAGAGTGGCACGAGTAGATTTTCAATCAAAACCACGTCGATCACAATAACGATGTTCTAACCATTCCACCACCCTGCCGACAATTTTCAGCGTTTTCAGCGCCACTGCAAGTAATTTCAAGAGTTAAACAATTTCCAATTTTCAATATTGAAAAAATGTCTCACTTCTTGATAATACTGAATTTGACAAAATTGTTGCTACTTCATTAATATAATATTTAAGGATGAAAGATTTTAGTTTATTTAACAACACCGATTTCTCTAATCAAATAGATCAGGAGTGTCGAACCCGTGGCCCGCGTAAGGGTTTTGAGTTGCATGCACAAGATTTTTCGAAGAGCTCTGTCCCGCCCATTTTGGCAGAAATCCAGGCAGAAATCGAAGAGAGATTCCATGTGCAGACTTCCCTTTATCTTGTTTTTTCGGAGATCGCTAGTTTTCAGTGAAAATCATGAAGATCCAAGATTGAAATCCGAGAACCCGGTTAACCGTTGGACTTTTTTTTTAGAGAACACCTTGATTTTAAGACAAAAATTGAGGCGTATTGTTTACTTGGCCTTCCAATATTTTTGATAAGCCAAAATGATCCTCGAATCAAAAAAGGTTGGACACCCCTGAAATAGATGTACCGTAAATGCATGCTTTTGCAAGTTCTTTTTATAAAATATAATTATCTCAAAATAATAGGCTACTTTTTCCAAAAAAATTTTACTTTATTGACTCAGAAATTATTAAAAAATCTGAGAAAGTTGACTTTGGTTGAATAATTGAGCAGTTGAAATGGTAGAGATACACAAAAGTAAAGGCGACTAAAACCATCTCACCATCTTTAGATCATGCAAAAGATATTTTGAAGTTTTTTAAAACTGCTTTGTTTAAACCTCGCTTCTTTTTTCAAAAATAGGAACATGACAAACAAATGATTTTTTGTCATAATTTACCGGCACCATTCTTGTTGTAATGTTACTTATCCATCCGACTCTTTTAAAATTAGTATGCAAGTGAAAAACTTTTCAAATACAAGATTCTATCTCAGTGATGTTGTAGAAAAAATCAAAAAAATTTTTTTTTTTTTTAAATAAAAAAGTGACTTTTCGGGAGCTAACTTTTCCCATTGTCAAACCAAAATATGTTTTTTTGAAAAAACAAAACTTAAAACTTTAAAACGCTTTTACATCACCAAAAAGAAAAAACACAAATTTAATCACTTACAAAATAAGTATAAAGGGACCAAACTTTTATCAACGTTTAGCGATGGTTTTTGATTTGTATTAACAATGTTTTTTAATTAATAATTTTGGCCAATTGTCAGAATGTGCTAAAATGTCAACATCATTAAAATCAATTCAATGGTCCGACTTTTCGATTAAATATTTTGAGGTCCCTTTATATTTATTTAATACGTAATTAAATTTGTATTTTTTCTATCTTGTGACTTAACAATATTTTTAAGGTTTTAATTTTTTTTTCCAAAAACTGTATTTTGCTTTAAAAATGACTTGCTTTTATATTTTTATTCTTGTTTAAATCAAGGATAATAACATATGTAATAATCATAATACGTATACCCGTAATTCAACAAAACTTTAAAAAATTTTTATGCTATTATAGTTTAGCCCCTAGTTTTTTATGATCGAACAAATAAATTTATTTCTGCAACCATCTGCACTGGGATAAAGTGATATTTTTCAGCGTTTTATTGCTATTCAACTAAGAATTGGCAACTTTACTTTTTGATTTTAAAATCCATTTTCCACCGAAGATAATAGTTCCTTCAAAATAATCACAACTTCGCAGAACGCTGTTAATATTTTGATTTTTCAGTTCCTAGTATATGCATTTTTTTAAAAGAACAGTTAAAGCCACTGCTAGCTTGAGAGAACTGCAATAAACATTATTTGAAACTGTACATCTATAGCGCAAAAATAACGCTGCTTTACTTACAACATACTTGTTACTTTTGTTGCGAACATGGTTAAAAACTTTTATTAAAAAAAGAGCTTATTGAAATGGTCTTGACAGAACCTTAAATTAAAGTTCAATATCAAAAACTAATTTTGTGTACTACTAACCGTATGAAAGCTCCGAGTTTTTTCGTTATATTTATTATTATATTGCATTCTACTTCGTTTTGCAGACTTCTCCAGGGTAGGAGTGGTTAATCTTGTGCCAAACTCGGACTAAATTTTTGCCTGCAAGCTAAAAACAGACGACATATGCAGTAATCAAAAAGAGAACCTTTTATTTTTGGTTTCGTTTAAAATTTAACGCGATATTTTTAATTAACCTTCTTAATAACTAAATTTGCAGCATTAATTTAATTCGAGACGAAAAGAAGGTTATTAATGATGAAAAAACCTGTTAGATCAAAGTGATGACTTTTTTTCTTTTTAACTAAATTTGTGATAAGAATTTTAGTTCTCGAAAAGATTAAGTAATTATCGCGTTAAAGTTTAAGTAAAGACCAAAAAAAAAATACTATAGCGATTCCACTATACCAATTGCGCCCCGCACGAAAATTAAGACATTTTTTTTCTTGATGAGTAAATTAGTTGATACACGAATTTTTTTGAGCCATTGGATTGATTCAGAAAGACGGCATTAATTGAAATTGACAGAGCATCTGATTTAAAATATTTTTGCAGGCCGCATCATTGTTGGGTAGGCCTGGTCTAGTATCTTTGTGTCATCTACATTGCTTTGCTTTTCTTCTAGAAAATGATTGGCTCGGACAAGTTTTAGAACAGACTCTGTTGGCACTTATCTCCGGTTAAGATTACCAGAGTTATATTTTCTTGATCTTTACAATTTTTATCATTTACTTTGTCATTACTAGTTTTATAAAAAAAGTTACATCTTTGATAATTTTAGTATTTAAAATTCTTTAGTATTTTCTCTTCCAAACGCTATGCTTTTACAAAAAAAAACACTTTATCATTGAAGTGCAGAAATAATTAAATTTTGTCATAATGGCTTAAAATAGAATCGTTTCTGTTTATGACAATGCACAATAAAATGTTTGCGCATAGATACATTTTTATTATCACCTTTCTGTTACTTTTTGCGTTTCTAAAATATTAATACTGTACTGTATATTAATTAGTGGTAACAATTTCAAAAATTGTTAATTGTCTTTTGGCAGAAATTTAACTTTAATTTTATTTTAACAAAAATTTACTGCTGTTATTTTAGCCCTGAACTTTTTGGAAGTTTATTTATTAATTTTCAACCCGCTTTGGCTATTCCGAGTCAAAAAAAAAAAATTTTGTTTAACTTTTTAGGTTTTCTATTAATTTTTTTAAAAATCTGTTTCAACCTCGGTTTTATTTTTTTAAAAGTTATAAGAATATATGTGTAAAGATCTGCAGAATTTTGAGTTTTAAATTGACTCATTTCTTTTCGTAACACTTAATTGTTTGGCACTACAGAAAAATCTTGATGCCTTTTTCTAACTTTGTGTTGTGCAGCTAACCCGTAAATTTCATGCCGTTATTTTCTTGAAGAAAAAAATTAGCTCAGTAACACGTTGTAAAATAGCGCGCGTTACTATGAAACGATCATTTTGTTGAAGATGCTGTACCGTAAACAAATGTCCTCGATTGTTATTTAATAAGTAATTTATATTTAAAGCAATGTCATAAGGACTGCCACAATGAAATTAGTGTCATCATGCCTGAAAATATCTATTTTTTAAAGTTCATTCCGTACATGTTACTTTCAGTTTAAGTATTGTTTTAGATAAAGTTGGCAAATATTTTTACTTGTTCATCAAGCGATACTCACTAATGCAGCTAAGCCCTTTTAGTTTTTTTAAAGTTTTATATGGTAAAGCTTTGAGGTGCACAACTGATACTAAAAAAAAATAAGCTTTATAATAAAGTTACTAATCTATTACAATTTTAAGAATTTTTGTAATTAATTTGATTTTAACTTGTCTTTTCTATGAATATTATTAATATTTCTAAGTAGAAAGGTTTTTATAAGCTCTAAGCAGGCTACACCTGTCAAACTAAAATGCAAGGGAGTGCTGCCAAATTAGGTTTATTATAACATTAATTAGCAATAAAACAAGCTCAGGTTTCAATAACAAGATTATTTGATACTAATGCAATTTTTTATCTTTTTAAACATTGAGACTAATGCAATTTTTTATCTTTTTAAACAAATTTTTAAAAGGTTTTAAATTAGATATTTTTATCGTATAGTGACATAATGATAGTGACGTAATTAGAACACAAAACGTCAGAAAATTTCATAATAAGATTAAATTCAAAAATATTATAGAAATATTGGTCTTCGTTGAAGTAGTTCTTTCTAACTTTAATAATAGAGTTACTTTAATTTTTAACAATTACAAGTTTTGCTTAAATGTCACTGCCTCCTCCCATCGCATATCGAAAAAATATGCAAATGTCACGATATTGATTATTCTAGCTCAAGGACGCACAAATTTTGCCGGCCACATTACAGACTTAGTTTTAACTTGCGATCGCAATTGAGTGAAGGGAAATTCTATGAAATTGCCTATCATAAAATAAAATGTCTTATAGATGCGTTTACACCAACCGAAAAAAATTATGGAAAAATATGTTGCAATTTTTTAACCAATCTACTCACGCACAATTACAAAAGACTATATTAATGCTATTTTGGTCTTTGAATACTCGCAGAAAAACTTGCAAAATTATCTTTTTTTAATTTTATCTCTATATTTAAGCTCCTCGACTCACAGGAAAGCGATGGGGCGCCATACATAGAGCAAGCAATTATTCAGAACTACTTCTAAAGATGGCAAGACATTGCGGTCCAATTAAAATTTTTTAATTTTTTTTTTAGTTTTATAGAGATTTTATATAGATAGAGATATAACTGAAATTTAGTACTGTTTGCTAAGACTTTAATGTAGAGAAATGACCACGAACATGAAAATTATTTACTGGATAGAACCACGGGAAAGTGCCATAGTATCTTTCCCAAGGACACAACAAAATGACACAAGTAGGTTTTGAACCGAAACCGTGATTGTCGATCACAATCACGGCGTTTCAATGACTCGACCACGCTATCGACTGTCTAAATAATCATCTTAGGATATATTATCACAATAAACTACTAGAAAAACTCTATAGTGAAGTGAACATCGACAATTTATATGCTGCAAAAAAAGAATCAAAGACGTATGACTATAACGTAATATTATTTGCTCCAAAAAAGGAGAAAACATATTTAGGTAAAATTTTCCATAAATTAAATGCCTGCCTATGTGTAAGGCCCCAAAAATTATCGTCTGAGGCCGCAGGTTGTGCACCATTGTTCTAGATAATTAAATAAACATATCTTTACTAACTTTTTGTTGTCTTGGCAAATTTCCACTGTAGGAATCAGTGGGCGTACTGTATAAGCATTGCAATTGTGAATAGAAAGCTTAGTTTAAAAAATTTTTATCATGAAAAGCAAAGCGTTTCAAAAAAGAAATTGCTTTAGCTTTATATTTTTTTTAAAAAAAATCAGAGAAAGAAAGTATGTCAAACTTGTATTGCTTTGAAAATTTTAAACAAGAGAATTAACTTTAACCATTTGTGTTTAAATTGTTTATATTTCTAGAAACATAGACAAAAAAAATCTCTTTATCGATTACTTTATTGACACTTTTGAAGCATAACTATAAACTGTTTTCTGTTTTTATTGGTCAATAAGTTAAGTTTTTGTTATAATAATGAGCTCATTAATTTTAAAGACTTGTTTAAATAAATAGTGGTGGTGCCCGTTATTATAAGACATAACAAATTTTAAGGATTTTTTCAGTTTTCTGAATTTGTGTGTTTTCAAAATCATAAGTTTTTCAACTTAGTCTTTTAATACGTTTGTGTACAGGGCCAGTGTAATCGCCACCAAACCACTTAAACATAAGAGCTTCTAAGAGGCAACCAAAAAGCTTGGTTTTTGGGTTAAAAAGCCACTCCTAACAAACGCAACTTTACAAGTAAAATAGATGAAGACAAAAAAAAGGGTTTTCATAGCCTGAATGCTGTTTCTCTAAGAGCAGACCAATAAAGACGTTTTTTAATTTTTACTAAGTTTTCCATGCCCGATTTCAGTTTTTTGAGAAAAAACCTCGGCTAAGCTTACTCCAGCCCTAATTGGTTTTTGTTTATCATTTCTTTTGTGTATTTATGCTTCTTTTCAAGATGATGCAATGCGTCATTTAAACTTAAATTTTTTATGGAATAGGCGTACAAACAACTAGTTTAACAATTCAAACTAAGTATTTTGCGTTTTTTGCTAGTTTACGTCAATTTTAATGTCGAGAAATGACCACAAACATGAAAATTATTGGACTGGCAAAAGCACAATAATTCAATAAATAAACAAGAAAACGCGCCAAATTTTATTAGTAGAAGAAATGTTTTCGACGTTGCCGTTCGGTGAAAAGCTTATGACGATTACTTTTTAAGCGTTAAAAAAAGTAACAAAGAATATTTCAGAAAACGGTCAATTTGCATGTTCAAAAAAAAGACTTTTATTACGCCTGCTAATGCACCGCCTAATTGTTTGCAGGTATGTTATAATAAGGTTTTGATTACATTAAAAGCAATTTACTGTTGGTGTTTTTAGGAAGCGTGTTGTCACGTTAAAAGTTGGCACTCTCAGCGAAAGACAGTTTTGTTGCGAGGTGCATTTTGTGATTAATCAAATGTTTTTAAAAGTTTTTGCTTTTAGTCAATCATTCTGCGATTCGGTAACATAGACGTTGGAACACTTAGACTCTGTTATTTTTTGCGTCTTAGAATTTGAATTTCTAGAATAAATTTTACTTTGAGTTTCAAACTTTGAATGATTTTTCACTGAGCTAAAAAGGACAAAAAAATTTTTTAGACAATTATTTATTTGGATTTCGTAATAAACCATATGACATTGCATTGTCCTTTGTCTTATAATCGTTGTAAATCACGTTTTTGACGCATTTTTTAAAAACTTTTTAAAAAAATCGATTTACCTTTTTTTAATCTTATTATTCCTCTTCAACAAGAGTGTGAAACTTGAATGTAGTTCTGAGCCACATGAAACTTTTTTGGAACAAAAAAAAAAAAAATGCGGTGGGTTTGAAAAATCAATTAAAGTGCTGGTTCTCAATAACTTACTTACTGCTATAAATCGATGAGTCAAATTAATGATTGTAAAACAAGAAACTGAAATTTCTAAACATAGGAGTGCTGTAGTTTTAGACATACAAAAATATAAAAACAAACCTTTTAATGTATTCGCGTGATTAGATAAGAAAGTTCAAGTTTTTCACGTTTACATCATGACAACATTGCAACAAAGAGCAACAGCTATTGACGAGAAACTGTTGCAAAAGTAGCAAGCCATTTTCAACATCGCGTTAGTTTTTTTCCAAGACAGAAACTTAACTCTGAATGATTGCAGAATAAAAAAATATTTTATAGACTACCTTTGTTATTTAAAAAACCTTGTCTGTCAGCGTTTTTTATTGCACTAGTAAGGTCATCTATTAAAAATATTTATATGATTAACATTCCAAACTTCGGTATGAGAAGCGTGGCATCGATTTCAAGAATAGTTTTAATTCAATAGTTCGCTAGTTTTTTCCGCCTGCGGCACATTTTGGGACTTTTTCGAAATTCGTGGCACACTTAAACCAGATTTCTTGATTTTCGTTCCTAAAAAGTAGTGTTTTCTAAAAAAAGGTTGCGGATCAATGAATTAATGTTTTTTAAAATATTTCACGGCACACTTGAAATATTTCACACAGGTTGAGAGACATTGGTTTAACCTAACAATGTTAATGGCTGTTTAACACTACAATATTATAAAATAAATGGCTGTGTTACATTATGAACAATATGCTGTTGATTTGAGCAACGTTTAACACTTAGGCGGGACAACAATTATAATCGAAGATTATTTGGTTTTATTTTAAACTACCA
Organism: Diplosoma virens; assembly: GCA_963680785.1. Lineage (NCBI taxonomy): Eukaryota > Metazoa > Chordata > Ascidiacea > Aplousobranchia > Didemnidae > Diplosoma > Diplosoma virens. The sequence continues at coordinate 65,733,988 of OY796880.1, read as the reverse complement.
AAGAATTGCTCATTCAATTAATATCTATCTTTTGTCAATTATAGCTATAGTAAAACAACAGATGTCAAATATTTTGGTTTATAAGCGTTTATACCACGCGGTAATTTAAAATAAATTTATTAAAAGTTCTAAACGTAGTTAGCTTTTTACGAAGCTAAATTTTTTCAAGAAAATAATCTACTGGAAATAGAAATCTCAACTCAACGCTATTTTTGTGTAAAAAGATAACAAATAGTAACATCATCCAAAAGATGTAAAAACACATTACTAATATTTAAATTTTTTTAATTATTATTTTTTAAAGTCTAAGAATCGTAACAGTTTTTTTAATTTGTGTTACCATTTGTTTTATTATTATTGTAAGCCCGAAGCTTCTCAATATTTTTCCAAAAAAAAAAATTAATCTTACACAACTTTTCATAAGCATGTTGCTTCAATAAAAACTCTGTCGTGACTTGTCGTTTTTGAATAAAATAATGTTTTCTTTTCAGTTTAATTACCACAATAAAATCTAATTTTCCGATACGATAGATAACTTTTCGACAGATAAATAAGTGGTTTAAATGACCTGGTGTTTTTATAATTGATAATAGTTTTCAATTTAACTAAATTTTTTAAATATTTTTAGGGAGTGTTTTTTGTGGATAGTAACAATCGAAGACTAATTTATGTATGTTACAACAAACATCACAATTGCTTTCATCACTGACGTCACTTCACATGAAGAAGTTGAACCAGAAGATCGAACAACAAAACTTGATTGGTTGATTCCAACCATTGTCAATCTTGTGTTGATTGTCATTACAACCTTAATTCTTGTGTCATTGGTGCATTATGGATTAACCAGCGGGAAGTGGCGTGGTCAATCAACCAGCCAAGTTGATAAATTGAACGCTGGAGTGGTTTATACATTTTTGATCGTGTGTGCAGTCATGTGCATAGGCCGTTACATCTCGAACCAGATCTACATGAACGTCGGTTTCGATTACAACAATGATAGTCTCTGCGAAGTAGCGGGAGATGCTGCGTTTGCATTTTACGTGTTAGTCATAGCCTCAGTATTCTTGTTTCTGTGGTTTCGGCAGAAAGCATTTTACACCAACAACATGTTAGCATTCAAAACGACCAAATTCATCCGAGCATTGAGCTACTCTAGCAGCTTCCTTATAACTGTGTCTGGTTTACCCTATGTTTTGTACACTATAGGCCGAAATGGTTTTGAAACAGGTCCTACTGGTTGTGCTAACAAATTTGAAAGCGACAAGAGTTCATACTTTTGGATTTATATTAGTTTTTTAATCGTTTTATCGCAACTTTTACTTCTTTGCTTGTTTATTTATCCCGTGCTGCAAATAGGAAGAGATTCCAAACCTTCGATTATCCAAAAACGTTCCAGCTCAATAAATAGTTCTGCTACCACGGCTTTTGATAAAAAGAAAAATATCACTTCGTGCAGTGAGCTATCCAGAAACGATTCAAGATCTTCTGCTTCTTTACATCGGGTGTCCTCATCCGTTGTACGTCAACGCGGTGACGAAATTAAGCTGATCATACGAAAGACGCTCTTCTTTGCTATGGCTTCAACATTGCTCGACATCATAGTTTCGATAATGTCGTACTTTGTGTTTCCAAATAAAACCAACAGACGATATCCGAATATGTTAGTTGACATGGCGGTGTTTTGTAACTTATTGCTTCTGATTTTGTCATTTTCTACATACAAACGCATGCTGACGTCTTGTATCACGAGTTCACAATAAAAGTAACGAGCCAGAATCTAATTTTTCAATTTTTTAAATATTGCTTATATTTATTCATCTATAACGATGAATATGAAACGTAAAATCAATGATGTTTTATTCTTCAAATTAAAACGATACTTAACAGTTAGTAATGAAAGAAAAGCTTTTTTTATATTTCTATAAAAATTTTAATTTTTTTTCTTTTATTAAAATATGAGTATTGTAAGTTGTAGTAATAGTTGATACCGATAGATAGGGCATCATATTGTGATAATTCTTATTCTTTTTTTTCTTGGAATAGTAATGTCGTGAGAGTGTTTTTTTTATTACGTTAAATAACTTGTATAGAAGTAAAGAACTTGCAATGATTTTTATGATTGATAAATCGTGTTGATGATGCAGGACTTAAAAGAATCTTTAACAAAACCTATTTATGGTAAAGAAAGCATAAAGGCTCGTTTACACTACTAGCGTGGAATGGAGCATTCTTTTTTTTATTGATCTCTCCGCGCTTAAAATCTAAGCGAGCGCCAAGCGAACAAAAAAAGCAATAAAACAAACAAAGAATACGAGAACTCGTACTCTATTCCATACTCGTAGTGAAAACGGGCTCTAAAGCGGCTAGCTCACAGTTATCGCTGTTTGATACTTTTGTTTAGGAAAACATATCGATTTTTTATAAATTTGCTTTGCATTGCTGAATTCTTTAAAGAAAACTCCCAAACATTTTGAGTAATCAAAACAGTACGTCAATATAAAAATACAAATCAAATAATTTATTTAAATTGTATTTATTTAATCTAATAAAAGTAATTTTAGGTCACTTTACGTAACAACTGCAATAAAAAAATTATACTGTACAACTAGTCCAAAATTACAACAATATTTTTTTTAACGCTTTATTAGGGTTACAATCAATAATGTTTCTGGTGTTTTTAGCTAGACGCAATGCTAGGGCATTATAGACTATAATTGCGCATTGTCGTGTGATCTTTATTTGCATGTGATCTTAAATTTTTGTAAACTTTGAAAACTATTTTTATAAAATAGTTTCGGCATTGTGATGGCATAGAGAAGTCTTGTTTATAAGAGCTAATCAAATAACTGATAAAGTGATATCAGCCTGACGTATTAATCGTGTTTAGGTTTGCATTATAACTTGTACTGTCTTTTACTGATGGGTTTCATTTGTAGTCCATAACAAAGAAATTAAATGAAAAATAACCGTATATGTTCTCCGGGCTTAAAGGGTTAAAGCAAAACTTGAACTGGTTTGTTTGTAATATATAATGCAATTAAGAAGCTTGATAGGAAACAAACTTACACGCAAGTACCATTCAGATTGTAGGTTTTGAGACTGTTTCGTTCTTTCGATTTTGTTGGTACAGTTACTGCTAAAAAGCCCGATTCACAGATATTACCTATTTTGAAAGTAATATTTAATGATAATGTGATTTAATTTGCATCATCATAACAATTTATTTAATTTAAAATCAGCCCCGTCAGTCATACGTATAACTTTTGTTTTTAAAATTATCTTGTGTGTGTACATTGAGATTTTTAATTAATAAAATAAATTACTAAAGTTAATGTTGGCATTGTTAAAATTTTAGAAACCTGAAAAAAGCTTCAGAAAGCCGAAAACTTTTTTTTTTGTAAAGTAGTTTTAAATGTTTATTAAATAAAATAAAAAATGTTAAATCTGGCTGCTGTTTATTTGTTGTTACTTATCCAATAAATTGCTGTCCATTCAAACAATAAAACCAGCTTCTACCTGATTATACTCTAAACCAGTGCTTCTTAAACTGGTGAATGGTTCACCCCAGAGTGAATAAAATTTTTGCAGGGGTGAACCAACCAAAAGGGGTGAATAAGGGTGAACCGTCAGGTTATCAAACAGAAGTGATGCAATTACTTCTGTTTTCGTAAATTATTGCTTTCGTACTGTAATTATTGATAATTTTTAGATAAAAAAACAGCAGTATGTCTAAGAAATATGTTCAGAAAATACTTAATTTCGGTGCATGCAGTAATGACATTGAACCAGAAAGGCAACCAAGGCCAGCTGCATCTGCGTTAGAGTTAAAAAAACCTACTCCAAAGAGGAAAGTTGGTAACGAGAATACTAAAGTGAAAAGACGAAAATGGGATGATAATTATATCAAATATGGCTTTTTTCTACCCCAAAGTGAAGAAACCAGCCTTGTGCCATCTGCTCAATGCATGTTTTGTAGTGCAACATATCGCAACAGCTGTTTAGCTCCTTCAAAACTACGCAATCACTTGCAAACCAAACACGCCATACATCAAAACAAGTCTGTGCAGTTTTTCAAGAACCAACATGACTACTTATACAAGCAGCAGAGTGCTCTTAAATCATTGGTTAGAAACACCTCAGCCAACACAAAACCTTTGCTTTTTTCTTCTTTTCAAATAGCGCATGTGCTTATGCAACAAAAGAAGCCATATAGCGAAGCTGAATCAGTTATCAAGCCATGCTTGAAGATTGTAGCAAATTTGTGTCATGGGGGAAAGCAAGCTGTAGATAAAGTGGTACAAATACCATTGTCCAATGATACAATGGCAGTTCGAGGTTCCATGATTGCTGAAGATATCAAGCAGCAGTTAATTGCTAAACTGAAAGAAGCACCCTGCTTTGCATTGCAGTTGGACGAAACCACAGATATGAAACACGATGCCCAACTTATTGTCTATTGTCGGTTTCCAGACAAAAGTGTTAAGAAAATTGTTGAACACTTCTTGTTCTGCCTTCCGGTTGGTGTGCAGACTACTGGGGAATTTATTTTTTCTAAGCTAGACGAATTTTTTCAAAATGAAAATTTATCGTGGCAGAACTGTGTTGCTGTAACTACAGATGGTGCAGCAGCTATGACAGGAAAACACAGAGGTGCTACTGCACTGATCAAACTTAGGTCCCCAGAGTGCAAGCTTTTACATTGCATTCTACATCGTGAAGCGTTAGCTTCAAAGAAACTGAGAGCACATTCCTCTGATAAGGCGAGTGAGCTTGATAAACTGATGAGTGATGTGGTGAAGATTGTCAATGCTATTCGTCCTAAAGCAAAAACAAGTCGATTGTTTTCTAAACTTTGCGATGAAATGTCTACAGATCACAAAACTCTGCTTCTACATAGTGAAGTTCGATGGCTTTCACGAGGAAAAGTTCTTCAAAGAGTTTTGTTGCTGAGAAATGAACTGTATGAATTTTTAAAATCTCGCAATGATGAAAGTGGATTACTTTTTGAAGATGATATTTGGATATTGAAATTGCATTACATGGCATCAGTCTTTAATCATTTAAATCAATTAAATTTGTCACTTCAAGGTAAAGGTGGAGACATCTTTGATGTCTCAGGGAAAATAGAATCCATGAAATTGAAGATAAAAACGTGGCAAAGCAACGTTGGCAAAAACAATCTCTCAAACTTTCCGAATTTGGAAAACTATATGAAAGAATGCAACTGGGAAGATAATGCACCAGAGCTTGAAAATAGGATAACAACTATAATACTGGACCATTTGCAACTCCTAAATGAAAATTTCGAAATGTATTTCCCAACAAAACTGCATCAAGACTTGGAAAAGGAAATGTGGATAATAAATCCTTTTATTGCTGATCATTTGTCCCAAACAAACCTTGGAGACATGATAGAAACACTGTTGGAGTTACACAATGATTTTTCTCAAAAATCTTTCTTCAAAACACATCCCTATTATGGCAATTATTGGGTCAGCTTGCTCGAATTCCCTGAGTATAAGACGATTGCTCTAAAAGCCTTGCAGGAACTGGTGCTCATGCCTACTACTTACTTGTCAGAAAAAGGATTTTCAAGCCTAGTGGAACTGAAAACTAAAAAGAGAAATGCACTGAAATGTGTGGACTCATCGATGAGAGTGGCATTAGAAGGACTGATTCATCCACGATTTGAAAAACTAGTTGCGAAAGTTCAGGAGCATCCAAGTCACTAGTAAACAATTTACTGCAGTAAATCGACTACTGAACTGTTGTTTTTTTGCTTATTGTAATAGTGAAGTTGGTTTGCAATGAGTGCATAAGTACAAAAATTTGGTGACTGTCTTTTGTGCTTTTTAGCTTTATATCTCTTGACTCGAGAAATTGTAGATTTGCAATGGTAAAACTTAGCTTGAGTTTATCATAACATGGGACAAGGGTGAATGAAATCTGGAGATGGATGCTAGGGGTGAACAAAACCAAAAAAGTTTAAGAAGCACTGCTCTAAACAACTGAATTTGCTATCAGTATCATAAATTTTTGATAATGCTACTTGCACCGTTTTGCTAAAATTGGCCAGAATATTCCATTGCTAACTACACGAATAACGTAACAATAAAAATATCAATTGCGAAACTATTTGCGTTTTGAAACAACCAGGAAGCCTTTCATTGCTCGGGTCACTTTTAATTATTGAAAAAGATTAATCGAAATAAAATAGCTTGCAAATTCAAATAGCTCAGTGAAAAGTGCACGGCCCCCTGTTTGATAGCAGTGGTCTAAACCGACTTTTACCAATGTTAGTACCGGTGATTTAATTAATTTTTACTGTACTTTTTTACAAAATTTAGTTAATGATTTCATTTTATTTAAAGAGTGCTACACAAGAATTCGTTGGTAGCACCCTGCTAGATACGGTTACCATGTTTCCAAAACAGAGAAACGGTGTTCTTGTCAAAAGACATTACAAAAATTATTTATTTTGTTTGGTTTATATCTGATAACGCAAACTAGATCCATACAACATTTTTTTTTAAGATATGGTCAATGTACTGAAAAAAGTTGTTAATCACTGTTTAAAAAAAAATAATAATTCGCATAAAGGTTAAACTTAGGTCAGGCTAAAATTGTGCCAATTAATCTAATTCATTCATTCAACCTAATATGATGATTCAAAACAAAATTGCTGAATGTCATTTAAGTCAAACTCGAGTCCTTCCGATCACACGACAAAAGTTCATTTTTGTAATTTCCGAAATTACCTTTAAAGAAGTGGAACGACTTTCTCTCTAAAGACGTCAATAAAACTTGGGCTTCGATGCAATGACAAGTTCGACTGAGCTTTCATGAAATTGTAATTTGAAAACGTCTTTTGCGATAAACGTAAATAAGCATTTTTTTACTGTGTTTTTTTTTGTTTTGTTTTGTTTAATTCTCAAGAATGCGTTTAAATTTAAATCGAGAATTCAGAAGCAGCTTGCACGAGTAGAACGTTTTATAAATGAATTATTCGGATTTCATTAGCGATAAGATTTTTTTGGTGTTTCAGTGTTTATTACTTAATTCTACTTAAATCAGAAAGTCAATTTTACCTCCAATAAACCTTACCTTAACCCTTTGAGGGATATCAGAATTTGATTGTAAAATGAAGTGACAATGGTTCAATAATGATGGCACAAATATCTAAGAATTACAACTAAAATGCCTTCACCAAAGTGCTTTTGTTACATTACAATCACAATCATGGTACACATATGTACCACTGTCCCTTAAAGGGTTAATTCAATTGGTTGATGTAACATCCTGTAATTGAAAAATATCGATTGATGCCAAAAAATGAATTACCAAGTTAAATGTGTATGTTAAATTCAACAATTCAAAACTTTCAAGTGGAATAAGGTCGAGACATTCTTAGTTCATTTAAATGTAAATAAAGTAAATAGGTTTGTAATTTTAAAATTGTAATAATTGTTTAGTAATAATGATCACAAGATGCAAGTTTAAGTTTTCGATTGAAACGCCTAATTTAAGCTTTACATGTAAAAACCTTGAATTAAATATACCTCTACATGTAACGGTTGTACAATAGTTGAAATATTCTAAATAAAACACTTTTCAAACATTCGTCAAGTATGTATGAGCTTAATATATCAGGCAATTTTTTTTATAAAATCTATTAAATGGGAGTTTTGGAAAATTTACAAAATGAGAACAAAGATCTTAGGATAGAAAAAATTTTGAAAATCATTACTTGAAAAATAAAACATGATCGTCGTAAGGAATACTATGGTTTTAAGAAAATTTTAACATTTTCTTCAAAACATCTAGTAGCACCACTTATAAAATAAATTTTAAACTGCTTATTATTGTATCTTCTCATTAGCTTTATTTTGTACAATAAAGCTTAAATGGATCACTGCCCCCAAAGTACCTTAAAGGTAAGATTCTTTAGAAGAGATTTTAATGGGAAAAGGTTGATAAGAATGCTTTATTGGACGGAAAGGACGTTTTTAAAAAGAATATTTGAGTAGAAGATTCTTTGCTAGATAGTTTTGAAAAGATTTTTTGGATGCAAAAAAATGAAAACTACAGTAACATAGCAACGTTTTAAATGTTATTGCACTCCCATATTATATTTGTAGTATTCCACTTGGTAATTAATTTCTGATAAAGGAGCTAATATTTTATCTTAATTCGATTTTATTTTATACTCTTTACTTATTATGGCCATCTGGTGGATACTTTTTAAAAGGAAATTTAAAATAAATGATTTGTAATTGGTTGCATCCTAAACATCTGTTTCTATAATTAATTAAGAGTTTTTCATTTGTTAAGTAGTTAATAATGCTTCACGGCCGTCACATCAAACAATGCAAAAACTATCAAATTTAATTGATTCAAATCTGAGACAATTAAAGAACTGCAATATTTCATGTCCTTATATGTCTATGATGTGAATGAATAATATTATGAAGATAAACATCCAAACGTTTATGCAAAAAAATGTACTGTTTTAGAAAGACCAGGGTTGGGCAAGCTTTTAGCTAGAGAGTAGTAGGAAACACTTTTGTCACAAATTAAAGTGGTTGCTTGATGCATTGCTGTACATGTCATTTGAAAGCCGCACACCAAATTTTAGGCTAATAGACGTCGGTTTTGCCTACCGACTTTTGGACTGAAAATTGACACTTGACGCAATTTTATGAGACTATACTAAAGCAATGATACTGTATCAGCCACGTTCTTGGCTCAGTGCCAATGAACACGCCGCTTGTTCACTGTGTAGCTCAATTTTTCAGCACTGTTCTGCTGTAATATTTTTGAGTTATCTCTTTCCGTTCATCTGTGTCAAGTTTTTTTGTGACATAGCCTACAGCTGTTGGCCGTTGTCAAAATATCGTTGCTTTGTGTCGCACTTTTTTGTCACGCATACTTTTACAATTTTTAATAAAATGTAATAGTTTTGACACTTCTAAAGTAAAATAATGTATTAATATTTCATAGTTGAACCAATTTTTTAAAGAATATAGCAGTAATGACTAAGAGAAAGAGAATAACCAGGAAAGGCACAGAGCATGCTGTGTTTGGGCAGGCAGATCCTCTTCTTGCACACAAACTTTCACTTAATAGTGAAGTGTTAAGAAATTGTTGGAGGTACAAATGTGAGGTTGGAAGGTTTGCAAATGTGAATGAGATTGTGAAGAAAGCTGCTTTACATGTTTCTGCAATATGGGCTAGGGAGATTGGAGATCGGTTAACCATTCCTTTGTTGGATCAAAAAACTATTGAAAATAAATTGAAAAGATTGCACAAGAAAGGTCTGCTGGTCAACAAAAACAAGCGAAATTTTGTCAAGTTAAACGAGTTCAAAATGAAAATGAGTGAATTCTTTGACATTTGTAGTTGCGCGTGTCCATCTGCCTTTTGTTTCCAAGTGCATTGCAAAGCAAAGAACTGTGATGGATTCCACCTAGCTTGTTAGTGTGATGTGAAGGTTTCTAAGCGTGAGATTCAGTTTTTGCTTGACCAACAATGTGCACGGAAGATGATAATTGCTGACATTGACAGAAATGTTAGCAGAATATGGGCCCGAGTGGCGGCAAGAGACGAGGCAATGGAGGTGGCTACTGAAATAGAAAAAGTTCAAGCTGATGTCAGGCAAGAGCAAGTGCAGCTTCTTGATCTCTCTGACGAAAGTGCTTACGAGGTAGGTGACAACGACAAGAGCAAATAGACGAAGATTATATTCAAATGAACATATTAGACAACAGTTCCAAAAGCAACTTGACTAAACTTCCTACTCTTGCTTCTGCTTGCGATAGGTATGGTGTTTCAAACTATGTTGGTGCTGCCATAGCCTCGGCCACGCTGGTTGATTACGCTATCATAACCAAATTTGATAAGCGTCAAGTTATTGGACCACAAAAACTGGGAGATGAGAGGAGGCAATGCAGAAAAGAAAGATGGGAAGCAGATCTTGCAAATTGAAAGGAACTTACATCTTTATATTTTGATGGAAAGAAAACCATGACCAGAATTCTTGTGAAAAACAATAAAACAGGAAGGTGGAATCCAATGATAAAAGTAGATGATCACTATGTCGTATTGACTAAACCTGGCAACGACTGTTTAATTCATGTGCACCCCAAAACTGGGCATGGGAAGGTGGTAGCTCGAGCCATATATGACTTTCTGGTTGAGCACGAGTTGACAAATCAGCCATTATATGTTGCTGGTTGTGACGGTTGCCGTGTCAATACCGGACCAAACAGAGGTGTTATCCATCGCCTGGAGATGCTGCTCGCCCGGCCTCTGCATTACAGCATCTGTCAGCTCCACAGTAATGAGCTCCCATTCCGGGCAATATTTTACTATTACGATGGCAAAACCAGCGGTACGGAAAACTGGCGATGAATGATTGGTGAACAGATAAAAGAGCCAGTGTCAGACCTTCCTGTAATTGACTTCCAGCCAATCTCTTTTTCCGATTAGCCGGTTCTGTCCGTGGAAGAGGTAAATTATTATTGTTTCATTTACAAGCGTTTGTTTTGACTTTGCTGAGTCTTAGTATAGCTTACTTAACCAAGCTGTTTATCAGTTATGTTTGTTTTTTGCAGGTAATAGATTTATCCTGGGAACAAAAATATTTGTACAGAATGTGGATTGCGACTATAATAGGGAAAGTGGATGATGATCTCGCAGCCATTGAACCTGGTCCTCCCTGTGTGTCTAGGTGGAACACTCTCTGGAGCAGAGTATTGAGGGTATATGTTGCCACTGCTCAACCAAGTAACCAACTTTAGAGGATCACTAACATGGTGGTGAAATTCTCTGTGCCAATGGGGTTCCAGATCAAGAGACATTCGTACATGACAGATGGTCCGCACAACACTTTTGTATGCTTGCAGTTGCTGAAACAACTGAACGACACGGAGATAAACATTGTGAAGGAGGTGGTGCAAAGAAATGCCTTTTTTGCTCATCCAGACCAACTCCTGCTTGCCATGTTTACAGATAGAGATAAAGCAGTCAGAAGAGAAGCTGTTAACAAAATCAGGAAGCTAAGGGATCAATACATACCGAACACTAAAGATGAAAATTTTCTGAAGTTGAAGAGGATGATGAAAGGGCCCACATTGATGAAGATTTTCTTATACCAACAGATGATGAAGCGGAGAAGGATACAGAGGCAATAGAAAAGACACATAACATGCCTTCCAAGAACATCAGGAAAGTAATCATTCCAAAGCTGAAGTTTCACACAACGAATTACCATTAAATGATTGACTGCGACACTGAACTGAAAACTAAGCCTCCATTTTTGACATCCCTCAGTGATGAGGAAGTTTTAGGTATCCTTGAAAAACCGCTGAGGGTTCCGAAGTGGCCAAACCACACTCAGTCAGTTGAGAGAGGAATCCTGGTTATGACTGAAGCTTGCACAGAGGTGGCAGGCTACAAGGCAAGAGATGGCTACATCAGGCAGCGGCTTAGCAGCAGACGGATTATGCCTACATTTAGAACCAAGAAGCATTTCAGCTTCAATTATTAACTGAGAAACAATAACAATTATTAATGCTAAGACATCACAGTGTTTGAATAAAATTGTTTCTCATACGTTAAAAGTCGGTTAGTGTTTACAGTTATCAGCGCTTTGTACTAGACTAGGTATATATATATATATATATGTTGACAAAATTAGCCAAAAATTGACATGAAAAGTCGGTAAGGAAGATAAGCTCGTTTTAACGTAAAATTTGGCCTAGACGTTTATCTTGCCCATAGCAACAATGCACTAAGTGACCATAGTAAAATTCAAAAATTTGTATTTTTTCATTGCGCCCTAGAGGGTAGCATCTAGAAGACGACAATTTTGATCAAGGGCCGCGCAAGTATTTACAACATAAATGAACATGATGACTTTTTTTTTAAGATTACTACAATTTTGAAGTCCAAAATCTCCACTTTTGTTCCAAAAATGTAATGATTTCTAAAAAAGGTCATCACTTTTAATTAATGTCCAAAATTTTGAGACTGATTAAAGAGTTTGAAATTGTGATTTTGGATATTGATTGAATTATTTTTTAAAGATTGAAAGTGAAAAGAAAGTAAAGTTATTTGTTTATGGCTTTCCGAGCTGCACGGAAATTCGTGGCGGGCCGTAGTTTGCACTTTCCTGAGCAAGACCGTTTCTTTGTTAAACTTATATGAGATTTTCCTCAAAAATCTTTGAATTTAACAATTCATTAAGCAATTCTGAGTAATTGTGTACTCAGATTTGTTGTTTCAAGTATAATGCCTCTGACGCTTTTATGCAACTTAGAAGATTAAATAAAGACAGAAACAATATAAACAAATATTGAGATAATGGTATTTTTTTGCATAACAATGCTGCTCATTATATTGCATAAACTTAGACCTATATGTTGGTCGTGGGTTGTTGTAATTGTTATTTCTTTACTTGTTCTTTGCCAAAAACAGGCTTTAAAAGAGAGCTGCCCAACTTGCACTATTTAAGAAAAGCAAAATCGATTTTTCGTTATGAGTTGGTTAGTTTTAGTTTTCAATTTCTATATTAAATATTCGGCCCGTTAAACTTTGACTGATTTTATTAATGAATTTATGTATTGCAATTTGACCAGTTTTTAATGCTGTTGTAAGCGTTTAGCTCTTGTTGAGCCTCTCGCTTATTTAAATGAAAGGCTGGCGTCATTGTCTTAGTGTGACTGAATTTCAGCTTCCAAGTCTCAATATGCAGAAAAAGTGTAGTCATATTTTGATTTAAAGTTTCCTCAAAGGCCTTCCAGTTACCAGAGGAGTGCAACAATTCTAGATTACGGTCTGGAAATCTTGGGAGGTAGGTCGTACACAAAGAAGTTCAAAAGGAGAAGAGCCAAGACCGATTTCTAAATATGCCGCTTTTCAGATGGCAAAGCCTGCTTTGTTTGCTATCACCTGTAGTAAGGGTAATCCACGGTTAACTGTCTTCGTCGAAACCCAGCCTGCTCTTTAGGGAGCAATTAATCAATAATTGGCTTAACAGGGCCGTAAATAAGCATCTTAAAGATCTTGAAAGAGACATAGAGTAGAGATATAGGTTGATAACTCTTTGGGTCCCCTGACCGGTTTTATCGGCCTAAGAATAGCGACTACAAGCGCTCTTCACCCGATGTTGGAAATTTTGAGTCGCTGCAAGCAGCAAGGAAGTCACGTAACCAGGACTGCAAAGTAGCTCTAGCGTGGACATTTTTATTACTAATTATGTAATGATTTCCAAAGTTTCACATTCCACATAGATTCCTCATTACTTAAATTATATTTTAATATTCATCATTTGGTCATGGCATCAGATAATAAAAAAGAAAAATTTACATACATGCTGTATTTCTGTAGAAAATATTTAATTTATAATTTGACCCATTATGAAAAAAGGTTGGACAAACCTGCACTACCCGATTGTGTTTTTTACGTTTTGGAATTAGCATTAAACTTTTTTAATAACTTTTTTTTATAACATGTAACGCTGGACTTTTTCTTGTTACAATTGCTGCTAATTAATAATTTCTTATTGATGTTTTTTTCTGCGTAAAATAACGATTTTTTGATAACAGTACGGTAATGCGTTTCAAACAGTTTAACCGTATTTTTGAAAATCAGAAAGACGTATTAGCTGTATGATAGTGCATGAACAAATATAATTTAATGTACACTTTAAAAAGTTTTTGATAACGTGGTTAGTGCGAAAAGTAGTAATAGTTTTGCAAAAATTTGTTAAACTTACTTCAGCTTTCAAAAATCACACACAAATCGTAATTAAAAAAAAGTTAAAAAAATAAAGAAGCAAATTTTTTAGACATGTAGAGAGAGCAACATCTTCAATTTGGTAGGATTATGAAAAACATTTTTGGCAGTAAAAATTTTAAGGTTTTTATTTTATCCAGATCTTGCAAAAAATGTGCTCTTGTGGAACAGAAAGAAAATTACACATGAGCAAGGCAATAATGGCAAGCTGCTTTCAATGCTTTATTTTAAACTCGAAACTGAAAAAACAGAAAGCAAAATAATTTTGACGTGTCATAAAGAGTAATGATAAAAAATTATCAACTCATAAGTTCATCAGTTTCTCTAATTTTTGTTGTTTTATACATTTAAAATAAGTAACTAGACAGCTTAATTCAAACAACGAATATTACATCGCCATATACTTCTATATTTAAAACATTGCCCATACAAGGATACAATCCAAAACTGTCAAAAACAAAACCATATCCAAACTTGCAATAAGCGGAAGATCCATTGTAGGATGCACAGACAGAAAAATTGCTAAAAAAACCTCAGCTAAATACCATTTTTATAAGCTTTTTGTTTATAACAAATTCTTCAATGTTATAAATAAAGAAAGAAACAGATGATGATCGAACATAAAAGAAATTTTGTTATTAAAAAATAATTAAAAAAACAAAAGCTGTCACTCATCAGTTGATAAAATTGTATAGTAACTTCCAAACGTACTAATTGAATGAGGTTTTATGATTCGCAGTAAGAATGAAACGTATCAATGACCGTAAAGTAAAAATAACTTTAAAAAATTCTGTTAATTAATTAATTAAGTAAACTTTTTTAAGAACAGACGATTTGACGTAATAAAGGAATAAGTATGAAATTAATATTTAAAAGAAAATAACTCAAAGAAGTACGTAATAATACACTTTCATGTTATACAATATTTAAATCGTCAGACCTTTAAACTGTTTATTTAATTAATCAATTAATAGAAGTTGTATAAATTATTGTCACTTTACGGTCATTGTTATCTTTCATTCTTACTGCACATTATAAACTTAATACGTTTAAAGGTTACTATACAATTTCATTAGCTAATTAAATAGCTGATGAGTGACAGTTTTTATTCTTTTTATCATTTTTAATAACAAAGCTATATAGTTTTTTTCGATCATCCTTTGTTTGTTTTTTTATTAATAGCATTTGAAAAATGAAGAAAGTAGTATCTACTGGAGATTTTTTGTTTAAAAATACAAGGATGCTGCTTCAATGACGTGATACCTTGACATCATAAAAATTTCCACGAAGAAATGTAATCAGATGATATCACCAATGACGTTGAAACTTTTAGTACAATACTGTATAACAAATGCAATTGATTTGTTCATGAAATAGTCAAACTAAATTAATCTTGTTAGGTCAAAGAATTGCAAACTTTCAAGCTGCCTATATTTACAAGGTCCAAATTGATCCTGTATATGCTTCGCGTAAAAATTAAATATCGCGCATTTATAGGTTAATTTTAAAACTCTATAAAGTAATTGAGTCAAGGTAGTATCAATATTTATGTGCTTCTCGATACGCCATTGCAGTTTAACAATAGCAAGTATAGGAAAAATACATAGAGTTGACCACTGAAGTTTTGATCTATAGTTGTTTTAGTCGTTTTGACCAACCTGAAGCAGAATTTTATTTTATAAGAATTTGTAAAAAAATAGGTGTTTAGATGCAGTCCCATATATTTAAAATTTTTTGTTTTTCCTTGAAGTTTTATAATTCAAAGCCTATCCATGAAAGTGTACTTTACCCGATCAAAGTTAGGTAAAGCAAAACTTTTCTGAGTCTTTTTTCAAGTCAAAATAAGCAACGAAACAGAGATCTAAAACGTTTCTTAGAAATGAAAAGTTCACCAAAAAATAATTATTGTTCTCAGCACATTCAGTTCGTGTCCCTTAGCAAACAACTTCAGGAATCGGTTGCACCCAGTTTAATTATTATTCTTTTCAACTTTATTAAAATGTGAAAGCATCGTTGCCCGAAGTGTGATTTTTTGCTTCTTTTGTTTAAGCATGTAGAATTTTTTTTTTTTTTTGTGTGTGTGTGTGTGTGTTTTTTTCCTAGTGTCAATGAAAGCACTATAAAAACGGATTACATTTTGACAGAATCTTCTTATATGTTATTAGTTTTTTCAACTTTTTTTACATCTATTTTATTGAAGCTTCTACACCTAACAGATCAGTAGCGTGCGGTGACCTCTGAGACTAGTCATGCATTGGCATGCCAAAACCAGGTGATAAAATTGGGTATATTCAAAACCAATTTTTGTTTTAGATTCAAAGTGATCTCTAAAAAAAAGGTCATCACTTGAAGTCCTTCCCTGGTAATGCAGTTTTTGCCCTACAAATGCAATAAACTTTTAAAAAAAAAAGATCATTACTTCTAACCAATCTTCGATTTCTTACTTTTCGTCCTAACTTCATGATATTCTCTAAAACAGGGGTGGGAAAACTATGGTCCGCGGGCCACATGCAGAGCGCAACAATTTTTTGTGCGTCCCGCAATGGGTTTAAACCAGGGACGTCCAACCCGTGGCCCGCGTAAAGGTTTTTAGTGGCCTGCGCAGTATTTTTTGAAGCCCTTTTTCCCTGTTAATTTTGGCAGAAATCGAAGACAGATTTAATATGAAGACCCTTTTTTTCTTGTTATTTTCAAGTTTTAGAGATCACTATGATTTTGGGACAAAAAGTGAGAAATCTGAGACTGATTTTCAGCGATGACCTTTTTTTTAGAGAAGGTCTTGGTTTTAGGAGGAAAACTAAAAAATCCGAGACAGATCCATACTGAAGATCAATAGTTTTAGAGATTAGTATAATGCGGCCCGCAAATAAATTCAACTTACGAATGCAGCCCTTGAGCTAAAAAGTTTGCCCACCCCTGTTCTAAACAATGCAAATACTTCAAAAGTTGCTTTTGCTCGAAAGATAAAAATTAAATTAAAGTATGCCAAAATAAAATACTTTTGTGCAGACTCAAAGTACCTTGTTGAATTAGCGGAGACGTTATGGATGGAAATAATTTTGGTCATGGTTGATGTCCCACTAATGTTTCCAAACATTCTTGTAACGTTAAGAAAATAGCAGGGGTGGTTTAATTTACTCAGTTAGTCCGCTTTGTAGGCTTTATGTTTATACGAAGTTCCAACTTTCAATGTTTCAAAAAACGTGTTGTTACTCAAAGTACAGTAATTGATGAAATCGGACAAATTCTTCAGTTTTTGAAACTCTAGCTTGAGAATAAAAGGTTTTCTCTGCTGGAACAAATGTGCAATGTGTAATATAGAAATCTTAATAAAAGCACTTTTAAAGCAAGCTTGCTTGGGCAAAGGTGTTCATGATCAGCTTTAATCGGTGCAAATCCAGTAAATGCAATAACCACTGAACCATCTTACTTTTTTTCAATCATCCAAAAAATATTTTGAAAGTTTTTTTTTGTTTTTTTAAACTGCTTCATTTAAATTTTTTCTCGAAAACAGGAGCAAAATGAAGAGTGCTTTCTTGTCACGATTTACAAGTACCACTCCTATAGAAAGATTTGGTTTTGCTATGATTTCGTTGTTTTTTCAAAAGTTAGGCGCTGCTACCGAGCCTGTTTAAGTTTCTACTGTAGCTTCTTTCCTATCTTTCAAATGAGACTTCGTTCCACATATGGTTTATTACTTAATTGTTCTTTCTAATTCTTTTTTCTATGATTTCTTATTTGCAGATTAATAACAAAATTAGGAACGTCAGGCACTTATAACGAAACACGAGGAATAATAAGCGATGCTGAAATGAAAACGCGTAAAGCAATTGCAAAGTAACGTGAAGCAAGAAAAAAGAACTCACTTTGAAATTCAAAGTCGCCACTTTTTCGACTCTTCCAAATGAGTTAGGTATAGAAAAACTTATAAAATATTACATGTTAACGTCGAAATTCTATCCCAAACACGTTGTTGAAAATTTTGGGGACTACTGAATCCTTCCTAATGGCTTGTTTTTATTTCCTTTGTTTTTTTATGGATTAAGGACGACAACACCGCCTTAGCTTTAGTAAGTTATTCATATATACAGCCGTGATGTATTTTTTATCAAAATACTGCTTAGTACTGAATTTTTTTATAATGAATTTATTTTTGCTAACCACCTGCTTTGAGATAAAGTTGAATAAGGCAAACTAACTTATTTTTTGATTTAGGAATATATTTTTAACCAAAAATAACGCATTTCATAATTTCTTCCAATTAATCACAACTTTTAGGAAAGGACCCAACGCTGTTGATATTGTAACCTTTTGGTTCCCAGTTCATGCGCTTTTTTTTAAAATGCAGTTTTCGCAACTGTTAGGTAAAAAACACCGCTATAAATTGTATCCGAAAGTATACTTTTAAAATGCAAAAAACATGTCTTTTCTTACAAGATGTTTCTTACTTTTATTGCAAACGTTGTTAAAAGTTTGTTGACAAAGTACTTATTGAAATGGTCCTGAGAGAATCATAAAATTGAAAGTCGATATCAGCTTATGTCAATTGAAACTATTGCTACTACTACAAAAGCTGAGGAGATTTTACTATGCTTTTTATACCGGCATGTAATTTTAAAAAATCAATGATTTGCAATTCCTGCCAACGCATTGCTGTACCAAAAGAAACAATCACGAACGTAGATAGCACACGTTACTGCTGAATGTTTACAGTTCCAATATTTTTTTGATATCTGATCATCGGTGTGCGTAATAAACAATGCCGTTCTTTTCGGTACAACAATGAATTAAAGTTGCAGCCATGAGTTTTAGATCTTAACTGTTTGCTCTTTCAAATGTTATGCCGTTACAAAAAAAGCTTTTTATCGTTGAAGTGTAAAGATAATTCGATTTTGTCATAAAGTTTAAAATAAAGAAATTTTTGCCCTTGACCATGCAACAAAACACCTGCGGATTTAAGTACGTATAAAGCTTTTTACCCTTCTGTTGGTTTTGTGTTAATAAAAATTGCCATTAAAATATCTTAATTATTAATAACAACTTCTAAAAGTATCATATGTATTTTTGCAATATTCATGAAGACAAGGTCTGCCAAAACAATTGGATAAATACAAAGAGAAATCATGGAAAGTGCTTTTTCTCTGGTTAAAAAGCATCGGTTAACGTGTACCAAGCGTAATTTGATTTTCTCGTGTATATTTGAGTTAGTTCAAAACCTACGTTACATAAACATATGCAAACAGTTACTTCATTTATTGCAGTAATTAAGCAAGCATAAGCAGAATGTTAACCAGTAAGCACAAAAGAGCAAATTTACAAGATAATTGTTTGTGAAACACTTCTTGCTTTTTTGATTAATTATCATTAATTAATAGTTTTGAATTTTAGATAAATACTTCAGCTCTAAAATTTTAATGCAATATCTATTGAGCTCTAACGTTACTTTTACATCCTCTTCCACCCAAGAAACAACGAGCTTTGAGCAAGTTTTAGATTTTGCATTATTTTTTCTAAAAGTCTGTTTCAACTTCAATCTTATTTCTTCTTGAAGTTAAAATGACCTATGACCAAAAGATTGCGTAATTCAACCGTTTCGAAACAACGTAAGCGCTTTTTATATCTTCAGCCAAAACGATTTATATGGCACTTACGTCAAGTCAGTTTCTCTGTTTTTGTTTTTCAGAGTAGAAGTTTTTAAATTATTAAAAGTTATATAGCCGCATTGAAATCTAGAAAAGGGGTGATATTTTTTGATAATTGAGCATAAGATGCTCAAATTTTCTGGAATTGCTAATCTTAAGCTAAAACAAAAATATGGCAGAGTAAAATTTATGGTTTTATTTATGTGGTAAAAATTTAAGAAAAAGGTAGGACAAATAAACGCTTGAGACTATTAAAATTATATAAATTAATTTGTAAAATGTTGAAAATTTTGGTAATTTTTTATGTCAAAGTTTATCTTTTATATACTAAAGATAGGCATACCATATACTTGAAGGGGAAAACCGGGACGCACATTAATAGAAAAAAATTCGTCCCTAAAAAGTATTGTTATCTAATAAAAGGTCTTCCCTCATGCTCTGTATATACGAGCAAGCCAACAACTCGTATAGACCTGTTTGAACAAGAGATAGGTCAGGCGTAATTGCGTGTCTTATGCAGTAACCTAACAAGCTTACCCTAGGTACACCAGCCACCTGATCCGCCAAGGTAAGTACGTTCAAAATAATGAAGAAATAGTAAGCAAACCAGAAAATAGATTAAACAGTAGTACGTCCATGTTACAAGTTTAAGAACACGATTCGGTTAAGAGCACGATTTAAAAAAAAGGATTATCTGTAACTCGAAATAAAACAAAAAATTAGTTGACATAACATCACCTTAATTAAAGTGGAATGCAATTACATCTATCTTAAGTTTGACTTTCAGCAAAAACTAAAGCAGCTAGATTGCATATACGACAAAAGCCTGGCTGCATCCGGGAAACTTACATACATGGTGACGCAAAAAGGTATACTCAATTTTAAATTACTATATCTCAAAAATTATTAAAGTTACACAATTTTGAAAATTGCATATTGTTTGTTAACCGTTTCGGCATCTATATGAGAAATTTGGAGAGAATAAATGAAAGGGTACTTTTTTTGCAATATTTTTGGTCGTCGTCGTTTTAAATGTATCCACTCCAGGTCAGACACAAACAGGACTGGGGCCAAGAATTTATCCTTTTACTACCCCAGACTGCTGTACTGTCTGAATCAGATGCTGACAGTGGTGCTATTATGCCAGCATCGAGTTTCGTCATTCAAAACTGTCAGACCTCGTGCTCCATGTGGTGCCCGATGTATAGGGCACGCTGTTAATACCATGGTCTGCGGTTTGCTCAGAGGCGCCACACTCGCAATTCGGTGAGGGAGCGTGCCTTCATTCGTGCATGGACGAATGGAATCGCCCAACGCCCGTCCGCAGGCGGTTGAGCTTAACCCAAGGTAAGCCCATCCCAACATGCCTAACACCGGTCCCGGGAACAAAAACACGGAGCCTGGAAACATATTCACAGTACTCCGCTTTCCATTTGTGATTTGTCCATTCAGAGGCGCGGATACCAAGTCTAGCAAGGTTGTGCAAAAGATTCCGCGCAGCTGCCACAAACGGGCGTCTGGATCTTAGTCTCACTTGGTGAGTATCTGAGGACCCACTTCAAAGACCATACAAGATATGATCAGGGTCCAGAGATCCACGATGAGCCAAGGAGCGTGTCACTCCAAATCGGCGAAGCTCAGCTGGCTGGATGCCTTAGAGTACAGGTAGGTGGTCCGACGCAGGCATCCAGTGACTATGCGCAAGGCGTCGTTCAAAGCACTGTCGATGCAACTTGAACCGGTTTATTTGTAATATAGTATAATGCAATTAAGATGCTTGATAGGAAACAAACTTACACGCAAGTATCATTCAGATTATAGGTTGATCAGATGTCAGAAAATATTGGAACTGTAAACAGTCAGCAGTAACGTGTGCTATCTACGTTCGTGATTGTTTCTTTTGGTACAGCAATGCGTTGGCAGGAATTGCAAATCATTGATTTTTTAAAATTACATGCCGGTATAAAAAGCATAGTAAAATCTCCTCAGCTTTTGTAGTAGTAGCAATAGTTTCAATTGATATAAGCTGATATCGACTTTCAATTTTATGATTCTCTCAGGACCATTTCAATAAGTACTTTGTCAACAAACTTTTAACAACGTTTGCAATAAAAGTAAGAAACATCTTGTAAGAAAAGACATGTTTTTTGCACTTTAAAAGTATACTTTCGGATACAATTTATAGCGGTGTTTTTTACCTAACAGTTGCGAAAACTGCATTTTAAAAAAAAGCGCATGAACTGGGAACCAAAAGGTTACAATATCAACAGCGTTGGGTCCTTTCCTAAAAGTTGTGATTAATTGGAAGAAATTATGAAATGCGTTATTTTTGGTTAAAAATATATTCCTAAATCAAAAAATAAGTTAGTTTGCCTTATTCAACTTTATCTCAAAGCAGGTGGTTAGCAAAAATAAATTCATTATAAAAAAATTCAGTACTAAGCAGTATTTTGATAAAAAACACATCACGGCTGTATATATGAATAACTTACTAAAGCTAAGGCGCTGTTGTCATCCTTAATCCATAACAAAACAAAGGAAATAATAACAAGTCATTAGCAGGGATTTACCGGTGACAGAAAGCAAAGCAGGCTACGCCGTCTTAAAAACGGTGTTTCTCAGGGATCGGTCTTGGCTCCCCTCCTATTTAACATCTATACGTACGATCTTCCTTCCATGATTTCCAGAAAGTTTGCTTATGCTGATGATCTAGCATTGTTGCATTCTTCTGGAAACTGGAATGACTTGGAGGGGACCTTAAGCCAAGACATGTGTACACTGTCAGCGTATCTCCAGACTTGGAGGTTGAAGCTCAGTCACACTAAGACGGTGACGACAGCCTTTCATTTAAATAACCGAGAGGCCAAACGTGAGCTAAAGAACTACAACAACGGTGGACTTTTACCGTTCTGTCCAACCCCTACTTACCTTGGGGTAAAACTGGACAGATCGCTCACGTTTCGTCACCACTTAGTGGCATTGCGCAAAAAACTATCCTCGCGCGTCACACTGTTGAGGCGACTCGTGGGCTCGGGATGGGGTGCTGGTGCTAAAACACTACGCATAGCCACCTTGTCTCTAGTCTACTCAACAGCTGAGTACTGTGCGCCAGTCTGGTGTCGCAGTGCTCACACTCGCCTCATTGACAGTGTCTTGAATGACGCCTTGCGCATAGTTACTGGATGCCTGCGTCCCACTCCAACGGACCACCTACCTATACTCTCAGGCATCCAGCCAGCTGAGATTCGCCGAATGGGAGCGACACTCTCCTTGGCTTACCGTGGGTCTCTGGACCCCGATCATATTTTGCATGGTCTGTTAAGTGGGTCCTCAGATACTGGCCAAGTGAGACTAAAATCCAGACGCCCGTTTGTGCCAGCTGCGCGGAATCTCTTGGACAACCTTGCCAGACTTGGCATCCGCGCCTCTGAATGGAAAAATCTTAAATGGAAAACGGAGTACTGTGAAGGTGCTTCCAGGCTCCGTGCTTTTGTGCCCCAGACCGGTGCCAGGCCTGTTGGGATGGGCTTAACACGAGCAGCTTGGATTAAGCTCAACCGCCTGCGGACTGGTGTTGGGCGATTCCATTTGTCCATGCACAAATGGGGTCTCGCTCCTTTACCGAATTGCGAGTGGGCGCCTCTGAGCAAACCGCAGACCATGTTCTAACAGCGTGCCCTATACATCGGGCACCACATGGAGCACGAGGTCTGACGGTTTTGGATGACGAAACTCGATGCTGGCTTAATGACATCACTGCCAGCGTCTATCATATCTATCTCTATCATAAGATCTTTGTTTCCATTTTGTAAATTTTGCAAAACTTCTATTTAATAGATTTTATACAAGAAATTGCCTGATATATTAAGTTCATACATACTTGAAGAATGTTTGAAAAGTGTTTTATTTAAAATATTTTAACTGTTGTACAATCGTTACATGTAGAGGTATACTTGGTTTAGGGATTTTACTTGTAAAGTTTAAATTAGGCGTTTCAATCGAAAACTTAAACTTGCATCTTGTGATTGTCATTACTAAACAATTATTACAATTTTAAAATTACAAAACTATTTACTTTATTTACATTTAAATAAACTAAGATTATCCCGACCTTATTTCACTTGAAGTTATTGAACTTAACATACAAATTTACCTTGGTAATTCATTATTTGGCATCAATAGATATCTTTTAATTACAGGATGTTACATCAACCAATTGAATTAAGGTAAGGTTTATCGAGGTAAAATTGACTTTCTGATTCAACTACGTAGAATTAAGTAATAAACACTGAAACACCAAAAAAATCTTATCGCTAATGAAATCCGAATAATTCATTTATAAAACGTTCTAACTCGTGCAAGCTGCTTCTGAATTCTCGATTTAAATTTAAACGCTTTCTAGAGAATTAAACAAAAAAAAAAAAAAAGAACGCAGTCAAAAAAAAATGCTTGTTTACGTTGATCAGAAAAGACGCTTCCAAATTGCAACTTCATGAAAGCTCAGTCAAACTTGTCATAGCATCGAAGCCCAAGTTTTATTGACGTCTTTTGGGAAAAAGTCGCTCCACTTCTTTAAAGGTAACTTCACGAATCACAAAAAAGAACTTTTGTCGTGTGATCGGAAGAACTCGAGTTTAACTTATTGTGCCATTTAGTAATTTTGTTTTGAATCATCATATTAGGTTGAATGATTGAATTAGATTAATTGGCACAACTTTAGCCTGACCTAAGTTTAACCTTTATGCAAATTATTATTTTTTTGTGTAAGCAGTGGTTATCAACTTTTTTTAGCACATTGACCATTTTTTTAAAAGAATGTCGAATGAATCTGGTTTGGTCATCAGATATAAATCAAACAAAATAAATAATTTTTGTAATGTCTTAAAGTTTTGGCTTCTTGGCAGTTGAAACCTATAGCATTTCTTTACTTTAAAAACACTGTAATGTAGGGTAATCATAAATTCTCAGTACTGTTACAAATATTTATCGCTCAAAAACCATATAACATAGAGCTTGTGGTTATTTATCAAATTTTCTACACATTTTTGAGTTATTTTGCAAAATTTAACTTCTGTAAGTCTGAATTAACATTAATTTTAATTCAACATTATTTAAGATTTGAATTAAATTGATTTAAAAGACAATGACGACACCAAAAGAGAAGGCCAAATGTCTGTGTTGGTATGCTGAAACTAAGTCATTAATTACCCTTCAGCCACAGTTTTGGCAGAAATAGGAAAAATCCTTTTTCTAAATTCTGCGCAATGAGATGGATCAAAAACTTTCAGGAGAGTGTTAGTGTTATGGAATTGCTTCGAATATCGTCCTGATATTGTGAGGGCAACTAGTAGCACACATGTCAAATGTATTTGATGAAGTACTACGAATGTAAACTTGAAGCTATGCAAAATATTTTTTGCAAATAAATGTTTGCAATAATACTAGTATTTTATGGACACGCTGTACATACGATCGGAAAAAACATGAGACGTAATATTTCTAAATTAATTTATTAATAATTGCAGTCAGTAAAATAAGAAATAGCCATAGTCTTCCCAAAATACTCGTACTAAGTACAAAGAAAAAGTGTAATGTTTGTGCAAGAATAGCAGCACAATAATCACATACAGTAATAAAATTAGCTTGTCTGTAGCTCTAACATGATTCTATCTGAAGGCTTACTTACGTCCCGATTTTGAGCCCTTGCCTCGGCGTACGGCCCGGTCAACTATTTGTCCAAGGATTATCAATTTTCAATTTGCTTTTGCTATCATCTTCTAATCTTCGACAAAATTACTGCTCGACAATTTTTTCGAACAGGGGCGTTAGTTGATCGTTCTAGCAATAGTATTTTTATTTACTTTGATTTCCAGGAGATAAATTCGAATTTTGCTTCTACTTTAGTTTATCGTTATAAAGTTGACTTTTTTTGGTCTTCACTTGATTTCGAGCGCTTTTAACGAAAATACCATTTCTCTGTTTTGGAAACATGGTAACCGTATCTAGCAGGGTGCTACCAACAAATTCTTGTATAGCACCCTTTAGACAAAATAAAATCATTAACTAAATTATGTAAAAGAGTACAGTAAAAATTAATTAAATCACCGGTACTAACATTGGTAAAAGTTGGTTTAGACCACTGCTTTCAAACAGGGGGCCGTGCACTTTTCACTGAGCTATTTGAATTTGTAAGCTATTTTATTTCGATTAATCTTTTTCAATAATTAAAAGTGACCCCAGCTGTGAAAGGCTTCTTGGTTGTTTCAAAACGCAAATAGTTTCTCAATTGATATTTTTATTGTACTCAATTGAATATAATCAGGTAGAAGCTGGTTTTATTGTTTGAATGGACAGTAATTGGTTGGATAAGTAACAATAATAAACAGCAGCCAGAGCAGATTTAATATTTTTTATTTTATTCAATAAACATTAAAAATTACTTTACAAAAAAAAAAAAAAAAAAAACGTTTTCGGCTTTCTCAAGCTTTCTTCTGGTTTCTAAAATTTTAACAATGCCAACATTAACTTTAGTAATTTATTTTATTAATTTAAAATCTCAACGTACACACACAAGATAATTTTAAAAACAAAAGTTACAAGTGTGACTGACGGGGCTGATTTTAAATTAAATAAATTGTTGTGATGATGCAAATTAAATCACATCATAATTAAATACTACAATCAAAATTAATATCTGTGAATCGGGTTTTAACAGTAACTGTAACAAAATAGAAAGAACGAAACAGTCTCAAAACCTACGTATAAACTGAATGGTACTTGCGTGTAAGTTTGTTTCCTATCAAGCTTCTTAATTGCATTATACAGTATATAGTATTGCAAACAAACCAGTTCAAGTTTTGCTTTAACCCTTTAAGCCCAGATGAACATATACGGATATTTTTCATCTAATTTCTTTGGTATTGACTACAAATGAAACCCATCAGTAAAAGACAGTACGAATTATGAAGCAAACCTAAACAGGATTAATA
Source organism: Diplosoma virens (assembly GCA_963680785.1). Taxonomy (NCBI): domain Eukaryota; kingdom Metazoa; phylum Chordata; class Ascidiacea; order Aplousobranchia; family Didemnidae; genus Diplosoma; species Diplosoma virens. Next base: position 65,707,560 of record OY796880.1, on the reverse strand, counting down.
CGTCAGGCTGATATCACTTTATCAGTTACTTGATTAGCTCTTACAAACAAGATTCGTCTCTGCCATAAAAATACTGGGACTATTTTACAAGAACAATTTTTGAAGTTTACAAAGATTTAAGATCACATGCAAATCACATGCAAATAAAGATAACATGATAATGCGAAATTATAGTCTATAATGCCCTAGCATTGCATCTATCTAAAAACACCAGAAACATTACTGATTGTGACCCTTATTAAGCATTAAAGAAAAATATTGCTGTAATTTTGAACTAGCTGTACAGCATAATTTTTTTATTGCAGTTGTTATGTAAAGTGACCTAAAATTGATTTTATTAGATTAAATAAATACAATTTACATATATTATTTGATTTGTATTTTTATATTGACCTACTCTTTTGATTACTCAAAACGTTTGGGAGTTTTCTTTAAAGAATTTAACAATGCAAAGCAAATTTATAAAAAATCGATATGTTTTCCTAAACAAAAGTATCAAACAGCCATAACTGTGTGCTAGCGGCTTTAGTGCCGTTGCGAGCGTGAAATAAAGAGTTTTTTGTTTGTTTTATTGATTTTTTTGTTTGCTTAGCGCTCGCTTAGATGTTAAGCGCAAAGAGATCAATCAAAAAAAAAATGCTCCATTCCACGCTCGTAGTGGAAACAAGCCTCTATGCTTTCTTTAACATAAATAGGTCTTTTAAGTCCTGCATCATCAACACAATTTATCAATTATAAAAATCCTTGGGAGTTTTTTACTTCTACACAAGTTATTTAAGTTTTTTTATCAGAAATCTATTACCCTTCTTTCAGTAAAGTTACATTGACGATTTTATTTAACTGATCAAATTGCGATGCATGAATTTATTAATAAAATCGGTCAACTTTCAATTTATTATAGCAAATAAAAGTTAAAATTTAAAAACCAACTGTATCATTATGAAAAATCGATTTCGACCTATAAAGGTCATTATCAGTTTCTGTAAAAAAATTAATTAAAATAGATTACCATATACGAGTATTTGACAAGACATTTTGAAAATTCTACTCATACTATACGGGTCCTGACTCAATGACACAAAGTGAAGCTTTCAATAAAAACTAAGAGCTAAACGACACAATAACTGACATAATGATTATGGATTACGTAACAATGAAGAAAACGTACAGTGTAAAACTTGTAGTGAAATTAAAACCGCAAACTCCCGCTAAGATTCAAAGTGTTGACTGAAAAGATTAGCAAAACTGTTGTGGTTTAACTGTGTATAGTAAAGAATAAACGGGTTTAAAATTCAATCGCAATTATAAGACAAAAAAATTCTATTAATATTAATTTTAGCATTCAAATTATTAATCCATTTATTTTCATACCAATCTAATAAAGTTTTATCTGGTTGTTCTACAAATATGACCATGTAGCATTCAGTGATGTCAGGTTTACCATTAAAAGCATCAAAATGAAATGTATAAAAATGTTTAAGGAGGGCAGCTCGGTCATTGTTATCCTTAACGTTAAATTTGTTCCAGAATGAGCGGTGGTTATTCCATCGGGTAGAAAATTTGTTTTTAGTTTGTCCTACGTATTGCATTTTACAAAATTTACATTCTACGACGTAAATACCATAATTTTTGCAAGTAAGATGTTGTTTTAAATTAAATTTTTTGCTATTTGAGTGCGAAGTAATATAATCAACTGTTTTAACCATATTTTTATAGTTTTTAAAATTTCCACATAAAGCACATTTTCCACATGGGTATGAACCTCGGTTATCCGTATTAGGAAGAATCTGTGATAATTTTTTGTAATTCGTTAATTTAGTAGCTAATGTGGGTGGGTTATTCCTATAGCGCTAAACCTTGAAAACACAATCCAGTTTTAAGTTAGAAGCTCAACAGATTT